>CM040426.1:125524939-125982439 GCA_022702705.1 Papilionanthe hookeriana x Papilionanthe teres | reverse complement strand
TGATCAGCCCCATGGGTACAATGATTACAATGTTAGGATCATGAAAATGCATTGTTTATGATGATTATGATGGTTATAAATGATGATGCAATGTATTGAAGTCCAAGAAGGTGTAGTATAGGGAACAGTGCAAGGCTTTCCTATGGTCCATAGTTCCTATAGGAATTCTCATCAGGGTTCTCTTATGTAATTTCTAATCTTTGTATTAAAGATTATTGATCACATATAGAACCAACATAGGGAACAAAGGTTTGGTTGAAATTTTTCTAAAATGCTAAGAAAGCCATTAGGAAAGTCCTAAGGCTAGATCCTAGTAACTAAAAGAAAGACCCAAAACCCTCACCCAAAAGTGAGGTCAATAAATGGACCCCCAAGAGGTGTAAACAAGCACACTGTGTGTATTGGCGTTGACTGAGGTGATCAATGAACCAATGAAGAAAGGATTGAAGTTAACTTTCCTTTAAAGAGTATATAACTCAGTAAGGGAGGAAATGCACTAGTATCCACTATAGGTAGCTTAGTGAACACCTATTGGGGATGAGCAAGGAAATTTTCTGCTGGGGATAAACTAGAAGGATATTTATCAAAGGTTGATGTGTGTATGTATTTATTATTTTTTTAAGAAGTAGTGAATTTGGATTGCCAACATCATTTCTAGGGATCAGTAGGCTGAAATTTTGATTTGTGGTTAAGATTTCAAACTATCAAATCATAAAAAATATATGTAGTATCATAGAAAGTCTATGTCATGAAGAAAAGCATGGAGACTCCTCTTCAAGTTGATAGCTAGTCGAAGACGCAATTGCACCACTTGAGGTATATGGTCTCAGTGGTAGCAAGTGCAAAAGAAGGAGAGTCAGGAAGTCGTGTACATTTAAAGAGGTATTATACCTAGCTCAGATGTATATAGATATATTCAACCTATACCCACTAGGGGAAGGAAGGTTTGAATCAAGGGCTTAGAAAATAGCATAGCCACTAATGGGCATAACAAAGGGTGTATTTCATTTTGTGTACACATCGTCAGTGTCAACGTAGTGAAGTGTACAAACATAAAGAAAAATTTAGGAATGCCTTGTGCATGCAACAAGGGCTTAATATCCCGGCGAGAATTATCGGATGCCTTTATCCATTTCAGAGGGCCTTACTCCTATCTTAGAAGTGAGGAATCAGATGCCTCAACAGAACTTGGAGGTCTTACACCTATCCAGTGCAAGAAGGAATTGGGTACCTTGCTGGTTACTTCCTTATCCAGTGTGTGTTAATATGGTGTCGCAGAGGTATAAGGTGCTCGTTGGCTTACCCCTTATCCAGTGTACAAAGGAATCATGTACCTTGTTGGTTTACTCCCTTATCCAGTGTGTGTAGTGCGACATCGGAGGAATCGAGTGCCTTGTTGGCTTACTCCTGATCCAGTGCATGGGAAATTGGGTACCTTGCTGGTTTCCTCCCAATCCCATATATTAATTTTGGTGTGGGAGGAACAGGTGCCTCAAACGCGCTGCAAGGACTTATTAATTGTTCCAGAGAGAATTATTGAATGTCACGGGAGGTCTTACACTTATCTAGTGCAGGAAAGAATCATGTATTTTGTTGGTTTACTCCCTTATCTAAAAGAAAGTCGTAGGAATCAGATACCTCAACAGAACCTGGAGGTCTTACACCTATCCAGTGTAGGAAGGAATTAGGTGCCTTGTTGATTTACTCCCTTATCCTGAAGAAAATCATAGGAATCGGATGTCTCAACAGAACCTAGAGGTCTTATAATTATCCAATGTAGGAAGGAATCAGTTACCTTGTTGGTTTACTCCCTTATCCTGAAGAAAATCTTAGGAATCGAATGCCTCAATAAACCTGGAAGTCTTACAACTATCCAGCGTAGGAAGGAATCGGGTACCTTGTTGGTTTAGTCCCTCATTCAACAGAAAATCATAGGAATGAGATGCCTCAATAGAAACTGGAGGTCTTACAACTATCCAGTGTGTGAAGGAATCAGGTACCTTGTTGGTTTACTCCCTTATCCTTAAGAAAATCATAGGAATTGGATGCCTCAACATAACCTGGAGGTCTTACAACTATCAAGTGCAGAAAGGAATCGGGTACCTTGTTGGTTTACTCCCTTATCCTAAAGAAAATTGTAAGAATAGAATGCCTTAAACAAACCTAGAGGTCTTACACCTATCCAGTGTAGGAAGGATGAGGATGAAGGCTATCCCAAGTACTGAGAAAGGATCAGGCTATGAAGCCCATCGTAAATGCTAAGAAAATAAGAGGCTGTAAAGCCTACCCCAGGTTGTTGAGAAAGGGTGAGGCTATGAAGCCTACCCCAGGCGCTGAGAAAGGATAAGGCTATGAATCCTACCCTAAGTTTCGAGAAAGGATAGAAAGCATGAGACTATGGAGCCTATCCCAGGTTGCTAAGTGCTGAGAAAGGATAATGCTATGAAGCCTATCCCAGGTGCTGAGGAAGGAGAAGGCTATGAAGCCTATCCCAGGTGCTGAGAAAAGATGAGGCTATAGAGCCTATCCTAGGTTGTCGAGTACTGAGATTGCTAAGATTGCTGAGATTACTGTGAAATTGGTAGTGATTGTGAGGTTTTACAGAGAGTTTATGAAATTTTTATAAGTTTGCAAAATAGCGGAGATTTGTAGAAAATGTGAGATATGTGCAAATGTGAATAGTTTATGGTGACAAAAGACTAGAAACCTATAGAAAACAGTTTGTAGAAAACTGTGGTTTTGCCAGCTTGTTTTGTGCTCAAAGTGTTTTTCAAGCATTTTGAAAGATTTCACTTTTTTTGTAAGTATTTGGAGTTTCAAAACATTTGTTAAAGTGTAGAAAAATGTGATGTGTCAAATTTTAATGTTAATGATGTTTTTTTTTGAAGGTTTATTATAATTTTAAGTTTTGGACCCAGTCACAGATAACAACCATATTCGTGTTTCTATGAAACAAGCTCTTGTTTTCAAGACGTCACGATGCATGCCACCTCCCAAAGTACCGGTAAGAGTAGGTCCTCTTCCTAGGTATTATTGGAAAGGTTCCCTTTGAGTATACACAAAGGTAGGCTGCTTTCAGGATTGCATTGGCTGAAAAGGTTGCAACTTTGTTGTTTTATTGTAGTTGATGTTGTAGTAATTGTCACTGTAGTAGTTTTTGTTTCTTTATTACCACTAACTTCTTTGAATGGCCTTCTAAAGTTTATTCATAGTTTTCTCTTTACCAGAGTGTAGAGCTTCACACGAGGATAATGTGACCCTGATCTTGTTGACGTTGCCTTCCTTATTACTGATCTGACTTCGTAGAGGTTGTTTGCACTGTAGTTGAGAAATTACTTTGACATTCTTTGAATTCTTCTTGGAGTTAAATTCTTTATGACGCTGCTGTTGACCTCACATTTGGTTGAGGTTTAATTTCTTCTTAGATAGCCTAGGGTCTAGCCATAGGACTCTCTTGGTGACTTTTCTTAGAAGATTAGAAGTGGAACCCTACCACATAGAAATTCCACATTCTTGCTTTCTTAGCTTAGAGCTTTCATATTAGGGTCTATCCCCTAATCTCTAGGGAGAACAAGGCTAAACATAAGAAAGACAAAATAGGATTCTCTATAAGTGGTCTTGCCTTAGGATTTACCCTTGGAGGTCTGCAGCTCTTGCAATTACACTTACACTCCACACTCAGAAATTTAAACCAAACACATCCCTTTTTGATCCCTTAACTCATTGGAAACTCATGTGGGTGGTCCCACTAAACCCTAAGTCTATGACCAAGGAGGCTAGGACCAACACATAGGGGACCAAAGAGAGTCACTTCTGATCCGTAACTTAAATAGCTTGATATCCCAAATTGAATTTCGAAATCCTACCAAATTCTTAAATTTTGACCCTTAGCCCATAAACCCCGCCAAATGACCTAAATATCCCTTTGCCCCAAAACTCCACAAAATTCCCAAATATCCCTAAATTGCCAAAATTCTCAAAAATCTTTTCAAAATACCTCCTACCACTCAAATTGACCAAAATTACATAGATTTCCAAAATTTCCAAAATTGTCCTAAATTGGCCCAAATTACCAAATTGCCCCTGAAAATGGCCCCAAAACTCATACCTTCTCAGAATCACCCTAGCTCTCCAAAAAATCATTCAAGAGCGTTCCCCTTGTCGCACTGAGAAGTTTGACTGTAAACATGCTATACTTCCGAGCAACCGGTGAGCCCCTCGCAACCAAAGAAGCCGATACTTGAAAGACATTCTGGGGTTTGTAAAATCATCCGCATTGGTCAAAAATGCCCCCTAACACTTCTGTTTGACTCCAAATTTCATTTTGTACTTTCCAAAGCCTTTAATTTAAATTTTTGACCACTTACCCCGAAAACCCCCAAATTACTAAAATACCCCTACATAGCCCAAAATTCAAAAAAATTCCAAAATCTTCAAAAAATTCCCAATTTCATTTTTTTCAACTACACCGTAGCCCAATTTTGTCAATTTAACCCAATTTCATCAAATGTCCCAAATTTGATGTCTTGACGAGGTTGCTCAAACAACCTCAGATCATGAAACGAACTATGCGGTTGCGTCCGAAATGTCAAAATTACTTGGGAAGCATATATAGTTTGCTATGGTTCGACACACGGGCGAACGGTGCTAAAATCGACGCGTTTGGGTTAAAATAATTACATATTAAAAATTTTTTTTCTCCCTAACCTAGCCCTAGCCGATGCCCCCTCCTCCTTTTTGTCGCACCACACCTCCCTAGGTCGTGAAACTAGCTTGGCCAAACCCCCCCCTTCCCATGGTATGCCCCCTTTGCTTCCTCTCCAAAGCATGGATCTTCCTCCCCTTGCTCCCATCCCATCCATGGCATCAAGCGACGACCTCTTCAATTCTATAGTCTCTTCTTGGCTGCCATACTCCTCATCTCTATCACCTCAATGGCTGTCCAAAAAGCTTGCACACCTCTTGGACCAAGGGTCTTTACCCATAGAAAGGTTTGGTGTCTTCTTATTCTTCTTCTTCTTCTTCTTTTCTCTATAAAATGGCCTCTATTTTGAGCCCTCTAGAGTTGGTCTAAAGTCATAAGGAAGGGGGAGGTGCTACCCAAATTTCTTTGGATTCAAATCTGGGACAAAACTCTTGTTTATTCCTTGCTTGAGCTAAGTTCTTTGGATTTTTTTTTGCTTGTATCTTGGCTTGGTTGTTCATCTTGGACATTGAGGTACAAATTTATTCTTTCATGGCTTAAATTTTGTTTCCTTTTGGTTAAGAAATTACATGGTAAAATTCTGAGGTTATAATTGCGATTTAGAGCTATGCTTCATGGCAAAAGTTGGAGTTAACTTTTTTGTTCTCCCCTTTCATGCCTACTTCAAGCTTTGCAAAATCTTAAGTTAAAGTTGGAGTCAATTTCGTGGTTCTTTTCTTGCTTTCCTACTTCATGCTTTACGGATACATTTGATGCTTGTAGTAACGTTTATCATAAGGAAAATAAAAAAAAGGGAAAGAAAAAAGGGGGGGGGGAGGGAGAGGTTTGTTAGTACTTCTTGCTTGGCTTTCATTCCATAAACTTCATTCTTTACATACATGTTACTTTATTGTTGAATCTTCAATGTTCAACACCTACACTTCACTATTTACATGCATATTACCTAATCTAAAAAAAAAAGCGCTTACATGCTTAACACCTAAAATTTACTTTTCATATACATAACACCTAAATTTTAAAAGCATTTACATGTTCAACACTTAAATTTCAGCTATCCTTTGTTAAGCAAACTTTATCATTTATGGTTCGTAAAATGTGGTTGTGGAACCTTACTCTTATGATTTCTTGTTCGGCTATGTAAGTAATCTTTGTAGTTTGTATCACTTGGAACAACCTCCTAAATACATTTTCTAGTATACTTGGAACATAAGTTCAATGTAAAGGATGGGAATGGTGATGCTCTTGACGTGGTAATGTGTGAAATTAAACTTTATGGGCTGAATATGTAAATGCATAAGAATTTAAGTGTTATGTATGAGAACACATAGGAATTTGATGCTCTGCATTATAGTCTTTTGAAACCTAAATGTTTGGATTTTTTTTAAGCATTTTGAAAATTTGATGCTTTTGTTTGGTAAAAAAAGAAAATCCAGAATTCGACAAAAGATTTCATGCTAGCATAGCTAGGAGCTCTTTAAAGTTTTACAGCCCTCTACTTGCCTTCTATTTTCATCATTTTGAATAAAGGCATGTAAAATACACTTGGAAGTGCTTTAAATTATTTTCTTTGGGCATGGTATGCTCTCTTTACTCATGATTCTCTAAGTTTGGCACCTTTACTTAAAAGTTTTGTTATGTTCCATCACATGTTGGCAAGAGGCTTAAGGTTTGACATATGTTATGCGAAAAAGATGGTATGTTTCATTTACATTACCTAGCATGCTTTGGGATTAAATGTTAGTTTAAGGCTTTAAATGACATGCTTCACTTTATGTTTCTAAAGCATTCCTAGGCCTAGTGTGTTTCTATTTAAAAGCCTTGAGAACATACCTCTTTGTGAAGTGCATACGCATGATGTGCTATGATCTTTTTTGGACCCACTACATGATTTTTAGGCATGTTAAAACATAAGGTATTGCTTGGCTTGGCTTGTTGGTTGTCCTCTTCTCATCTTCTTATGGCAAGATCCATGCTTTCCTTTCTTGAAGTGACACTAAATATATATGGCTTTACCTTCAACTGCTAAGTAGGAACTTTATATGACATGCCTTATCTCCACTAATAGCATCATTCTATGTTTGGTACATTTTACTTAGAAGCTTTTGAGACTTTGGGAGGTGTATATTTGTGAAGGAAGTAAGAGAGAGAGAGAGAGAGAGAGAGAGAGAGAGAGAGAGAGAGAGAGAGAGAGAGAGAGAGAGAGAAGAGAAAAGCTTGGATGGAAGTCTCATGCTAGCATGACCTTTGAATACTTTAAAACACAATGGCTATTTAGTTGGCTTTTACTTTCATTACTCCAAGTTGAGATATGTTAAATATGTGTGGTGATGGTTTAAGATCCATTATTGGCATGACTTGGACATTGTTTTGGGGTGCTGCCACCCTCACACTTGCTCTACATCTCTTTTTTTTCTTTCTTTTGCTGAAATTTACAAAATGGTTTGTAGCCTGTGAGTCCCATGGTGAGTTACATCTCTCATGCTTGTTCTTTACCTCACTACCTTTGCTATATACATGCATCTATGATAGAGCTTTGTTGTAGTGGGGTTTGAAGTGCTCATTTGGAGGTTTTAAACCTCGGTCTATCTCATATCTATTTCATTATCTTGTCATTACATATGTGACAAATTTACATAGTTTGGAAAAGCATGCTTGTTTGGAAGGTTTGGCTTGTTTTACTTATGTTCCTTCAAACCTTAATATATGTTAGTTGGAAAGTTTGGCATGCTTTACTTGTGATTATCAAACATGTTTTAGCCTTGGAGCTTTGCATTTTGAAGCATGCGAGGATTCATTTATTATTTGCAATTTTCGGATCTTGAAATGGCTACACGTATAACACCTAAAAATTGAGAACATGTGTGCATTTTTTTCAATTATTTCATCAAGTATATATATATATATATATATATTTATGGCTGGCTTGATGGATGTCGCTCTGCTAGGGTTCTTGCTATGATGGAGTCTGCCTGGCGGCGGCTGGCTCTCTTTGGTGGTGGTGGTCGGGAGGTAAGTGCGTTCAGAGGGTCTGTTAAGGGTGGTGAAGCCGTTTCTTGGTGGCTCTGCCTCCTTTTGCTCTTCCCGGGCAAACTATTTTTTGAATTTATTCCACTGTTCCATTGGCTGAGTACTTTGGCTGCACTTTGTGGACAGTTTTTAGCCCCCATCCCTCTTTTATGGCTGGGGTTTTACTCATTAATGCTCCCCTTTCTTATGCTGATGCTGTCAACAAGGGTCATCAGATGGCCAGTAAGGCAGATAACTTGACTTTTCCTCAATGCCTTCATGATGCTGCTGCAGGAAAATCAGAATGTCCATTCATTAGGCCTTTGGAGTCTAAGGAGGGAAAACCTGCCATTGTGTTCACCACACAGGAGATGGCTATGTTAGCAGATGCCATTAAATTCACTTTTGTTGGCCAGTTTCAATTTGGGCATCCCAAAATGGAACTAGTCAGAAAACAATTTCAGAATCTTAATCTCTTGGGGCAGTGGAAATTAGGGGTTATGGATGGGAGGCATCTCTTGATAAGGTTATCTAAAGAAGAAGATTATGCAAGACTTCTGGGAATGCAAGGAATGCTGATTGCTAACTCCTCCATGAAGTTTATAAAGTGGTACCCTGGATTTGATCCATCAAAGGAACCCCCTCTGAAGCCATTGTGGTTCACCCTCCCCAACCTCCCTATTCAACTTTACCACACCCATGCTATCTTCCAGATTAGCAGAGCTTTGGGGACACCTCTTAAGGTTGATACCCCTACTCAGGAGATGGGCAATCCTGCTGGTGCTAGAGTCCTAGTGGAGAGGGACGTTTCTCTTCCTGACACTGATAAAATCTGGATCACCACCTCTGATGAAGGGGATGGGTTCTGGCAAGAGGTCTTACTTGAACACAAACCTATATTCTGTCAAAAATGCAGAATGTTTGGTCACTCACTAGATAGATGTTATAGATTAAAACCCACTATCAGAAAGAAAACACAAAATAAATCAGTGGAGACAACAACTACTGCCCCCCATCCAGATCCAAATTTGGAGTCACAGGCAGCTGCACAGCAGGTGTTCCAGAACTTGTCATTTCTGGAACATGCTGAAGCTAAGGAATAGGAAGTATTTAATCCTGAGAAGGCAGTGGAACTTCCATCTGAGTTAGAGGCAGATGAAACTGAGGAACAAATGAACACTATAGAAGATGTGACACAGGAGAACACCCCTTCTGACAGACAATTTGAACCAGTACAACAAAAGATGATATCAGAATGGAAGGAACAAAAGAGTAGGAAAACAAAGAAAACACAAATAGAGCTCCAAGTTTTCCCACAGACTGCTGAACTGGAAGGCCAAAAATTGCATCCCCCACTTGGTCCCGTAAAGGGTAGATCTAGATCAAGATCCAGTTCTGCCCAACCTCAACCACATAACCATCCACCAAATTTAATTAATGTTTAATTTTATTTGCTGGAACATTAGGGGAGTTTCCCATCCCCTTACTGTCAAAATATTAGTACATTTATATAAAAGACATCAACTTTGGTGCATGGTGCTTTTGGAACCCATGGTTAAAAAACACCAAAACAAGATACTTACCAGGTTCCCTGGGTGTTCTCTTTATGCTAACTCCTCTAATAAGATTTGGGTTATTTGTAGAAAAGAGATTCAGTGGAAGGTTATTGTTGATCACCCTCAATTGATTCATCTTCATTGCTCTTTTAACTGCAGTACCTTTGCAGCTACATTTATTTATGCTGGCTGTACCAAGTCTGCAAGATTAGAGCTGTGGCAGGAAATTCACCACATCAAGCACTATGGAATCTTCCAACTTGGATTGTGGGAGGAGACTTCAACAACATAGCCTCTACCGAAGAAAAACTTGGTGGAAGATCACCCACTCTCACCAAAATCACCGAGTTCAATGATAATATTCGAAGGCTCGCTTTATTTGACTTGGGTTTTTAGGGTAACAAATTCACCCGGAGAAGAGGAAAGATATGGGAAAGGCCGGATAGGTTCTTGGCTAACGAGTGCTTGGCATCAAAATTTCCTCTACACCACAATAAAACATCTGAATTTTGCAGTGGTCCGACCATAGACCACTCCTTGTTTCCATCACCACACCATCTCAACAAACCACTCCCACTCCTTTCGGATACTTGAATTTTTGGGCTTCACATCACGGTTTTCGATCCATTATTTCGAGCATTGGATCGGGTGCTCTCATCCCAACCCTTTTATCAAACTCAAGCTACTTCAAGTAAAAATTGCGAGTGTGCTCGTAAAATGGAACCGGGAAAGTATTGGGGATATCTTCCGAGGTGTCACCAAGGCTGAGGAGGAAGCCGCTCGTTTGGAAGTTGCCTCTCGGATCGATGATTCCAAATATGGTTTTTTCATAGTCGCTCAAGAACACCTACTTACTTTACTCACTTGGCAAGACCGATTCTGTCGAGGCAGTAAAGTCGCTAGTATTAAATTCAAAGAAGGAGATAGAAATACAAAATTTTACCATGCTTGGATTAAATACGAAGAAAGTGTAATGCTATCCACACTATAGAAACTGACCAGGGGGTTCTGCTTAGGGAGGAGTCTGAAATTGCTGAGGATGCTGTCAAGTATTTTCACAAACTCCTTACTTACTCCCCTACTCCAAGACCCACCATTGACAACAATCTATTCAGGGATGATCATCAATTCACTAACATCAATCTTTCTGACTCTCCTTCCCAGGAGGAGATCTGGGTTGCTCTCAGCTCCATAGATAATTCTAAAGTAGCAGGGCCTGATGGCTATACTGCTGACTTTTATAAAAAGACTTGGGATATTTGTAAAGGGGATGTTACTACTGCTCGTTCGCAGTTTCTTTCGTGGCACTGATTTACCAGAATACTTCCATGCTTCCAATATAGTACTCCTACCCAAAACTAATGCTCCTAAGACATGGAATCAATACAGACCCATTAGCCTCACGACTGTTATTAGCAAAATCATAAGTAAAATCCTAGTGGGAAGACTTCAACCTCTCCTGGAAAAATTATAAGTCCCAACCAATCTGCATTTGTCAAAGGTCGTTCCATCACCGATAATGTCCTCCTTGCCCAAGAGCCGCTGCTGGATTTGGACGAGACCTTGTAGAGGGGGAAATATTATCTATAAACTTGATATAAAGAAAGCTTATGATACTATTGTCTGGAACTTCATCCTTCAGGTGCTGCAAGCCAAAGGTTTCAATTCTGGTTTCTGCCATCTGATCAAAAGATGGTTACAACACAATCATCATTCAGTTCTCATTAATGGTAATTGTCGGGGAGGTTTCCAAGCTACCAGGGGTCTAAAACAAGGGGATCCCTTATCTCCCACCATTTTCATCATAGTCATGGATTATTTCTCTAAGTTGCTGGAGTCCAAGGTCACACCCTTCCTTTATGCCAGATATCACCACAAGTCCAACATGGTTATCTCACATTTGATGTATGCAGATGATGTCATGCTTTTCTCCAGGGCATCCAAACCTGCTGTTAAAAGAGTTTATGAATGCTTGTCCCAATTTCAACAAATTTCTGGCCTCCATTTCAACCACTCCAAATGTGAGGTGGTCCGCCCTGTGGGCATTATCGCTACCAATACTCAGTGGATCACTCACTTCACTCGGTTTCTATAGAGCCCATCTACCTCCGAAATATCTTGGAGTACGACTTATCAAAGGGAGATCAAAGCGGTGCGGCTTGATGATATTATTGGGAAACTTAATGCACAACTATCCAACTGGGTCAACTCCTACATTTCTTCTGGTGGGAGAATCACTCTCCTTGCTAGCATTCTAACCACATTCCCCTCCTATGTACTTCAAATGACTTGCATGAAGAAGAGTTCAAGAATCCAGATTGAGAGAATTTTCAACAGGTTCCTTTGGTCTGGGCAAAAGAAACAATTCCACTGGGCTAGTTGGCAAAAACTGGCTAAACCTCTCGAGACCTGGGGTCCGGGTTTTAAAGGTCCGAAGCATCCGCGAAAGTGAACTTTTGCAAGCTTTGGATCCTCTTCGAGTAGCGAAGTCTCTCTGGGCTCAGTTCTTGAAAGGTAAATATTGCAAGGACATTCACCCCACTAATGCCTGCAGTAAAACTAGCAGTTCAAGGATATGGAAGCATATGGTGAGGCATAGAGAGGTTGCTGAATCTCTTTTCCTGTGGGAGCTGGGCAAAGGGGATATTTCTTTTTGGCATGATAAGTGGTGCCCTGAAGAGATGTTGGTGGCCTTACCCAACACTGTTAAAACTCTTTTTCCAGTGGCTTCATGCTGGGAAGGGGACAGTTGGTCCATTCCCAAACTTCAACAATTCCTGGAAGAGGATTCAGTCAGCCAAATTGCCAATATTCAGTTTGACAGATCCCTCCCTGACAGAATTATCTGGAATTCTGCTAGGAAGCATACACTCACCAAACACATCTATCAAAAGATTTATAACTGGTCTCCTGCCAGCTGGGGAAAGATAATTTGGAACAAATATCTCACCCCCTCTATGTCCTTCATGATATGGAGAGTGTTTCATAACTACATACCCACGAGATGACATTCTCAAGTTAAAAGGCCCGAGAGGACCTTCCAAATGTTATTTATGTCGGTGTCATGCCGAGGCTGTTCAACATCTTTTCTTCTCCCGCCCTTTTGCTCAAAAAGTATGGAATGGTGTCTTGAATCTTTTCAATTTTTCCACTTTATTGCTTGGATTGGCGGGACTTGCTTGTGTGCTTGGGAATCATGGCGGAAGACCAAGGTGGGTTGCATTCCTTTCATTGTGGCTTGGTTCATTTGGATGCATAGGAATGGGTTGAAGTTTGATGGGAGGGTCTGCAGAGCTGAGATGGTTGTTGCCAACTGTCAATCATTCATTTCCAAGATGATCACTAATAAACATTTCCCCAGCATCCTTAGCACCCCTATCCCTGACCACCAGAGTAAAGCCAAAATCATTCTCATCCATTGGAAGACTCCTACTCACCCCACAATTAAAGTGAACACTGATGGTGCTTTCAGTGATCAGGTTGCTGGTATTGGAGGCATTTTCAGGAACCATAAAGGTAAGTGCATCAGTTATTTTCAGTCCCCTATGTTGGCTGTCGATCCACTTGAAGCTGATTTGGCAGCATTTTTCTGGGCCATCAATATTGCTTCATATAACCATTGGGCCAACATAACTGTGGAGGGTGACTCCACCTCTGTTATTCGAGATATGCAATGTGCTATTGCACCTCCCTGGCACCACTCTCAATGGATTAAAAGAATTAAGACTCTCACTCATCAAATTTCTATTTACTTCAGCTTCATCCATAAGGAAGGTAATAGGCCGGCAAGATGTCTAGCTAAATCTGCCATCATTGAACAGGAAGTAAGAATCTCTAAGTCTCCATCACCTCAACTTGTCTTTTCTTTTGGAAGCGTATATTTTTCGAGCCCCCATTTCGAATTATTGAGGACTGATGCTGCTGCTTTGGTTTCTCCTTTATGATGGTTTTTTTGGTTTTTGGGTATACTGCCATAGCAAGACATGTATAAGTTTTTATATTTTTGGGTAGTGTAGTGCTCTCATGTAAATGTCACCTCCCCACAGGGCGGACTACGGCTTATCAATTTGATTAACATGTAGGGAGCAAGTGTTTGCTCCTTTCTTTCAAATATATATATATATATATATATATATATATATATATATATATAACACCCAAGCTTTGATTTTGCACATGTTTCGCCTCATCCTATGCATAAAAGAGTGTTTTACTTGTAAGAACTTGAAGCTTTCCTTGCTTACTTGTAAGAGTTTGAAATTGTGGATGCTCTTTTACAAAAATCTGAAAGGTTTGGTGACTTATGCCACAAAATCAAAAGCTTGGAAGGCTATACATGTTTGATTCTTATGGGTTAGCATGTATTGAAGGTTACTTTGAACTTCTTTGTTATATGATTGGCCTTCTCTTAGCTAACCTTTAACTTTCACATACACATCACCCAAATTTTGAAGTACTTACATACATCTCACATAAATTTCACTTTCCACATACACCTCTACTTTTACTTACACACATACACCTTCACTCTCACTTTTACATACATGGAACACCTACACTTTACATAAAAAACTGCATTGTTTGACACTTCTTGAGTTGGTTTAAATGTTTTCTTTGATTCCCCTATGTTAAAAGCTGCATTGTTTGACATTTCTTGGGTTGGTTCACATGTTAAGTTTGTTTCCCCTATGTTAAAATATGCACTGTGGCCACCTTACATGTTGGTTTAAACATTTTCCTTACTCCCCTCACTTAAAATCTGCATTGATGAGCATCATTTGTGTTGCTTTCAAGTGAGAAAATGAGAGAGAGTAAAAAAAATGGAAAGAGAGAAAGAAAGAAAGGTAAGAAAATGTGGGAGTGTTAAAAGAGAAAGAAGTGAAAAAAAAAGAAGAGAAGGAAGTGATAAAGAGAAAAAAAGGAGGAGAAGGTGGAGAGGGAAGTTTCATGCTAGCCTCACCTTAAACATGTTAAGATCTTAAAGCTTCTCCCGCTTTACTTTTCACCACCAAAACTTGGAACTTGCGAGCATGTGTTGGGATACCTTAAAGCTTTCTTATTTTGAAGTTCTCTTACCTTTATACTTGCAATCTACATTATGTCTTCTTTTGCTAGTTATGCTTTTGCCTCAAGCTTTCCTATGTGGTAAGCTTTGTTGTGGTATGGTCTGAAATATTCAATTGAGGAAATACATTGATTAGTAAGACTTTACATTGGACTGCTTGGTGGTGAGAGATCAATTTGTGCTCATGTTGTTTAATTATTATATCACTGCAAATGTGAGAGAGCTTAAAATCGTTAGAAAAATTGAGCATTGTTATATGTATACTTGTTCCACTTCTTTGGTTATGTTAATTGCACATGTGAAAGAGTGATTTGGCTCCTTTATGCCTGCTCGATTTTGCCCCATTTGGAGGGTTCAGTTTTCCCTCTTTTTGTTGCCTTTGCTGGAGGGCTTGGTTCCCCTCTTTCTGCAACCTCTACGGCCACCCCAAGCATTTAATATATATATATATATATATATATATATATGAATCTGTCTTTCTTACCTTACATGCTTTACAGCTACCCCTTGCACCTTGTTGGAGGGGGTTGATTTACATGTTTTAGTTGCTCTGTGGATGCCACTTTTGCACCATATATGGAACTTTCTTTTGTCCTTATACCAGTTAATGTCTGTTACCTTGTGCGGTTTTGAGGAACAACCCGTCTCCATCATGTCATGTTTTAGACAGGATTGTTTCCTCCTCTTCCTCTTCCTTATCCCCTATCCTTTGTTTCTTCTTACTTCTTGGCCTAAGTCCCGTGCTTATGTAGGATGTATAAGCACGCACGTATAGCCTTTTGCTATATGTGGGGCCATCAAGTAAGGCTGTAAGTAGGATAGTTAGGGAGGACGATGATGAAATTGCATGATACGAGAAAATTCTAGAATAGTGCCTCCTGACCCAGAGACCTTGGGGAGGGTAGAGGAAGGAATTCACGACACTATTCATCCACCCTTGGGGTATCTACCATCGTCTCCCTTAGGTTGCTAGTAGTTTTAATTCGATTAGGATGGTCAACCTGTGGATCACATTGTTCTACAATATATACAAGTACATTTTAAAATACAAAACTACCTCCACTACAAAATAGCCTTTCACCTATAAATTTTTACTTGCATGAAATCCAAATTGAAATGAATGAAAAATCTACAAAGATCCATAGTAAACTGTCTAGATCGAGTTAGGACTGCCCTCTGTAGGATGACTGTCTGGTAGTCAGCACTTAAGGGTGGGATATATACATCACAACTCTGAGTCCTCCGCGCCATCATACTTATAGTCCTTCCGGAATTTTACTCCGTTCTTTATACTTTTCCTACGGATTTCCTACCATACATACCTGTTTAGTTTAGTTTGCTTGCTCTACTTTTCAGAACATATATACTTGCTTAGTTAAGCTTACATGTTAAATAACAATGCCATCCTGCATGATAACCAAAACCAAAATTAAAACAAAACAACAAGATAAAAATTCACCGCCAACATTGAAAATAAAAAAAAATTAAAATTTAATCACAAACAAAACAAAGATCACAAGTGAAACTAAATTAAAACGTCTCATTGGATGACCGGGAGTCCCTCGGAGGAGGTAACCTACGTGTTGCTAACAAGATCTCCCATGGTCTGGATGAAAGTATGGACTCATTAAGTTGGGTTTAATAAATTCATCTAGACTAAGCGAATCCGATGAAAATGGTGAAACTGGAATGAGGGAACCGTGAGATCCTAACCGGTGTCGCCATAATCAACTTAAACATTTGTTTTAATTAAAACACTAAGCCACCTTAATTTTAAACTAACATGACACTTCTCTCATCCCTTGATTGTCACTTCTTAAACTAAATGTTCTGAAACAATAAGGATATTGGAGCATGCATCGTGGGTAGCTCGATCAAGGATGCAGGATATGTCCGAGAGAGTAAATAACGAGTCTACAACAGCAACTTCTTTCCTTAGAAATAAACAATAAGCCATAGGACTTCAATGTAGCTTTCTTAGTGCAACATAAACCCTCACTCTATATCTTTAGGCCTTTGCACCTAATGCAATATAGGCCCTAACTCGCTTTAGGTTTCCGAGGTTGTCATCAGATATGGCATAAATCCTCCTAATTTCCTGGCTATTCACTTGATTGGTGTCAAAGTGAATGTAAGCCCAATTAATTAAAACTTGGCAGGATGAAATATAAATAATTCTCTCAAATTGAAGCCAAATAATAGGATAGATCAGGAAGTCACCAAGATCTCCTCTTGGATCCATGATTTCTCCTAGTTCTTCCTCTTTTGGATTCCTCAAAATAAAATGTTCCAGAATTTGAGCCTTTCACACCTATTGATTCCGACTATCACAATTTCATTGAAGATTCTTGAGCCTCTTAAAGTCGTAAAAATACTTTTCTTGATTTTTATCGAAAGTTTTCTTAGGTGACTTCGGTTATCTAAGATGTAATTAACTATAGGGGCTTGCCCTTATAGGGAACTTAAACGAACCCAACACTAATATAAACCTCATTTGATTCTCTTTTGTATTAAATGGGGGAACCTGTCGGCCAGCACAACAGGTTTCGCAGACCAAACATCTGTCATATTTGATTAGTTTATTTAATTGAGCCTCTATATTAAGCGACTTGTCTGTTTCTCGGGGTAGATGCATAGCATGATACGAGTGCTCATTTATTTAAACTATTTAAGGTATGAAAGTAGTTTGATTTCATATTTTAAAAATAAATTATATTTTCAATATATATATATATATATATATATATATATATAAGATGGAGGTGGCGGCTGAAAGTGCTCTGCTAGGGTTTCAATGGCGCTGGTAGGATTTGGCGGCGGCGGTGTGTTCCCTGGGCTGAAGAAAGTGGTTGGGAAAAGAGGAAATCCACTTTTTCTTTTATACTTTTTCAGGTTTGGGTGGGGGAGTGGTTTTTACCCTTCCCAGACATTTCTTTGTTTGAATTTTCTTGAAGTAATTGTAAGAAAGGAAGGAGGCACCACTTTTGGAGACAAACTAGTTTTCCCCTAGCTTTTTCTTGATGCTATGGAGGGCAAGGCTGAATGTGAATTCATTAGGAAATGCACAAGGAAGGATGGGAAATTAGCTCTCATTTTTACTGAAGAGGAACTCACCAAGATATCAGAGCCTTACAGATTTACATTAGTAGGGAAATTTCAATTTGGACACCCCAAACTTGGACGATTTTAAACTTGAGGTAGTTGGAAAATTTGGGTCTTTGATAGTAGACACATAATGTTATAGTTATCATTGGAGGAGGATTATGCTCTCATTATGATTGATGGAAAACCAATGAAGTTGCTGAAATGGACATTGGATTTTGGTCCAACTAAGGAGCCACCTGTTGTTCCTGTTTGGTTCAGCTTACCTAATCTAAAACTTCCATTTAATAATCACAAGATTATTTATGACATTGCTGACTCAATGGGGAGACCACTCAAGCTGGATATACCTTCTGCTAATGCTACAAGGATTTCCAGTGCAAGATTTCTGGTGGAAAGGGATATTAATCAGCCTTACATTGATGGGGTGTGGCTGGGTACTGCTAATAATGGGTACTGGCAACCCATTGTGATGGAATATCAGCCCTTATATTGTAAACACTGCCATCTTTTTGGTCATACTATGGAGTAATGTTTCAAACTTCATCCTGGACTGAGACCTTACAATGTGGTTCATAAAGGCACCAAGAACACTGAGCAAGCTTCTAAACCTCAGGTCTTTCCATTAAGTCCTATCCAATTGGGTCCAGATGTTGTTCAGGATTCTTAAAGGCCTGACTTTAATCTGGTTTCTGGTACTGTTGAGGATGTGGCTGGTGTTACTGATAGGAATAGAGTAGGCTCTTCTGGCCTTACTGTAGCTGGGCAATATGCTGATTAGATCATTGAGATTAGGGATCCTTCTACTGAAGGAGTACAAACTCAACACAAGTGTTTAGAGCTCTAAGCTACTGAATAGGAAGTAATACCTGATAGCTCTAAAGCAGGTGGCACTTTCATAACTAACACAGAACCCATTACTGGTGAATCAGTCCAGATAGTCCTTGAAGATTTAACTATAACAGCAAAAGGAGCATGGTCTCAACAAAAAAGCAGGAGAAGGAGAAAAGATATCATGGAACTACAAAACTTATCTAAATCTAACATAATTGGTATAGAAAACTCTTCAGCCACTCCCCCTAGAATAACTAGGGCTGGTAAGGCCACTCATCATGATTAATCTTCTTTGCTGGAATGTTAGGGGTGTTGCAAGTCCTGGCACCCTTAATAGACTCCTTCATTTAAACAGGACCCATAAACTATGGATTTTTGCTTTGTTGGAACCTTTGGTGCATACTAATATCTCTAAATTTACAAAAAAATTTTCTGGCTTCCATTTTCAGTCTAAATGTAATAACAAGATTTGGTTCTTTACTAGAAAGGAACTGAATTGCAAGATTGTTCTTGATAATTATCAATTTTTGCATCTTCAGTTTGGTTTGGATCAATTTAATGGTTGTGCTACATTTGTATATGCTGGTTACTCTCCTACTGATAGGACTTCTCTTTGGGTCGAATTGTGTAATATTAGTGGTAACAATTCTTCCAACTGGATTGTGGGCGGTGATTTTAATTGTATTAGAGATCCTAGTGAGAAAAAAGGTGGCAGAACTCCTGATCTTCACTCCATGTTGCAATTCTCACAGAATATAACTTTAGCTGGATTGTTTGATTTGGGTTTTATCGGGTCTCCTTTTACCTGGCAGAGGGGCAAACTACTAGAAAGAATTGATAGAATTTTGGCTAATGGTTCTTGGCTAAACATGTTCCCCATTACTCAAGTGCTTCATTTGCATGGATCTACATCTGATCATTCACCACTCTTGATTCAAATTTCCTTTTACCCTTACAAGGGATGTTCCCCATTCAGATTTCTTAATGTTTGGAGTGAACATCCTGACTTCTCAGAGGAGGTGAAAAGAGCTTGGAGAGTTCCAGATTACCACATATATAAACCAATTAACAAACTTTGGAGGCTACATAAAAATGTGGCTTATCATTTAAGGAATTGGAATAAACACAGCTTTGGGAATATCTTTCAATAAGTAAGGGATGCTGATACTAAAGTGCAGTTGCTGGAAGCTAACCAAGACCAGGATGTGACTCAGGATAATGATCTGATATCTGCTCACACTCAATTATTGCAAGCATTGGAAAGGGAAGAGAAATATTTAAAACAAAAAGCTACTGTTAATAGATATCATTTTGGGTACAGGAACACTAAGTATTTTCATGCTATGATCAAACACAGGAGGAAGATTAATGCAATTCTTAGAATCAAAGATTTTGATGGTAATTGGGTCACTGATCAACAGGCTATTTCTGACAGTACTGTACAATACTTTCAATCTCTGTTTGCTGCCCAACCTATATCATCTAATTCTTTGTTTGCTGAGGTTTTTTCAGGGAATTATGCCTATGTACAGCAGCTTAACTTGACTTTACTCCCTGATGAGAAAGAAATTATGATTGCTTTAAAAAGTATTGATGCAAATAGGACTGCTGGTCCTGATGGCTTCACCTCAACTTTTTACCTTAAAGCTTGGGAAATTGTGGGCGCTGATCTCATTAAGGCTATTCAATCTTTCTTTTCAGGAACTGATCTACCAAAGTATTCTTCTACATCTAACATTGCTCGTATTCCTAAGGATACTCAAAAATCAAGCTGGGCAGATTTCAGACCAATTAGTCTCACCTCTACCTTTTCTAAAATCATTAGCAAGATTATTGTGGGGAGATTGCAACCTCACCTTAACCATTTGATTAGTTCTAACCAATCAGCTTTTGTGCAGGAGAGAAAAATCACAGACAATTGCTTGCTTGCTCAGGAATTGTTACTGGATATTGATAAGGGCTGTAGGGGGACAGAATATCATTTTTAAGTTGGACCTCAAAAAAGCTTATGACACTATCAGCTGGAACTTTATTGATCTGGTGCTTAAAGCTCAAGGTTTCCACCCCTCCTTCTGTGATTTAATTCAGAGATGGCTCTCAAATGCTTATTATAATGTCTTGGTAAATGGTAGCAGCTTTGGCTTTTTTAAAGCAGGAAGGGGGTTAAAGCAAGGTGATCCCCTATCCCCAACATTTTTCATTTTGGCCTTTGACAATTTTTCCAAAATTATAAATGCTTCTCATAATCACTACTCCTACCTCAACTATAATCATGGCTCCTCCCAAATCATCAGTCATCTGGCCTATGCAGATGATGTAATCATTTTCACTAATGGGAGTAAACAAGCAATCAGAAAAACTATTAAAATGACTAAACACTTAGCCAAGGTAGCTGGTCTTGAACTCAACAGAAGGAAGTGTCAGTTTTTGGTGGGGAAAAGGTATAAACATCAGCAGTGGGTAAAAGAGTTTTCTGGCTTCTCGGCTGCTGAACTTCCTTTAAAGTATCTGGGGGTGCAGTTGATCAAAGGCAGGATAAAACAGTCCCAATATGATGAGGTGGTACATAAGATCACATCTACTTTAAACTGCTGGACCAATACTTTCTTGTCGAATGGAGGTAGATTAACCTTGCTAAAAGGTATTTTATCAACCTTCCCCCTTTATACCATGCAGATGGTTAGAATGAAAAAAAGTACTGAAAAGATGATTGAAACAATTTTCAACAAATTCCTTTGGGAGGGCCAGTCTAAGCAACCACATTGGACTGTTTGGAATAAATTTTGTAAACCTATCAAGGCAGGGGGCTTGGGCATCAAGAGCCTCCAACAGATGAGTAACCTCTTTTACTGTAAGCAATGGATCAAATTCAGAAGGCAAGATACTATGTGGGCTAAATTCTTACAAGAGAAGTATTGTAGGAAATCACATCCAAATGTTGTTTTGCCAAAGCCGGGGGATTCAAAACACTTTAAAAGTTCGCTGAAAGTAAGGGAAATAGCTAACCAGTTCTTCAGCTGGGAGATTGGGCTGGGCACGTTAATTTTTATTATGATAACTGGATTCCAGATGGTCATCTGAATTTCACTAATTAGGTAAATCATAATCACACAGTTTCAGATTTCTGGGTGGAGGATCAGTGGAATGTTAGTCTTCTGAGAGAGGTGTTAGAAGAGGAAAGTGTGCAGCAGATATTGGTCATCCCTATTGAACCTACTAAACCTGATAAAATTCTGCTAAAGCAATCTAACAAGCAATCCTTTAACAACATGATACACAATTCCTTTACTGTATGGTCTGACACCAACTGGGGGGAGAAGATCTGGACCAAGCTTTTATCTCCATCTATGTCATTTTTCTGTTGGAGATTATTTTATAAGTACCTTCCTTTGGATGATATCTTGAAGTTAAAAGGGCTTAGAACTGCCTCAAGATGCTGGCTATGCCATTCTCATGAAGAAACTATCTCTCATCTTTTCCTAAATTGCCCAGTCACTAATCAAGTATGGAATGTTGTGTTACATAAACTAAATTTAACTCAACCCAAATACAACTGGATTTCCTTGGAGGCTTGCTGGGAGGACTGGAAAGAGGAGCAGTGGTACCATGTTCCCTTAGTCATCTGCTGGTTTCTATGGATGGCTAGAAATCAAGCTAAGCATGAAGATAAACCTTATCTGATTAATACTATTATGACAAACTGCTGCAGCTTCATTAACAAGCACTCTTTGCTGGAATGCTGCACCAGAAGAAAACCGCTCTCGCCGAGATGGTCCCTACCTTCCATGCCATGGATTAAAATTAATATTGATGGCAGCTTTACACCTTCATCTGTTGGTATAGGTGCTGTGTGCAGAAACTCTATGGGTCAGTTATTATGGTTTTTTCATGCACCCATAGTCTCTCCATCAGCTTTGGAATATGAACTTCAGGCTGCCCACTGGGCACTTATGTCTGCTAAAGCACTCACGTATCACTATTTTTGGATTGAATCTGATTCACAACAATTGATTAATATCCTGCAGGGGTTCTCTCCTCCTCCCTGAAATTTGGTCTATTTTATCAGAACCATTCTCTCCACTGTTGGTGGTTTTACACTCAAATGGTCTCATATATTTAGAGAAGGCAACCAACCTGCTAATTGGTTGGCCAAAAATGCTGCATCCATTGGTAATACAGTTTTTTTTGTTACACCTTCTGAGCCTCTTAGGCTTTTACTTTTAGGGGATCTGACTAATATTCCCTTTATCAGATGTATGTAACCTTTTTTATGGAATGAATTTTCCTTTTTTTCTGAAAAATACACACACACACACACACACACACACACACACACACACACACACACACACACACACATATATATATATATATATATATATATTGGAAGTCCTTTCGAAGCGGGAGACAAAATTTCAATTCTGGCGGCCGACAGCTTCTATTGGACGACTGATACACCAAAAATATATAGTATTTTTATGCACATTTTTATACCTATTTTTAATGATATTGCACTTTAATGGAAGGTATTTTGTGTTTTTCTTGCAGGTATGATGAAAATGGATGGTCATGATGAAAGGAGCAAAATTGGATTAAATTTGGAGCAAAAAAATGAAAAATCAAAATTTTGGCATTGGCGGCTAAGCATCGCTGGGCCGGTGCTTAGCCGCCACAGTTAAAAATCGAAATTCAAATGAATTTGGCGCCAATTTCAAAGGGGATGGGATGCAACCCTTGGTGGTAACTACCATAACTTCCTTTCGGCAACAAGTTTGAATGAAGGGGTGCGTTCCATGGTAGATACATTAAATCTGGACACATTTTGAAGGGACACTAAGGCACCTTTTGGTTTACTATTTAAATAGAGTCTTAGGAAAGATTAGGTGACTCTTCGTTTACATTTTGAAGGGTTCATTATTTCTTTCTTTTTTTCTTCCACTGCATTTTAAGAATTTTTGTTTTAGAGTAGGAGTAGAGATTAGAAAAGAGAAAAGGATCGGAGTGAATTCTTCTTCTTCCCACTTCTTTTCTTTCTTTTAGTTTAGTTTTTATTGAAGTCTGAAGTCTGTATTCTGAGTCATCGGAGTTAGGAGACTTGCTCTGAGAATTAGTTTAGTGAAGATTCAAAGTTTCAGAGGAACTTCCTAAGTCTTGTGGAGAGGATTTTCAGATAAGTCTTTAGTTTTAATCTTTATATTAATACTTGCTTTAGTTTGTTATTTTTTTTTCTTATTGTTTTTAATTTCAAATCAATGTATTTTTGTATTTTCTCAATGCATTCTGAGTAGTTTACTTTATCGTTTTCTTTCTTAAATGGAGAAGTAATTAATTTACAAAGAATTGTTGTGGAAGGTATAAGGGTTTAAAAGTTGGAAGAAGTTGTGAAGATTGATTCTAAAAACTTTGTTTACTTCTTAATTCAGCCTGTTAAGTTGTAGAATTTCTTGAGATTATGTAAGATCCAATGCGATATTGTCTCATAAAAGTTAGTAAGAATCACATGAAATTATATGGGTGAGAATTGTAGTCCATATAATTGAATGTAATATTAGAAGATATTTTTATAAAAGGGAGTAAAATTAGAGGATTTTAGAGTGACAAGCTAAAACCCACTAATTTGGTTTGAAGTTTTGAGTTTTGTTATGAGAAGTTAGCCCCCAGGTGGTGGGAATCGAGGGAACTCTAGAGTGAGAGACTGGTACCTTCCCTGCCTAACCATGTTCAAAATAATAAAAATTTCAAATTAACCTTTGTTCTTTATAGAACCAAGTAAGGGTAAAGAACACATTTGCTTCTATCTGTCACAAAAATTTGAATACTTCCACAACAATACTTTAAGAATTATTACTACCTCATAAAAGGAAAGAAAAAGATATTCTAGTTAATAGTATTTTACATCCAGTGTTATTAGTTATTATAATTTTAATTTCTTGCTTAACATTTTATTAAGAAAATTTTAAAAGACAATTCAACTTTCAAAACTTCTAAAAATCAAGACATACTTTCAAAATCCATAAAAAAAGTAAAAAGATAATTTTCTGATTTCTTTAAAAATTTTCATATTTTCCCTGTGGGTTTGATGTCTCGGGACTTAATCAGGAAGTCTTATATTACTTGATAAACGATACTTATACTTGCGTAGTATCCCATATTATAAAATCATAATTTTCATATCTAAATCATCAGCGCATATATTCCTAGCGGCCCAAGTTTTTAGCGTCGTTGCCGGGATCAAGTTTTTAGCGTTGTTACATTTACAGGACAGTATCAAGTTTTTGGCGCGGTTACATTTATCGGGGATCAAGTTTTTGGCGCCGTTGCCGGAGAAAATTAATTAAATTGCATTTTAAAGAGAATTAAGAAGTCTTAAATTTTTACTTTTCTTTGATTTTTTTAGTGTGTTGTGTTTTGTTTTGTTTTATTGTTGTATGCATAATTCAGGTTCTGAAGGACTTGTGCCTTACGATTCTGAATTATAAAGAACTATCAGAAAAATAAAAAAAAATTAAAAATACAGCAAAAGATAAAAATATTCAAGAAATGGAAAATCATCAAGATCAAAATGTTGGACCCCATCAAGAATTAAGGCCTTTAAGAGATTATGTTAACCCTACAGTCGATGAACTTCGTGGTAGTATTCAAAACCCTGCTGTAGTACGCTAATTCTTTTGAGCTTAAACCTGCTATTATCCAAATGGTGTCTAATAATCAGTTTGGGGGAGCAACAACTGAAGATCCTAATTTGCATCTTTCTAACTTTCTAGAGTTGTGTGCTACTTTTAAATATGATGGTGTTTTGGATGATGCTATTAGACTTAGACTTTTTCCTTTCTCACTAAGGGATAAAGCTAAAATATGGTTACATTCATTAAGACTCGGATCAATAAGAACTTGGGGTGAACCGTCACAAAAATTCCTTGCTTAATATTTTCCACCATCTAAGATCTGCTAAGTTGAGAAATGATATAACATCTTTTTGTCGGTTTTCAGGGGAATCAATATATGAAACATGGGAAGGATTTAAAGATCTCCTCAGGAAATGTCCACATCATGCGTTTCCAGATTGGTTAATAATTCAAACTTTTGTAATGGATTAGTTGGATCCCTTAGATCAATCATCGATGCTGCTGCTGGTGGATCATTAATGTCTAAACCATTTTCTGATGCTTATGCTTTAATTGAAGAAATTGCTACTAATAATTTTTAATGGCCTTCTGAAAGGTTAAATCCTAAAAAGGTAGCCAGTGTTCATGAAAATGATGCTTTTACAATGTTAGCAAATCAAGTTGCTGCTGTATCAAGGAAGATAGACCAATTTGGGATGAATTTTTCTCAACCAAATCTCATGATTGAAGAAAACTCATTAGGCCAAATGGTTGATTCTTATTCTTCACTAGAAACTGTGAATGCTATAATCAAACCTAACAACCCATTTTCCAATTATTATAACCCAGGTTGGAAGAATCATCCAAATTTTAACTGTAATAACAATAATCAGGGTGGTGTTAATCAACAATGGGGGAACTCCCAAGTAAACCCATTAGGGAATTGGAACAACCAGGTAATAATAATAATAGATTAACTTATCCTTCAGGTTATAACAATGCCTTACAAAATAAGGAGAAGAAGTTGTCTATGGAAGAAGTAGTATCACATATGGGAAATCAATTACAAATTCAAGGAGTAACCATCATAAATATTGAAAAGCAATTGGGACAAATTGCAAATGCCTTAAGTAATAGATCTCAAGGAATGCTTCCAAGTAATACTGAAGTGAATCCAAGAGAAAAGAATAAAGAACAAGTGAAAGCAATTCAACTGAGAAGTGGAAAAGAATTTGGAAGGTAGAGTTCAAAAAGAAACTGAAGTAGAGAAAGAAGAAATTGAAAGACCTAAAGAGGACACTCCAAAAGGTTTTGAAAAACCTATTTCTCCACCTAAGGTTGATTTAGAAAAACCACCACCTCCATTTCCTCAGAGACTTCGTCAACAAAAGTTGGATAAGCAATTTTAAAATTTTTTAGAGATATTAAAGAAGCTTACCATCAATATTCCATTTACTGAAGTCCTAGAACAAATGCCAAGCAATGTGAAATTTATGAAGGATATTCTTAATAAAAATAGGAAGTTTGAAGAAAATGAGACTGTTGCACTTAGTGAGGAGTGCAGTGCGATAATTCAGAAAAAGCTTCCTGAAAAACTTAAAGATCCTGGTAGTTTCACAATTCCATGTGCAATCGGAGAAAGATTTTGTGGAAAAGCTTTATGTGATTTGGGTGCAAGCATTAACCTTACGCCTCTATCAATATTCAAAAGACTGGGACTAGGAGAAATAACCCCAACTACTGTAACTCTGCAATTAGCAGATCGTTTGATCACATATCCTAAATGAGTTATAGAAGATGTTTTGGTAAAAGTGGATCAATTTTTTTTTCCTGTGGATTTTATTGCGTTAGATATGGAGGAAGATAAAGAGATACCCATAATTTTGGGGAGACCTTTTCTCGCTACAGGCAAATCCATGATAGATGTGCAAAAGCGGAATTAATGATGAGGGTTAATGATCAGACTGTTACATTTAATATTTAAAAATCGATGAAATATCCTGCTAGAGGTAAAGAAGATGAGTGTTATAGGATGGATGTTATTGAATATTTAAGTGAATGTCATTTCAAATCCATTTTTGAAGAGAAAGCTGAAAGAGAAAATTTTGAATATAAGCAAGAAGAGGAATTATTTGATTCTGAAGATTTTCAAGAGGAAGATTTAGAGTTTGTTCGTGAAAGTTTTGAAGTGTTGGATATGACTGAGAAAGATGAATCTTATGGTCCATCAATTTAAAACCTCCTGAACTTGAGTTAAAAATGCTTCCTAATCATTTGAAGTATGTTTTTGTAGGTGAATCCTCAACCTTGCCTGTTATAATTTCCTCTTAATTAACTAAAAAAGAAGAAGAGAGTTTGCTTAAATTTTTGAAGAAGCACAAGAAAGCTTTTGGATGGACAATTGCTGATATTAAAGGAATTAGTCCTTCAATTTGTATGCACAGAATTCTTATGGAAGATAGTTGCAAACCGCGGGCTGATCCCCAAAGGAGATTAAATCCTATCATGAGAGACGTTCTTAAGAAAGAAATTTTAAAATGGTTGGATTCTGTAATTATCTACCCTATTTCAGATAGTGCATGGGTTACTCCTATTCATTGTGTTCCTAAGATAGGAGGAGTAACTGTGACTGTTAATGAAAAGAATGAAATGATACCAACAAGACAAGTTACAGGGTGGCGAATATGCGTTGATTATAGAAAGTTAAACCTTGCCACAAGAAAAGATCATTTTCCACTCCCTTTTCTAGATCAAATGTTGGATAGACTGGCTGGGCATAAATACTTTTGTTTTCTGGATGGATATATTGGTTACCACCAAATTCAAATTGCTCCTGAGGATCAAGAGAAAACTACGTTTACCAGTCCTTATGGTATGTTTACTTTTAGAAGAATGCCCTTTGGTTTATGTAATGCCCCTGCTACATTTCAGAGATGTATGATAGCTATTTTTTGTGATTTAATTGAAAAAGGGATTGAAGATTTTATGGATGACTTTTCAGTGTTTGGAATTTCATTTGAATCATGTTTAGAACATCTATCTAAAGTTCTAAAACACTGTGAAGAAACTAATTTGGTCCTTAATTGGGAAAAATGCTAATTTATGGTAGTAGGAGGAATTGCTTTGGGACATCGGATTTCAGAAAAAGGTTTGGAGGTAGATCCTGCAAAAATTGAAGTTATATCTAATTTACCTTGCCCAACCAATGTAAGGGGAATTAGAAGTTTTTTAGGACATGCTGGATTCTACAGGCATTACATCAAAGACTTTTCAAAGATTACAAAACCTTTATGTCGTTTACTAGAAAAAGATGCAATTTTTAATTTTGATGATGATTGCCTCAAAGCCTTTGAAACATTAAAAGAAAAATTAATCACTGCATCTGTAAAATTTCACCAAATTGGGAAAAAAACTTTTGAATTACTGTGTGATGCTAGTGATTATGCTATTATTGCTGTTTTGAGTCAGAAATATGATAAAATTTTCAAAGTAATTTATTATGCTAGTAAAACTCTTAATGAAGCTCAAATTAATTATACCACTACTAAGAAAGAGTTATTAACTATAGTATTTGCCTTTTATAAATTTTGATCATATTTAATTAGAACTAAATGTGTCGTGCATACTGATCATTCTGCTATTAAATACTTAATGAAGAAAAATGATGCAAAACCAAGACTGATAAGATGGATTCTTCTTTTGCAAGAATTTGATTTTGAGATAGTAGATAGGAAGGGTTCTGATAATCAAATTGCGGATAATTTTTCCAGGGTAGAAAATGAAAAATCTCTCTGTGGTATTGAAGAAATTAATGAACATTTTCTTGATGAAAAACTGTTCACTGTTAAAGAATTGCATGTTCCGTGGTATGCAGACATAGTAAACTTTATTGTTAGTAATATTATACCCTATGGTTTGACATACCATGAAAAGAAGAAATTTTTGTCTGATGTTAAGACTTATTTTTGAGATGACCCATTTTTATATAAACAAGGAAAGGATCTTATAATTCAAAGATATTTACCTTTGGAAGAAACTTATGAAATTCTTTAAAAATGTCATGATTTTGATTATGGGGGACATTTTGGAAGTGATAAAACTACATATAAAATATTACAATCAGGATTTTATTGGCCTACAATTTTTAAGGATGTGAATTTTTATATTAAAAATTGTGATAGATGTCAGCGTGTAGGCAATATTTCTAGAAGAAATGAGATGCCCCTCAATTATATGTTGGAAGTTGAAATATTTGATGTTTGGGGACAAGATTTTATGGGACCACTTACACCATCTTTCGGAAATGTTTATATTTTGATAGCAGTAGACTATGTTTCCAAATGGATTGAAGCTATTGCTTTACCACAATGTGACGCTCAAAGTGTTGCAAAGTTTTTAGAAAAGAATATATTTTGCAGATTTGAAATACCAAGAGTAATCATAACTGATGGGGGAAGTAATTTTAGAAATGTGATTATTGGGAACTTAGCAAAGAAATATCATATTAATCATCGCATTGCTACTGCTTATCATCCGCAGACAAGTGGTTTGGTTGAATTATCCGATCGTGAAATTAAAAGAATATTAGAAAGAAACTATTAATCCAAATAGAAAGGATTGGTCAATTAAACTGGATTATGCTTTGTGGGCCTATAAGACTGCTTACAGAACACCTATAGGAATGTCCCCATATAGGCTGATTTTTGGAAAAGCTTGTCATTACCTTTTAAACTTGAGCATAAAGCATATTGGGCTATTAAAGAGTTCAACTATAATTTGAAAGATGCTGCTAAAAAGAGATTATTGCAATTGAATGAGCTTGAAGAAATAAGGAATGAATCTTATGAAAATGATAAGATTTATAAGGAAAAGATGAAGTTATGGCATGATCGGAAGATTCTTACTAAAAATTTTGTACCAGGACAAAAAGTTTTGATGTATAATGCTAGATTAAGAATATTTCTAGAAAACTTGAGTCTATGTGGATGGGTCCATTTATTGTGATAAAAGTTTATTCTTTTGGAGTTGTAGATATTCAAGATCCTAAGACTGGAAAAATATTTAAAGTTAACGGACAAAGACTTAAACCATATTTTTCAGTCAATAAATCTAAATCTGATTAGAATTTGATGTTGGGTCATTCAGAATGAGTTTTGAGTATGTCAGACTGAAGACGTTAAAATAAGCATTTTGTGGGAGGCAACCCATATTTATCGGTGTGCTTTGCTTTATGTTTGTTTTGTGTGTTTTGTTTTGCTTTGTTTTGTTTGTTTTTATGTTTTTAGTGGTAGTAATTTGGAGTTTTTAAACTTAAGTAGATTTTATTTGACCTTAATTGATTATTAAGAGAAGTCAGAATGAAAATTTAGACACTTAGCGGACCTGTGCTAAATTGTGCACTGGCGGCTAAGCGCCGACTAGTTGGTGCTTAGGCGCCACAGTTATAAAAAACGTGAAAAATGTGGATCTAGAAGCCTAGATCGTGGGGGAGAAGTTTTGGGAGTTATTTAGGAGTTTCTAAATGTCTTGGGGAATATTCTAGCATTTCCCAAGTCTATAAAAAGGACCTGACTTAAGAGAAACACTTGCCCTAAGTCCTATTTTCATTTTTGAAGATCTAAGAAGAGAATTTGAGTGCATCATGTCTTCTTAGGAGAACGAGATGAAGAAGAAGCAAGATTCTGAAAAAAGTAAGTTCGTTAGTGATAGTGCTAAGGAGTTATTTGATGGATATCTCGCTGTTAGTATTCAAGGTATTGCAGAAATGATTGCAAAATTTGAAGCCCGAGTGACTTCGATGGAAGCAAAGATCAATGAAACTAACCTACATTCGGATCACATGGGATGGCAACTCAAGATGCAATTCAATCATTCAAGGTACATGGAAGAAATAGATAAGGCGATGTTTGTAAAGAACAAATGGATTGAAGAAGATGATGTAAGAATGAACAATGATCGCCCGTTCTATCAAATTTATAGTTCAGAAGGGTCAAATGAGAATAATAGTGGTCCTGGATATAATCTGCCTAATGAAGGATGGAATTAAGAGTGCTTTGTTCTGTTTTGTTAGTGTTCTTATGTGTTATGTTAGTTTTCTTCTGTGTTATGTTTGGTGTGTTTAGTGTTTTTAAATATTAACTATGCCTGATGATGTGATGGTTACATCCTAGAGATGTATACTTATCAGTCTGAGATTAAAGTCTCTTGTATTTTGAGAATTTCATCCTTTATGTTTGGATAGAAATTCTAGTATTGTATTAAATGTTATGTTTGTTTTAATATAAGTTTGTGTTTTTGTGAAATTTGTGTGGGATCAATTGTTATTTAACTTTGATTTGGAGTATTGGAAGATTTGTGGGGAGAAATAATTATTCTGGAGTAATTAAGGGTAATTAACAAAGTGATTTAGTGCATATACCTTAATTATGAAAATTTGGGTATTGACGGCTAAGCGCCAGAGTGCCGGTGCTTAAGCGCCAGATTTCGCGGCTAAGCGCCAAAAGTTCACTCTTAGGCGCCAGTTTGCGAAAATTGGTTCCCCAAAAGTTAAAAACCCGAAAATTGTCATTTTTAACGCCCCATCGGCTTCAACATTCGTTTACCGCGAAAAAGGAGTCTAGGGTATCTTTTTGTAGATCATTTAAGTGCCGATATTAATAAAAATTGTTAGATTTGAATTCCTTGAGGTAAGAGCACTACTCCTAAGTAAAAATTTTTGATTTTCACCATGTATTTTGAGTACATTATGGAAAATCTTAAAATCACTATTCATGATAAAAATTTGAGGAAATACTTGAGATATTGCTTGGATTTAGTGAAAATATCTTTTGGAAGATATTTTAGCAAGTTTAGTTTGATTTTGGAATTTATGGTGAATTGTTCGTGAATTTTTAGAGATGGCTCCAAAATCAAAGTGTGCACAAGAAAAGACGATGTTTGATTCTGACAAATTTGTTAGTATGAGGGCTGAGGAACGATACGTCGATGCATTGCAGTCACGTAAGTTGATTCCTGAGCATGTGTTTAGTAAGCTAGGAGAGGTGATTGAAGATATGATTGCTAGAAGAAACTGGGAGAATTACTGTTGCTTCTCCACTGTTGTTGTTGCTTCTATGGTTAGAGAATTTTATGCAAATTTACCTGCTGCAGAAGAAAATCAAGTGATGGTTAGAATGCAGGAGGTCAACTTTTCTTCTGGTGCAATCAATACTTTTTATGGACTACCTCCTGACATGTTCTATTATTATTTTAACTATCATCCTTCAGAAGGAGAATTAGATAAGATCATGAAATTTCTGACTGATGGAAGAGGATTATGGAAAATAACAAATGATAGAAGAGTGAACTTTCCTGCTTCCAAACTGAATGCCATTTCTAAGGCGTGGCATTATTTTATCTCATCTAAGTTGTTACCTTCGAGTCACACCAGTGAAGTAACGAGAGAAAAAGCTATGTTGAACCATTGTATTCAGCAAGGGAAGCCTATTAACATTGGAAGTATAATTTATGATTATGTTTTGAACTGTACTAGATCCACTACTACTGCAGGTATGGGATTTCCTTCCTTGATTCATTCATTATGTGAACGATCTGGAGTAAAGTTTGAAACCTGGGAAGAGGTACTTCAGCCATTGAGACCAATTATTAGTGAACATTGGTGATTATACTGTACATTCAGAGTTTGGTTGGAGAGGAGGATTTGGTAAGGCTTATACTACTTCTGCTTCTACTGCATCTACTTCTCGTGCTACTACTTCACATGCTTCTTCATCTACTGATTCGCAGACTAGTTAATTAAGAAATATTTTGAAAAAAGTGAGTCTTACTCGAGAGCATATAAAATATATGGATGGTAAGATGGATAACGTTGAAACATATATTGTAAAACATGATGAATATGAGGAGAGTTATCAGCAATATTTGGATAGACTGATTAGAGGTGATCAGAGTGCTGAGATGCCCCCTCATCCATTCTACATACCTTATGTGACATCCAGGGATTGGAACGAGCAGGATGATGATGATGATGAGGATGATGAGTAGATTTGTGATATTTGTTTTTGTTGTGGTATTGTTGTGGTTGTATGTTTGTTTTGTTAGTATTTTGTTTGATTATTGTATTGTGATGTGAACCTTGATAGTATGCATATTTTAGTTGTACTATTTTTCTGTTTTGCATATTCAAATGTATTGTTGTTGTTGTGTTGTTGTTTTATATGTTGTTTTGTGGTAGTGTGTGAAATAATAAATTTTTTTTAATGTGTATGTTATGTCAAAGTTTTTAATGGTGTGTACCTTAATTCAAAAACTGTTAGGAGATTATAAACCACTATTGGGAACTTCTACTTAGGAAACTAAATGTTTAAAATTTTTTAAATTCCACTATCATCTGTTATCTATATCAGTGTGTTATTTTAGTTGGTGTGTATTTGCTTTGAAAACCTCCACTACTGTAGAAGTCTTCTGAAATTTTTACTTTTCCTATTAAAAAAAAATAAAAAACTAAATTTGATTCCATTTTGCTCCTGTTATTTAAATTGTTATACTTGCATATTAGGATATTAAAAATTCCTGCAAGCATGATATGTTAGTTTTTATTTCTCCCATATATCATTTATTATGCTTAAATGTTTTATCTTAATTAAAAAAAAATTAAAATTTGGGGAGGAATTTTAAAAACAAAGATTTTTTAAAAACCTAAAATTTTATTTGATTCTCAAGAATACTTAAAAATAAATCATATTTTTGATTGAGAACAATTATGTACATGAAGTTATATTAGGGGAACAAAATTTTGAATATAGAAATGAATAAAAGAATTTTGTTAAAATTTATAGTAATCATGAAAAACTTAGAGTTAAAATTTTCTTAATGAAGAGGTGTTAAATAAAGTTAAACTATCTTTAGTAAGAAGTTTTGTTTTTTTGGATAAATAGAAGATTTGACTTTTATTCTTCAAAGCTTAAATTTCTTTTATTGAAGAATAATTTTTAAATACTATTATTATGATTTTTAAGTAAAAGATGTATATCTAACCTTTATTTTAAATGGAAGGGTGGAATTCAAAATCATTAAAGGCCTATCCAGATATAGTAATCCTTGCCTTATAAAAAAAAAAGAAAAAGTGAAAAATAGTATATGAAAATGGAGGAGAAGCTTGAGGATTTAAGGGCCTAATCAAAAATTGGTTTCATACCTAAAGTTTAAGATTTAAGTTCAGAGAAAATCTAAAGCTTAAGGTTATAATATAGTAAGTAAAAATTATTTCCAAAGAAAGATTTTTAAGTGAGAAAAATAAGTGTTTGAATCATATATTTTGAAGAATCTACAAATATTTCTGAAATAGATAGAAACTTATATTTGTCATTTTCCTTTACTTAAGAACTTTTTAAACTTTAAGTTGGTTTTAATTATTGAAATTTTTTATAAATTGGACTATTCCCTTTCTAGAACAAAATTTTGTTATCTTCCTAAGAAACTCATTACATAATTTGCATGCTAAAATGTTTAATGAGATTAACTGTCACTTGAGGACAAGTAACATTTTAAGTTTGGGGGATTTTGATACACAAAAAATATATAGTATTTTTATGCACATTTTTATACCTATTTTTAATGATAATTCACTTTAATGGATGTCATTTTATGTTTTTCTTGCAGGTATGATGAAAATGGATGGTCATGATGAAAGGAACAAAATTGGATCAAATATAGAGCAAAAAAATGAAAAATCAAAATTTTGGCACTGGCGGCTAAGCGCCGCTGGGCCAGCGCTTAGCCGCCACAGTTCAAAATCGAAATTCAAATAAATTTGGCGCCAATTTCAAAGGGGATGGGATGAAACTCTTGGTGGTAACTACCATAACTTCCTTTGGGTGGCAAGTTTGAATGAAGGGGTGCGTTCATTGGTAGATACATTGAATCTGGACACATTTTGAAGAGACACTAAGGCACCTTTTGGTTTACTATTTAAAGAGAGTCTTAGGAAAGATTAGGAGACTCTTCCTTTGCATTTTGAAGGGTTCTTTCTTTTTTTCTTTTGTTCTTCCACTGCATTTTAAGAGTTTTTATTTTAGAGTAGGAGTAGATAGTAGAAAGGAGAAAAGGGTCGGAGTGAAGTCTTCTTCTTCCCACTTCTTTTCTTTCTTTTAGTTTAGTTTTTATTGAAGTCGGAAGTCTCTATTCTGAGTCATCGAAGTTGGGAGACTTGCTCTGAGGAGTAGTTTAGCGAAGAGTCAAAGTTTCAGAGGAACTTCTTAAGTCTTGTGGAGAGGATTTTCAGTTAAGTGTTTACTTTTAATCTTTATATTAATACTTGCTTTAGTTTGTTATTTTTTTTCTTATTGTTTTTAATTTCAAATCAATGTGTTTTTGTATTTTCTCAATGCATTCTGAATAGTTTACTTTATCTTTTTCTTTCTTAAATGGAGAAGTAATTAATTTACAAAGAATTGTTGTGGAAGGTATAAGCTTTTAAAAGTTGGAAGAAGTTGTGAAGATTGATTCTAAAAACTTTGTTTACTTATTAATTTGGCCTGTTAAGTTGTAGAATTTCTTGAGATTATGTAAGATCCAATGTGGTATTGTCTCATAAAAGTTAGTAAGAATCACATGCAATTACATGTGTGAGAATTGTAGTCCATATAATTGAATGTAATATTAGAAGATATTTTTATAAAAGGGAGTAAAATTAGAGGATTTTAGAGTGACGGGCTAAAACCCCCTAATTTAGTTTGAAGTTTTGAGTTTTGTTATGAGAAGTTAGCCCCTAGGTGGTGGGAATCGAGGGAACTCTAGAGTGAGAGACTGGTATCTTCCCTGCCTAACCATGTTCAAAATAATAAAAATTTCAAATTAACCTATGTTCTTTATAGAACCAAGTAAGGGTAAAGAACACATTTGCTTCTATTTGTCATAACAAATTTGAATACTTCCACAACAATACTTTAAGGATTATTACTACTTCATAAAAGGAAAGAAAAAATATTCTAGTTAATAGTATTTTACATCCAGTGTTATTAGTTGTTATAATTTTAATTTCTTGCTTAACATTTTATTAAGAAAATTTTAAAAGACAAATCAACTTTCAAAACTTTTCAAAATCAAGACATACTTTCAAAAGCCATAAAAAAAGTAAAAAGATAATTTTCTGATTTCTTTAAAAATTTTCATATTTTCCCTGTGGGTTCGATATCTCGGGACTTAATCAGAAAGTCCTATATTACTTGATAAACGATACATATACTTGTGTAGCATCCCATATTATAAAATCATAATTTTCATATTTAAATCATCAGCGCATATATTCCTAGCAGCCCAAGTTTTTGGCGCCGTTGCCGGGATCAAGTTTTTAGCGTCGTTACATTTACAGGACAGAATCAAGTTTTTGGCGCGGTTACATTTATCGGGGATCAACGACCTATTTTAAAAAATATATATAAAAATTTTTATGTGCCGATAGCTACAGAAAATGACTTCAGAGTCAAATTTCCATTAACTGTTAATAACATAGTCTTCCACCTTAAGCTTAGCCTTTTTTGGGTCTAAATGGGTTTTAAAGCTTAAGCCTTTGTGATCAAAATTTTTTTTATTTCCCAAAGATATTTCAAGGCCCATTAATAACCGGCCAAAAGAAATCACTTAACATTCTTCTAAACATAATATCAAATACTTTTCTTAAGATTACATTTCAAGTTCATTAACCAGGAGAGGACTCAGACACCATTGTTTGATTTTACGTCCACCTCAAGTTTTTTTTTTCTTTCCAAGGACCCATTATTATCATTTTTTTTCTGCTCTTTCTTTAAAGGATTATTATATCTAGGAAAATATATGTTCATGATTTTGAATGTCTAGACTTAGACACCAATTTTTGATTATATGTTTACCTCAAGCTTCTCTTCAGAGGGATTATTACACATTCACTTTCATTTTCTTTGCTCACCAATTTTTTTTAAGAATTACTACATCTAGTGGAACATATGTTAATGGTTTTGAATGTCTAAACGCCCTTGATTAACAATTCTCACATGTTTCTTAAGACGAAGTTTTAGATATTACAACTTGTTTAAAAGTAAGGACCCAATCACATAACAGAAGATTAAAAACCTTTGATATCCCCAATCAATTACTCATTTTTTAATCACACTTTAATATTTTTTGAAAATTTTTAGGACCCAGTCCAACTCACTAAAGTGACAAGCTATTGCTACTTAGAGATTAATTTCATTTTCCCCCTCTGATAAGTAGAATTCTGGAACTCTGTGCTTGATCTCTCATCAATAGAGTAGGAGTAAAATGAAACAACTGGATCGACCAGAATCTTATTGATAGAACACTTTTCAATTTTCCTTCAAAAATTCTTCTAAGATCGATATGTTACCATTCTTAAAGTTCTTTTCGAGCCACTCCTTGAAGCTGATACAGCCTTGAATGGTGTGCCCAAGGAATTTGTGATATGGATAATATCTAGGGTGATTCTTCCTACAAACTTCTTCTGGCTTCTATGGTTTTGATAATTTGAATTCTGGCTTCTTGAAAAGGTTTTGGAATATTACTGCTACTGCTTCATTTTTGAAAGAGTATACTCTGTTCGACTGCTCGGTCATAGATGGATCCTTTCCTCCATCTGCTCAGTTTTGCTGGTATGACTGCTAACTGGTTTGATTGAGCGTTGAGCTGTGTTGCCGACCAAAATGCATTGGATGCTAACAAGGTTGTTCTATCCGAATATGCATAAATTATTTACCTTTGTCTACTACTACCTTTGTACCAGACTTACTCTCTGGTATCTTTGCTGACTTTAATCTTTCAGACTCCTCTTCATTTGCATGTTTAACCTCCACCTGCAATCGAGCAGCCTTAGCAATGAGCTTCTCAAAAGTCTTGATGGTGAGTCCCTTCAGCATGAAACCAATCTTTTCGTGAATATTTTCAAGTACTATTTTAATTGCATACTTCTCTTTAATTTGTGGTTTGCAATTCATTCTTAGGTTTCTCCACCTTAAGAGGTAATCGACAAGTCTCTCATTGAGCTTTTTCTGCTCCCTAATGAGATCTCTTATAGTCACTTGGCGCTGTGTCCTAGTGAATCTCTGTACAAACAGGTTTTCTAACTCATTAAATGTCTTTACTGATCCATTAGAAAGATCAGCATACCACTCAAATGCTATCCCTGATAAGCTGCTAACAAACAATCTAAAGAGAAGAGCATCATTCCCATTTACGTTGCAACAACTGGCTCTAAAGTGCGCTATATGCTGCCTTGGGTTTCCTGTTCCATCAAAAGCTTTGAAGATAGGAGGCACAGATCCCTTAGGATATGAGACAAAATCAAAATCCTTTAGGTAGGGCCTACCTTTTGGAACTAATTATTCTCCCTTGGACTGTGCTATGGCCTCTTGATCCTCGATAAATATATGTGCTTACGATTTTAATATGGAAATTATGATTTTATAATATGGGATCTACACAAGTATATATATCATTTATCAAGTAATATATGACTTTCTAATTAAGCCCCGAGATATCGAACCCACAGGGAAATGTAAAAACTTTTTAAAGAAATAAGAAAATTATATTTTTACTTTTTAAATGACTTTTGAAAGTATGTTTTCATTTGTAAAGTTTGAAAGTTGTTTTTGCTATTTTTGATAAAAAGCTAAGTAAGAAATCAAAATTATCAAAACTTTAAAATACGATATAAAACACTAGAAAATAAAATATCTTTTTCTTTCTCTTATGAAGCAGTAATAATTATGAAAGTATGGTTGTGGAAGTATTTAAATGTGTTGTGAAAAATATGAGCAAATTTATTCTTTACCCTTACTTGATTCTATAAAGAATATTGGTTAATTTGAAATTTTAAAATTTTGAAAATGGTTAGGCAGGAAAGATACCAGCTCTCACTCTAGAGTTCCCTCGATTCCCTCCACCTGGGGGCTAACTTCTCATAACAAAATTTAAAATATCAAACCAAATTAGGGGGCTTTAGCCTGTCACTCTAAAGTCCTCTAATTTTACTCTCCATTAAAAACATATCTCCTAATATATTTGCATTCAATTATATGGACTACAATTCTCACCCATATAATTGCATGTGATTTTTACCAATTATTGTTTGAGACAATACCGCATTGGATCTTATATAATCTCACAACAAATTTTAACATCTTAACTGGCCAAATTAAGAATTAAATTAAGTTCATGAAATTAAATCTTCACAACTTATTTCAACTTTAAACACTTATACATTCCACAACAATCCTACATAATTTAATTACTTATTCATTTAAGAAAGAAAAAGATAAATAAAACTACTCAGAACTCATGGAGAAAACACAAGCACACATTGATTTGAAAGTAGAAATCATAATGAAAACACAACAAGTTTTAATTAAAAACTAAATATAAAAACAAAAGTAAACACTTATCTGAAAATCCTCTCTACAAGACTCAAGAAGTTCCTTTGAAACTTAACTTTCCACTAAAACACTCCTCAGAGTGGGTTGCCCAACTCTGATGATTCAGAAACAGACTTCAGACTTCATACTTCAATAAAAACTAAATAAAAGGAAGGAAGAGAATTGGTGAGAAGAAGGCTTCACTCCAACCCCTTTCTACTTTCTTACTCTCCCTCACACACTCTCTCAACTTTGTATTAACAATAAAAAAACTCTCTAAAGACTCTCCTTCTTTTTTACTACCATGGAAATTACATGACATAATTTTAATAATAATCCAAAAGGTGACTTGGTGTCTCTTCAAATTGTGTTCCAATTCAATGTATCCACCAAACCTTGCATCCCTTGGATCACCTCTGCTGTCAAAAGGAAGTTAAGGAGGTTACCATTAAAAGTTTCCTCAAACACCCCTTAGAAATGGCTCTAAATTTAATTAAATTTGATTTTTATAACCGTGGCGCCTAAGCGCCGACCAGGCGTCGCTTAGCCGTCTGTATCCAATTTTTTGTTTTGCTCTAAATTTGATCCAATTTTGATCCTTTCATCATAATCACTCATTTTAATCATACCTGCAAGAAAAACACAACATGCCTTCCATTAAAGTGCAATATCATCAAAAATAGGTATACAAATGTGCATAAAAACACTATATATTTTAGGTGTATCACCTCTATAACCTGTTGGTCCACATACTTCTTAATATCCTTTTTAGGTACTGAGCTTTGAATGGAGTTCATTTTGGGCTCTTCCTCTTTATTGGCAGAGGTAGCATCCCTTCCGTCGTCCTTTATATGTACTATTGGTGGATGCACCTCTACAGTTGTTGGAGTCGGAGTCCGTGCAGACATCACAGCGATTGCAGAAAGTACCTCTTCCATTCTTTTCTCCAATCTAGTAAACTGCTCTTCCTGACTCAGAACTAATCTATGAGAGTCTGTCTCATTATCCTCTTCATTAGAAGGTAGAATTTCTCGTGAGGCTATTTGGGCTCTCATGTCAACCATGTTAATTTCCATGAATTATTCATCAGAATCTGTATCGGTGTCGCTGATTCCTCGCTCTTTGAAAAGTAGACTCAAGTCAGTTTGTAACTTTGCTAATCTAGCCTCAATTAGGTACTCTTTAATCGCTTTGATATCTATTGAAGCCTGCTGCAATTGTCCCTCCTCATTTCTGCAGTCGGGGGAACTATAGTGACATCAGTCGAGCTATCATATTTGTCCTTCTTTCTTGTAGAACGGTCATCCATCTCTACCGAAAGAAAACTGGTCTGGAGAATTTGGGAATCCAAACCTTCCTCCTTAGAGATGTATGGGGATGGGGTGTCCCGTTGCCATCATCAAAATTGTGGGAAGAGGTATGTTCCCCATCAAGTAATCTAACCTTGGAGTAGAAGCCTTATTATTGTAAGAATCTTTAAAAGACTTCTTCTGTGTTATGAAAGGTTGAATTCTAGGACCTAACCAGGATTTGACCGGTATTTTGCTCTTAAGTGGTTCAGTAGTGGTAACAAGAACTGAAATCGTATCAACCTGAGGTCCTAAATGGAGTTTAACAAATACATGGGGCATAAATGTCTTATGGGATTTCTGAAATCTCTACGGGTGTCTCAGGATCTCAACTTTCATTTTTGATGAGAATATAGGCCCATCCTTTTTACTAATTCAGCTACGCTACAATGTTCTTTCCTTGCTAGCTTTTCGAATACCAATCAGACTCGAGATAGGGGATGTTCTCTTTCTCACCCTACTATGTCTGTGAAGTGGTAACAATGCTGCGACAATTTTGTAGGGACTTTCTTTTACAGGAGAAGCAGAAAGTGGGTGAAATCTACTCCCTTGAAGAAGGGGAAAGGTTTCAAACACTTTCACCTCTTATGGCTGGAGAGATCTGTCGTCAAAGGGAACCTTTAAAGCTTCAACTTTAATTGCCTTACGAAGTTTTCTTGATATATTCCTTCTTTGTGACCGTGTTAGAGCTATGGATCATGAACTAGATCTAACCTCAAACACAGAAGTAGCAACAAATATTTTAGATTCTAGCTCCAAAAATACTCTCTCTTTCCCTTATCGAGAGCTGAAAGTTTAGCAGTGGATGGAGCAACTGTCTTGGCGGTCGGGAGAGCAACTAATTGAACATGCACAAGTGTCTTAGCTGACTTCATCTTTTTGATGGGAGGAAAGTTTTGTTGAAAGTTCAAGTCGAATCAGGCAGTAAGCACAACTATTTCAAAAGGGGTTGACTTGAAAAGAACACGCAGAGCCCTTTCCGAAAAACATCTCAACTTCATCAAATCTGGCTCCAAACTTGATCATGGATCCTTGGCAAAGTGTAGACTCATTGTGTGTCAAGTTGTTGGAAAAGCTGAACAACAACCTTGGGGTCGTCATTGCTACCGTTAGTTGAAGATTCAGACCATGAGAAACGGTCTAATACTTTGCTAAAAGCAGTAAAGTATGTCTGTTTACTGGGGTGAATTAAAGTGTATTTTGAATTGTGATTGGTGTGTAAAAGCAATCGACAAAACAAATATGAGGATTTGGGTTTAATTTTGCTAAGAGCAAATTAACCCTCAAGTGGTTAAGTATAGCAAAATATTCCTACCCAATCCGAAATAAAAGGGCATAACTGTCGGCATATTTTTAGGTTGTGTGTTGTATTTTAAAAAGGGGGCCGCCTACAGAAATTATAGGCGAATTGTTAGATTTTAATTTTAATTTAAATATATATAATTTGGAAAGTGCATTTGATTTTGAAAATAATTTTAAGTTTGAAAATTTTAAGATATGAAATCAAACCTATCTCACATCCCAAGTAGTTTATATAAACGAGAACCACACCACAAACCGTGTATCTATCCCAAAGAATAGACACACTGCTTGATGATGGGGTTCGGTTAAATAAACTAGAAGATTTGTGACATCCGTTTGGTCTGCGAACCAATTTTATAAGCCGACAAATTACCCTATTTAATATAAAGAAATTAAACTGGTTTATATTTCCTGGGTTCTTAAAGTTCCCTATAAGGGCAAGCCCCTATAGTTAATTACATCTTAAATGACGGAAATCATTTAAGAAAACTCTCGATAATGATTAGTGGTTTTGTTCTCAAGAATTTCAAAGTTTAAGGTTTCAAAGGATTGAATTTTGGGATTCCAATAGGGAATGGATCAAGTTTGGAACAATTTATTTTAAGAGTCCAAAGAAAGAGAAGTAGGAGAAGTTGAGGATCCAAGAAGAATCTTGGCAACTTCTCAAACTATCCTATTATTTGGCTTCAATTTGGGAGTTTGTTTAATGTTTCAATCTTGCCAATTTTAATTAATTAGGACTTATATTTGTATGATAAAATCACACAAATAGCCTCGAAGATGTGAGGGTTTATGTCTTACCGAACCACTACCTCGGAGTCCTAAGACTGGTTAGCGCTTAATTTGTATAACATGATTATGCAAATGCCTAACGAAGAGTTGAGGATTTATGTTGCACTAGGCAAACTACCTCGAAGTCCTATGGCTTGGTTATTTAATTCTAAGAAAGTTTTGCTGAAGTAGATTCGAGTTTCTTCGATGACGATGGTCGAGCTGCCCACCATGCTCCGAGCTCCTTGTTGTTGCAGAGGTTTAGTTTTAGAAGTCATAAATCAGGAGATGAGGGAAGTGTTTTGGTTTAGATAAAATCTTAAAATTCAAGTGTTTTTAATATTTTAATTAAAACAAATCTTAAACTAATTTAAACAGAACCGATTAAGATCCCATGGTTCCGTCATCCCGACACCGTTATTTTCATCGAATTCACTTAGTCCAGACGAATTTGCTAAACTCAACTGAATGAGTTCCACACTTTCATTTAGACCTTGGGAAATCCGGTTAGCAACACGTGAGTTACATCATCCGAGGTATTCCTGATCATTCAATGAGACGTTTTAATTTAGTTGTGATTGTAGTTTTGTTTTTCTGTTTGTGATTAATTTTTTTTATTTATATTTTGGAATGTTGTGGCGGTGAATTTTATCTTGCAATGACTTTTAATTTAGTTTTGGTTTCAGTTCAGGGACTATCCTAAAGGTTTTGGTTTTGATGCAACACTTTTATTTATCATGCAAGAGAAGTAAAGTACAGTACATGTAAGTAAATTGCAATAAAATAAATTGCAATAAAATGAAAACGTACCTCGAGGATCTTCCCGTCATCCCAAGCTGCACTTAAAACACATGTTAAGGCATTTAAATGTTTCAACAGATACCTACGTAAAGCTAAGAGAAGGGTTTTGGTTGTCTAACAAATTCCTAATCCTATAACTAGTCATTTCCTATGACGTCTAGGTTCTTGATTTGATTTAAGGATGATTTTCTTCATCAAAGAACAATTAAATTCAGTCGTTCTTCTAAAACATTTCGTCATATTGAAGAAGTGCTTAGGACGAGTCCTAAACATCTTTTTCAATATTTCTGGGATTGTTTTGAGTCCAAGTAAATTTAGTTGCACATGTGAATTAATCATCCAGGAGTTTAGTTAAACTTTGTTTCTTGCTCAGTGAACTTAGGTATTTGATTACCTGATGAATGAAGTGACATCTCACTTAATACACTATTTAAGAGTTATAATAATTAAAACCTTTAAGGGCAAGTTGGTTTATCGAGAATTTTAATCATTCTTAATTTAAGGTTTGAGTTAATGGTTTAAAGTTTTTAAATTTAATTATGAGGTTTTAATTAATAATTTTAAGTTTGGAATAGTGTTAAAATTATTTTAGATTTAAATCTTTATATTTTCAATTATCTTGGTATTTCATGTTGATGTTCATGTTTTAAATTTACTTAGATAGAAAGAGGTGTTGAATTTATTGATATGTTTTGATTTAACTCTTAATGATTTAATTTAGGTTTGTTGTTAAATGATTTTAATTTAATTTAATTCGATTTGATTTTAATTTAATTTAATTTAATTTAATTTTAATTTAATTTTAATTTAATTTAATTTTAATTTAATTTTAATTTAATTTTAATTTAATTTTATTTTAATTTAATTTTAATTTAATTTTAATTTTAGTTTAATTTTAATTTAATTTAATTTAATTTAAGTTTAATTTTAGTTTAATTTTAATTTTAATTTTAATTGTTAATTTTAGTTTAACTTTAATTTTAATTTAATTTTAATTTAATTTAATTTTAGTTTTAATTTTAGTTTTTATTATTAATTTGGATTATTATTTTAATTTTTAATTAAGAACTAAATATTGTTAAAGTGATTTGTTTAGGGATTTTTAAATTAAAGAATAAATAACCTCTTAATAATATCCCTATTTTAATAATCCAAATTTAAATATATTCTTTCCAAAATTTAAATCATTTAATTAATTAAAGTTTCATTTTGATATTTTCAAAGTGTTTAATGTGTTTCTACCCCTTAATCTCCCTAAGTTTCAATCATCTAAGAGAAAAGTAAAATCAAATATTTTACCCTCCATTTTGATTAAACCTAAAGTTTTAATTAAGGGTTAAAATTTTTAATTACCTTTATGCCCTTTTAGGCTTATTTATTTCATAACTCACAAAATTGAGTTCAAAAGAATTTGAAATTTTTATGTCACCTCACTCACATGTTAGTTAAGACATTAGAGGAGAAAATATGATTTTTATGAATTTAATTTATTTATATAATTATTTTTAGTAGAAAATAGGGGCTTTCAAAGAAAATTCAACAACATGACCAAGGAAAGGTTTCTGTCCTTAAGAAAATTATGGGATGTTCTTAATGACTAGAGGACCACTTGGACCAATTTTTGTGATTTTTTGAATTATATTTTATTTATTATAATTATTTTGAGTTTTAGAGTACTAATTAATTATAAAATAAAATTAAAGTTGAAAAATGGATTTTATATTTTTCTTAAATCTCTCTGACCTCAAGGAGTTTAGAGAAATAAATTTTATAATTTTCTGATTTTTCTTTGATTTATTAGAATTATTTTAGTGAAAAAGGTTAAAAACTTATTTTTTAATATTAAAAATTACATTAAGCCTTTAAAATTCAATATCTTATCCTAGGGACTTAGGAAAAATATTTGGTTTGTTCCTAAGTGATTAGGAGTCAAAACGTGACATTTTTATGATTTTTAATATTTTTGTGATTTTTATTATTTTTTAATTATTAAAATATTAAAATATTGTGAAAAAATCAACTTTTTTTAGAAAATTCCAATTTTAATTTTCCTGAGCTCCCCTGATATCAGAGAAGCTCCAAAATCATTTTTGTGAATTTTTGAAAAGGTTTTTTGGAGTTATGAATTTTTAAAGTTCAATTTTGCTTATGAGTCTTAATCAATCCATTTGGTGGGGTTAATCAAGTCCAATTGATTTCAAAATTTTATATAAGGTTTATCTGAGCCTAAAGAGTAATGGAGAATTGTTTTCAAGTTAATTTGATATGTGGATAACCCTAATTAAATCAAATTCAATTTTAGGGGTTTAGGTCAATTAAGGTTATTATGAATGAATTAACTCAAAATATATTTTTCATAGGGTCTTCTGGTCCTAAGGAACATCACCAAATTTTCCTAGAATTTATTTTACAACATGCTAATTATTGGAATTAAAATACCTAAAATAGTGACATGAACTTGAAAATTCAATAACTTTTCACAGAGATGGCCTCTGACCTTGAAAAATTCAGGGAATGTTCCCAAGATCAGAGGCTTCAAAAGCCCTATGGTCTCATGCCATGGTGAATTGTCTATGAAAATGGAGAATCAAAATATTGAAAATAGTAAATAAATTATTAAAAATAAAATACTCATCCAATTAACTTGATTTCTTTTTCACATTATTCTCCTTTATTCACCGAGTAAGTGGGTATTTTTATTTTTATTTTGTGATTTTTCTATGCAAAGATATGAATTTTTGAAGTTCAAGGAATTTAAATAATTCAAAAATACCCTAATTTCCTACTTATCCTCGCGGCGTCGCGTCAACCTCGGCAGCTCTGAAAGCCCAAGCGTCGCGCTGTGATTCGGCGCCGTCATCTGACTTAGCTCTCCAGGGGCCCGCGGTTCACGTACCATTGCACCGTCGGACTTGATCTTGACCGTCTGCTCGATACACGTACGATCCAATGACTCCTGGTCATCGTCTACGACTGGTGTGCACCCATGGCCGTCCACACTAAAATCCTAAGATCTCACTCGATTCTCAATGGATTTTTGTGTTCTTATGCTCTATGGATTCGTCTTGAAGAGACGAACACATCCATAAGGTTTATAGGCTATTGAATTAACCCAAACAAAATGGAGAATTGTTGGAAGCTCGAGGGGAAGAAAGAGTTCATACCTTTGCTCAGAGAAGTGAAGCTTTGATCTGAGAGTTGTGTCACCTTTGATTGAGTCCAGGCAAGCTCCAGATGAAGTCTCTGGCTCTGGGGAATTGTCTAAGTATGAAAGTGACCAGGCCTGATTTCAAAGCTTAGAGGCTGGAGCAACTGGGTGGTCTAGAGAGGGGACTTTCACTGGGGAACTCCTTCTCTTGGTCCTGTGCAGGTGTGGGTGTGTTTAATTTGGATTTGGTAGAGGTTCCAGAGATGTCCTGGTTTTTTGGGTGGATTTTCAACTCAGAAATTGAGCTCTGTTAGTGGGGTTTAGGGCAAAGGAACACTAGGGATCAACTACGCTGGGTTAAGAGAAGGTCCTAGAGCAATTTTGGCAGAGTTTCCTTAAGGTCTGGTTCATCACCTCATTTGGTCAAGAGGTGGTGGTGTTTAAATAGAGGTGGCTAGAGGGCTTCCCAGGGGCAATTGGAGGCTAGGATCAGCTACTCAAGGGAGGAGAAGAACAGCCATGGTGTCCATTTGGGTTGGGACAACTCAGCCAGGGAGAATTGAAAAATTTGGCTCACATGGAGCTCTCGGCCATGGTGTTTTCCGGTGACCCAGGCGGCTGGCCGGTAGGGTTAGGTCACCATCTGGCTCAGAGGGGTCAGGGGTTGGCAATGGTGCAATCAATTGAGGCTTGACATGTGTAAAGGAGTTAAATTAAAATGGAATGGGGGGAAGGCTATTTTAGGTTCAAATGAGTCAACCCATGGTTTTGGGCTAGGTTCACCACCCAAGGCCTGGTTTTGGGCTAAAAGGATCACTTGGGTCAGCCAAGAGAAAATGATGTGGTCTCCATCCATGGTGAGGTGGCTAAGCATGGTTTAGAGTGTGACATGAGTATGGTTAAAAGGCTTAATGAAGGATTAAGAAAGAGGCCCCCTCCACTTGCCATAAATGATATGGTGAGGTGTAAAGTAACTCTCATGGCTTGCATATGGCTTATGCATGGCTCTATGGCTTCATTTGGCTTGGGAAAAGATTTGGTCAATTTCATGAAAGGGGATTTTATGAATTTTGGCATTTTTGGTGGAAATTTGGATGAAGATTGATATGGAATGGTTTAATGATGATTTTGAAACTTAGGGGTGATTTAAATCATAGGGAATGATGAGGGAAAAGTTCATGTGAGCTTTGGAATGAAATTTGGGCTTTTGAATTTGTTGGAAGTGGGCTTTTAAAAAGGTTTAAGAAAGTGGGCTTTTAGATTTTTAAAATGGACTTTTGGATAAAATTTTTGTAAAGGACCATGCTAAATAAATGTTTGTCTTTAGTTTAGGGATGTATCATGAGTGATTTGGAACAAGTTTAAAGTGATTTTGAATTATATTAGGTTGAATTTGGGCTTTTTTTGGTAAAGGGGCCAAGGTGGGCCAAATTGGGCTAACTTGGGCTAAGGTTGGGCTAACGTTGGATTTGATGTAAAATTAATGTTGAGAAATGTTCATGGGAGTGTGACAAAGAGTTTTCAACTTTGGTTGGGCTTTGATTTTGGGATTTGGGCCCATTTGGGTTAGGCTTAGGCTTAGGTCAATTTAAGAGATTTTGGTTTTGGGTTAGGTTTGGGTGGAGTTTAGGTTAAAATTTTGGGCAAATCAAGTTAGTGTTTTGTTTATGGGGATTTTAGGTAGGCTTTAAAAAAGATTTGGGGCCAATTGGAGTTGAGTTGGATGGGTTTGAGCTAGCTTTAGGTCATGGGCCAAAATTGGGCCTTAGGCTTCAAATTGAAATTGGGCCCAAATTTCAATCAAATTAGACTTGGATTTGATCTAAATTGATATTGGGGATATTGATTTAAAGTTTAGAATTGAATTTGACCAAAATTAAGGTCAATTGGGGTGGTTTGGTTTGACATTGGGTTCACTTGGGTTTAAAATGGGCCAAATTAGGGGTTTTGGTAAACGTGGGGTAAATTGGCAAACTTGGCTCATGGTGTAGTTGAACAAAATGAAATTGGGAATATTTGGGATTTTCTGGAATTTTTTGGGAATTTTCTGAATTTTTGGATTTTTGGTGTAAAAGGGTATTTTGGTAATTTTGGGGGTTTAGGGGTATTTTTGGCCAAAGATGGTCAATTTGAATGGTGGGAAATGTTTAGGATTGATTTTGAGGAATTTTGGGTAATTTAGGTGATTTTGCAAATTTTAGGTAGTTCCAAGGGCATTTGGTAGGTTTAGTGGGTCTGGGGCCCCGGGGGTCAAAAATTAAAATTTTGGAAAAATGAAGATTGATCAAATTTGAGTAGAATGGAATCACTTTGGTTGAGCCATGAAGCCATATTAAGCCCATATGAGCCATGAGAGGACTCATTTTAGGCATTCACTATGTTGTTCCTAACCCTCTTAGTCAGGGGCTTAGGGGTTAAGGACCATCGATATGAATTACCTACATGAGATAGGAAGTCAAGTTGGGTTAAAGTGTGGTTTTAGGACTTGGAAAGTGTGTGAGAGTGTAGTGTATGTACCAGTCAACCCTCACCAGACCAGGCCACCCAGGGTATTCCTAAGGCCAAAAGGTCCTATAAGGAACTCATCCTTTAAACCTCCACATTTGATTTCAACCCTCTAGGTGATTAGGGGTCTACAATCAAGCTTGTGGGGTTTACAGGGAGTCAAGAGGTGTTTGAATTTCTAAAGGGTGGGTTCCACTTCTAGTCCTCTAAGATTAGTCAAAGGAAAATCCTATGGCTAGATCTTAAGTACTAAAGAGAGAAGCAAAAGACCTCATAAAAAATGAGGTCAACAATAACATATCATTTTGGTGAATATAATCCACAACCGGACCTATTAGGGGTCCAACCCCACAAAATAAAATGAAGACCCGAAGGATCCCTTAACTCTTAGTTTAGGATGTTTAAACCAAAAGTCCAGGAATCCGAAAGAGTTGGTTATACTCGTCGAAGTAAGAAATGGACAAAGTAAACAAACAGAAAAGAATGGTAATTTGGTCCAAGAGGGATATGTACACATCACCGATATATGAAAAAAAATTATTACTGATTATTATAGAGAGAGGAGTTAGTCCCCAGCAAAGTTGCCATAATTTGTCGGTCGTCATATGGCTGGATGCATTTTAATTAAGTATGGTAGAGTATTTAGAAATTAGGTATTTTAATTTGAAGAAAATGGGGTCAAACTAACTCCATTGATTCCTACACTTTGATTAATCAAGCTGATCACGAGTAATGTACCACCCTGAAAGGTAATACACTACTTGAGGATAAGCTCCATTAAATAAACTATAGAAATAATTGACTTCCATTTGATCTGCAAGTTTGCATGATGACCGACAGATTCTCCTATTCGATATGGGAGTCAAATAGGGTTTATTTTAAGTTTGGGTTCTTTTAAGTTCCCTATAAGGGCAAGCCCCTATAGTTAATTACATCTTAAGAGAACATATCACTTAAGAAAACTCTCAATAAAAATCAGGAATATTTTGTTTTCGTGAATTCAAAAGGAAGGGTTTTCAACAATCATGATTATGAAATTTCCAATAGGGATTGGTTCAAAGGTGAGATTTTATTTTAAGAATCCAGGGAAGAGGAGAAGTAGAGATTAAAGATCCAAAAATAGGCTCTTGGTAATCTCTAAACTATCCTAATGTTTGGCTCAATTTAGGATAATATTAATTTAAGTTAACTCTTGCTAGTTTTATTAATTAGGACTTAGATTTGTGTAATGATGATTTACACAAAAAGCCTAGAAAGATGGGAGGTTTTACGTCGAGTGACTACCTTAGAATCCTAAAACAAGTTAGGACATGCTGCATATTGGGACTATGCAGGAGCCTAACAAAAAAGAGGTTTTATGCCATAAAAAACAGTCTCAGAATTTTATGGATTGTTATTTAAAATAAAGAACTGTCTTGAATGAGCTGCCCACGAAGTATGCTCCAAGTTCCTTGATGAAGTGTCTTCAAGTCTTCATGTCCTCCAATCTTATTGTTAAAAGTTTTATTTGTTTCGATAATTTTTATAGTGAGTTAATTAAATGGTAGTGGGGGAATGGTTCAAACCTAGGCCAAGGCTAAGTTCACTTAAGCTAGTTAATTCCCTAGTGTTATGATTTATAAGTTCTCCCTAATCTAGATAACTTTTATTCCTTCACTATTCATCCTTAACACATACATTCTATGTTTGATAAAAGCAGTAAAAGCATAAATAAATCAATGGATAAAGAAAATAAAGAAAACAATATTTTATCAAAATTTTTATTTTATTGAATTTTAATTATTTAATTAGTGGTAACCCAGTCAAGATGTCAATAGCTATGTTGTCCCTGGTCTCCTGGTGCCCTAGTTTACTTAGTCTGAAAGGTGGTTGCCCACTAGGAACGGAAGATTCTTGTCAACATCCTCAGAATGCATCAACCAATAAATCTTCATAAACTAAAATCAAAGGGGTTAAGGTTGCATTATGTGATCCTTGTAATTATGATTTAATTGATCATTGAGTTACTTTATCGATTTTAGGGTTGAACTGTTTTGATTGTTTACATCTTGTTATCGGATTTTAAGTGTTTTATTTTAGTTATTTTTTTCACTTATTATTATTTATTAAGTTGATGACTTAGAAGCTGACTTAACCTACAAAGTCATGCTTCAAAGCCTTGTTGTGTTCAGATTAGTTTAGGTTTAATTTTAATTTGTTTTATGTGAATTTTACCCATCCCAATGTGTTTTATGATTAATATTTGATATTTCAATTAAAGAGTTTAGGTTTAACTTAGGTTTAAGGTCATACCTAAAAAAGTTCTCCTATGTTTAACTTATGGGTTAAGTTCTAACCTAAGGTTTAGGGTAGGTTTAAGTTAAGGCAAAGCTATGATTTAGATTTGTTTTGCCTAGAGATTAGGGTTGGATTAGGGTTAACTGGCATAAGATTTAGGCTAACTAATCCTATGGATTTAGGGTTAACTAACTTAAGGTTTAGGTTAACTAATCCTATTGATTTAGAGTTAACTAACCTAAGGTTTAGGTTAACTAGTCCTATTAGTTTAAGGTTAACTAACCTAAGATTTAGGCTTAGCTAATTCTATGGATTGGGGTTAATTAACCTAAGGTTTAGGTTAACTAATCCTATTGGTTTAGGGTTAACTAACATAAGGTTTAGGTTAACTGATCCTATTGGTTTAGGGTTAACTAATCCTATTGGTTTAGAGTTAACTAACCTAAGTTTTAGGTTAGCTAATCTTATTAGTTTAGGGTTAACTAACCTAAGGTTTAGGTGAACTAATTATATGGATTATGGTTAACAAACCTAAGGTTTAGGCTAACTAATCCTATTGGTTTTGGGTTAACTAACCTAAGGTTTAGGCTTAGCTAATCCTATGGATTAGGGTTAACTAACCTAAGGTTTAGGTTAGCTAATCCTATTAGTTTAGGGTTAACTAACCTGAGGTTTAGGTGAACTAATCCTATGGATTATGGTTAACAAACCTAAGGTTTAGACTAACTAATCCTATTGGTTTAGGGTTAACTAACCTAAGGTTTAGGCTTAGCTAATCCTATGGATTAGGGTTAACTAACCTAAGGTTTAGGCTTAGCTAATCCTATTGGTTTAGGGTTAACAAAAATAAGGTTTAGATTAACTAATCCTATTGGTTTATGGTTAACTAATCCTATGGGTTTAGGGTTAACTAACCTAGGGCTTAGGCTTTGCTAATCATATGGTTTTAGGGTTAAGCAACCTAAGGTTTAGGTTAACTAATCATATTGGTTTAGGGTTAACTAACCTAAGGTTTAGGTTAACTAATCCTATTGTTTTAGGGTTAACTAACACAGGACTTAGGCTTAGCTAATTCTATGGGTTTAGGGTTAACAAACCTAGGGCTTAAACTTAGCTAATCCTATGGTTTAAGGTTAGCTAATCCTAGAGTTTAGGATAACTAATCCTAATGATTAAGGTTTGGTTTATGATGAACCTAATATGTAGATTGAACTAAACTGAAGTTCGTGTTGACTGACCCTAAACTCCAAGAAGTTCAACCTAAATTGAATGATAGGATGAATTAAATCCTAAGTTTAAAATGGTCCAACTATTCAAATTGGACCCAGCTAAAAGCTAAGTTTACCCAAGCTAAAATCAGGCTAAAGACTGGCTAGCCTAAAATCCCTAAATGACTAAAATTGAATTTAGTGGGTGATTGAATCAATCTTTAGGTTGGCTGACCAGGTCTGTGATCAGGTTAAACTGGATCTAAAGAGAATCGACTAGGTTGGACTTGGGTTGAGCTTGGGTTAGGCTAACCTAGCCTAAATTAAACCTAAACTCTAATTAATGTGTTTGAATTAAAAAAATTAAATAGAGTTTTTTTTTAGAAAAAATATTTAAGTGTTCTTTTATGGTCAAAAATACAATCAGGAAGAGTTTTTGCAATTTTCATAATTTTTTTTAAATTTTAATTTACATAAGTAGGTCATTTAACTCAAAAATAAAAATATAGAGATAGAGACATCAAAATGACTTGGAAATATTAGGGAAGCGTCCCCCAATGCCATTTAATTTCTATGCTAAATTTCATTTTTTCCCATTTATATTTTAATTTTTATGATTTAAATACTCCAGAACTTCAAAAAATAATTTAAAAATATTTACTTCATGAAAAATCATGATTTTAATTTTAAAAAATTCTTCTCATTTTTTTGAGTTCGCAGCATTTTTGCGGTTTGTTTTTTGGAGTTTTTTATGAAAAGTTATGCAATTTTGAAGTTAACTTATAATATAATATATATATATATATATATGAAATAACAAAAAAAAGTTGTGCCTCCTACTTCCTCTGACCCATGCATGTGCGACAAAAGTAATTGACGACTGAAACTTCTCGGGCTTCGTTCTCCTCCGATTCTCAACCAAATTTCGCGTTCTTGGGTTCATTTTGTTCAGCTCGAAGAGTAGATCACATACATATGGATACTTGAGTGTTTTGTGAGCTAATTCTTAATCTGGAAGGGAGGATAGTTTAGGATTATAATTTTGATTTAAGGCGCATACCTTAGCCTAAGATATTTATCCTCAATTAGGTTTGAGTAAATAGACTTACTTGAGTGTATCCAAGTCCTTTAGGCATCGGTTTGATGTAAATTTTGCGTCAGATTGGAAGTTCGCCGGAGTTAGCTCGGCTTCACTTAGAGAAGGCGTTAACTCTGGTGAAAATTATAGAAAATGATTTCTTTAGTCTCTTAAGAACCTAAGGAAGCTAATGAGATAGTTTGGGTGAAGTTTGGGGGAGTTTATTTTGGCTAGAATGAGTGGTAGCTGTGAACTTCTGGTGGTTTTTCCGATGATGGCAGTAGTTTCCGGTGGCGGCGATGGCGTGGGTTGGGTGGTTCAGGTCAAGGTCTCCAACTTTTGTTAAGGATGCATGAAGTTTTGAAGGCTCTATGGGTAGTTAGCTAGCTCTCTTCTTCTCCTCCTCCATTTGGGTTTTAAGCTTTCATGAAGCATGGGTGAAGTTAGCTGATGTGGAAAGAGGGCTGAGATGGAAGCATTTGGTTGGCTTATGGTGGAGGTGGTGCCAGGAGGCAGCAGAGGATAGGGTCGGCTAGAGTTTGGCAAGTTTTGGCTAGCTTGTCCAATCAACTCTAAGTGATAAGCTCCTCCCATGCCTCCCCTTAATTAATCTTAGTTTAAGCATGAAATGGCTGCTGATTTAGGCATGGATTAGGAGCCAAAATATCCAGCAAAGCATCGAGGAATGAAGTGGACTCATGAGAGGGTGACACCTAAAAAAATCATGATTACATGGGCTAGAAGACAAAAGCAAGTAGGAGGGGTAAGGTCAAAGATGGCTTAGAATAAGTAACCCAAGCTTAGGTCTAATGATAGAATTTTCAATGGGTGAATGTTTCCTACCTTGTTGTAAAAGTGGGCTACAAAATCAAGCCCAAATGATAGCCCAAATGCATGAATTTGGATTCAAGAGGTGCATGGGTGGTGAAGTGTACATGGTCACATGCATCTCACATGCAGGTAATGCAAAATTCTTTAAATGGATGTCAAATGGATTGAAATTTTTAATGCAAGTATTCATAAAGATGTATTTTATGGTTTAAAAATTTTGGGGAACAATTCCAAATTACTTTGGTAGGAAAGTATGTGTGGATTGTGTGACACATGTCAATTTGAACCCTTTATGCATCAAGATGCCAATGTGAAGAAAATACTAATCAAAATGCTTCAAACTTTGAATCAGAATATTTATGAAGATGTGAATTATGATAAGGATGAAGATTAACATGATTTTGGACTTTAATCATATGCATTTATGAGGGAATAATTTCAAAATGGGCCATATGAGAATTACGATTTTCATGAAAAAATGAATCGTCCAATTTTGTCAAAATTTTTGAATGAAGATGTTTATAATGATATAAAATTTGATTGGTACAAGTTTCATGTAAATTTGAGATCACTTGATATAAAAAATGGATGATTTAATGAGATTTCAATATCTCCCCGAGAGGGTTGAAATTTGAACATGAGGTCTATGAATTGGCGATCTGATTAGCTAAAAAAATGTAAAATAATGTTAGGAATATTCTAAGCACTAACCATGATGAATTTAACATGATTTTGAAGAAATTTGAATATGATTATTCCATGCACAAGGAGGCATGAAAAATAGAGCTTTGAACATGAAGTGTATCAAATCATGATGTGATCAATCAAAATCTTAAACAATGATGTTAAGAATATCATAAAACATCACCACCATCAAATTTAGAGTGATTTGGACTTCAATTGATGCATGAATGAATATGATCAAGATATGTGCAAAAGGTTATAAAAATAGTTTTGCCATATGATCATCATGATATGACCTTGGGTATCACCAAAATTATGTATTTTTAGGTAAAATAGAATTTTAACTTTCAATCGCCAAAATTTGGGACTAATCGGAGGTCATTTGGGTTCAATTTGGGTTGATTTGACTAAACAGGTCAATAATCAAGTCAAAGGGGCATTTTGGTAATTTTGGCCAATTTTGGTCAAAGTGGTCAAAAAGATGATTTAAAGGTTCGAGGTGGTTTAGGAGGAAATTTGGAGTCAAACGACAGTGTCTGGGGTCATTTTCAACCAATGTGAAAGGTTTTATGAACCTCAGAGCGTTTTTTAAGTATTTATTATTTTGATGCCAATGTGCCAAAAAGTTGTCCTGAAATATAGCAAGTTTACAGTCAAAATTCTCAATGTGACATATGGAATGTTTTGGTGTCATTCTTAGGACCTATTGGTGATTCTAGGAAATTTGGGAAATTAGGTATTGGGGGTCGAGGGGTATTTTGGTAATTTTTAGGTAAATTGGGTATCTTTACAAATTTTTGTGTTTCAAATGGTCAAAATGATGATATCAAATTTTTTGAAGTGGATTTTTTGATTCAATGATAGTTTTGGGGAATTTTGAAGAATCAAAGTATTCAAATGAGGTATTTAGGGGAAACTGGGTTCAAATAATTTTGGTCAGCCCCATGGGTACAATGATTACAATGTTATGATCATGAAAATGCAATGTTTATGATGATTATGATGGTTATGAATGATGATGCAATGTATTGAAGTCCAAGAAGGTATAATGTAGGGAACAATGCAAGGCTTTCCTTTGGTCCATAGGTCCTATAGGAATTCTCATCAGAGTTCCCTTATGTAATTTCTAATCTTTGTATTAAAGATTATTGATCACATATAGAACCAACATAGAGAACAAAGATTTGGTTGAAATGTCTAATGAGAAGGTGGGTACGATTTCTAAAATGCTAAGACAGTCATTAGGAAAATCCTAAGGCTAGATCCTAGTAACTAAAAGAAAGACCCAAAACCCTCACACAAAAGTGAGGTCAACAGGCGCTAGTTTAAATTTTGCCAAACTTAACTTTTCCCAAATTCTTTCCAAACTTCGATTCTATTCATTTCTTAAATGTTGTCAATGATAATTAAGGAAGAATAAGACTTAATTAATCAATAAAAAAACACAAATAACACATCAAACAAAACAAACACTTAATAACTTTGGGTTTCCTCCTACAAAGCACTTATTTTAACGTCGTCAGCCCGACATAACTTTCAGTTTTTCAGGTTTATCCAACATTAAAACCTCTTTAAAATTAGGTTTATTGCCTTCAAAATATAGTTTTAATCTTTGGCCATTAACTTTGAAAATTTTTCTAGATTTAGGGTCTTCGATAATCACAGCTCCAAACCGATATATTTTTACGACAATGAAAGGTCATCTCTATCTAGATTTCAGTTTCACAGAAAATAATTTCAATCTTGTATTATATAATAAAACTTTTTATCCTGGTTAAAATTCCTTTTTAATAATATTCTCATCATGTTATATTTTTCTTCTCTCCTTGTATATTATATCATTATCATATGATTTATTTCTAATTTCTTCTAATTCATTTAATTGCAATAGTCTTTTCTCACCAGCATCTTTCAAGTTAAGATTCAATTTGTTTATCACCCAAGATGTTTTATATTCTAATTCAACTGGCAAGTGACAAGTTTTTCCAAAAATTAATCTATAAGGAGACATTTCTATAGAAGTTTTATAAGCAGTTTTGTATGCCCATAAAGTAGTATCTAATCTAGCAGACCAATCCAATTTCTCAGGATTGATGACTTTCTCCAAAATTCATTTAATTTCATGATTAGATACCTCTGTGAAACATTAGTTTGGGGATGATAAGATGTAGAGATTCTATGCATAATATTATATTTTTCCACCAATCTCTGAATCAGATTATTCTTAAAATGGGATCCTCAATCAGTAATGATTACTCTAGGCATTCCATATCTTGTGAAAATATTTTTTATTAAAACCTTGAAACACTTATAGCATCACACCTAGGTAAAGCTATTGCCTCAATCCATTTAGATACATAATCAACAATAATTAGTATATATACATTTCCAAATGAAGGTATAAATGGTCCCATAAAATATAATCCCCAAGCATAAAAAAATTTCAACTTCCAAAGTAAAATTAAGAGGCATTTCATTTATTCTAGATATATTTCCTATTCTCTGACCTCGATTACAAGTTTTTATAAATCTATAAACATCTCTGAAAATTGTAGGCCAATAAAATCTAGATTGCAAAATCTTATGTGCAGTTCTATCTCCAAAATGCCTTCCAAATTCAGAATCATGACATTCTTGAATAATTCTTTCAGTTTTTTCATAAGGCACACATCTCCTAATAGTAAGATCTTTACATTTCTTGTACATATAAGGATCGTCCCAGTAATAAAGGTTAGAATCATGCTTAAATTCTTTCTGTTATTGCATTGCTAAGTCAGGTGGTAAAATATTAATAACGATGTAGTTCACAATATCAGCATACTACGGTAAATTTCCTTCAATAATATTATATAATTTCTCATCAGGAAAAGTTTCAGTGACTTCTTTTTTAAAATCATCCAAATTAGGTTGCTCAAGTTGAGATAAATGATCAGTTATTTGATTATCTACAGCTTTCCTATTAACGATCTCAAAATCAAATTCTTACATTAAAAGTATCCATCGAATCAGTCTTTGTTTTGCATCCTTCTTTTGCATTAAATATTTAATAGCAGAATGATCAATATGCACTATACATTTAGCTCTAATTAAGTAAGACTTAAATTTTTCAAAGTAATAAATGATCGCTAATAACTCTCTTTCAGTAGTGTTATATTTAATTTGAGCATCAGTAAGAGTCTTACTAGTGTAGTATATAACTTTAAACATTTTGTCATGTCTTTGCCCTAAAACAACTTTAATAGCATAATTGCTAGCATCATACATTAATTCAAATGGTTTCTCATAATCAGGTGAAACTATTATAGGTGCAACAATTAATTTTTCCTTTAATAGATTAAAAGATTTTAAGCATTCATCGTTAAAATCAAACTTCCTATCTTTTTCCAAAAGTTGGCATATAGGCTTAGTAATTTTTGAAAGTATTTAACATATCACCTGTCTAATCCTACATATCCCAAAAAGCTTCTTACCCCTCTCACAGTTGTTAGAGGTGGTAATTTTTCTATAATTTGAATCTTCTCACGATCTACTTTCATGCCATATTCAGATATTTTATGCCCAAGCACAATTCCTCCTGCAACCATAAATTGACACTTTTTCCAGTTTAGGACTAAATTTGTTCTATCGCATACCTCAAAAACTTTTTCTAAATTGCATAAGCATGCATCAAATAAATCTCCAAATACTAAGAAATCATCCATAAATACTCTTCTTCCATCATCAATTAATTTGCTAAATATGGATGTCATACATCTTTGAAATGTTGTAGGTGCATTTCATAATCCAAAGGGCATTTTTTAAAGCAAAAATTTCATAAGGGCTAGTAAATGTAGTCTTCTCTTGATCCTCAGGAGCAATATGTATTTGGTGATAACTGGTATATCCATCTAAAAAACAATAATACTTGTGTCCAACAAGTCTGTCAAGAATTTGGTCTAAGAATGGTAAAGGAAAGTGATCTTTTCTAGTGGTGAAGCTTAATTTTCTATAATCAATACATATTCACCAACCAGTGACTTGTCTTGTCGGTATAATTTCATTTTGATCATTTATGTCAACAGTCACTCCTCCTTTCTTAGGAACACAATGAATTGGGCTTACCCAAACACATATATTATTCCAGCATCTAACCACTTTAAAATCTCTTTTTAACCACTTCTTTCGTTATTGGGTTCAGTCTCCTTTGCGGATCAACTCTAGATTTATGTGGTTCATTTAACAAAATTCTGTGCATACAATCGATGGACTGATTCCTTTAATATCAACTATGGACCAACCAAAAGCCTTTTTGTATCTTTTTAAGGTGTTCAATAATTTTTGTTCTTGATATTCATTTAAATCCGAAGATACAATGACTAATAAGGTAGATAATTCTTCTAAAAACATATACTTCAAATGATTAGGGAGAATTTTCAGCTCAAGTTTAGGGGGTTTAATGATAGACGTAATTAAACTTTTATCTCCATTTTCCATATTATCCAATCTTTCAAATTTTTCTTGAACAAATTCTAACTTTTCATTCTTCATATCATCCAAATCATCTTCATTTTCACTTTCATAGTAATCCTCACAATCCAAATTTTCTTCAAATACTTCTTTAAAATAATCTTCTCTCAAATAATCGCAGATTTCCATTTGAAAACACTCATCATGTTTTTCAGTTGAAGAGTATTTGATAGATTTAAGAATGCTGAAAGTTACCTTTTGGTCGTTAACTCTCATAGTTAATTCTCTTTTTTGAACATCGATCATAGCTCTCTCAGTAGCAAGGAATGATCTTCCTAAAATAATTAGAGTTTCTTTATTTTCCTCCATATATAATACAATAAAATCCACATGAAAGATAAATTTATCCACCTATACTAATATATCTTCCACAACTCCTTTAGGATAAGTGATAGAACGATCAGTCAGTTGAAGAGTCACAGATGTAGGTGAAATTTTTTCTATTCCCAATCTTTTGAAAGTTGATAAAGGCATAAAATTAATACTAGCTCCAAGATCACATGAAACTCCTCTGGAAAATTTCCACCAATAGCACACAGAATAGTGAAACTACTTGGGTCTTTAAGTTTTTCAGGAAGCATCTTCTGAATAATTGTACTACACTCACCACTAAGTGCAACAGTCTCGTGGTCTTTGAACTTTTCATTCTTTTTAATAATATCCTTCATAAACTTTGCATAACCAGGCATTTGCTCTAATGCTTCAATAAAGAGAATATTAATCGTTAATTTCTTAAGAATTTCCAAAAACTTTTCAAAATCTATTATCTTTATTATGTTTCTTTAGTCTTTGAGGAAAAGGAGGAGGTAGTCTTTCAACAGTTATCTTCATTGGTTCTAGCGGATATTCGTCTAGATATATCCTATTAGAACATTTCTCAATGTTCACTTCCTCTTTTTCAACTTTGAATTCTTTTTGAACTCTTGATTCCAATTCTTTTCCACTCCTTAATTGAATAGCCTTAATTTTCTCCTTATTTTGATCTTTTGGGTTGATCTCAACATTATTAGGAAGACTCAGAGAAGGTCTATTATTAAGCGCAGTAAATATATGTCCAATTTGATTCTCAATGTTCTTCATCGCAACATTTTGAGCTTGAATTTGATTTCTCATATTTAGAATCATTTGTTTAGTAGATAACTTCTTTTCCTTAAATTGTTGATTACTATTAAAACCAGGAGGATAAGAGGGTCTATAGTTGGTATTTTCTTGGTTGTTCAGATTTCCAACTGGATTCATAGGATTGTTTCCCCATTACGGGTTAACAACAGTATTGGTGTTATTCCAGTTCAAGTTCGAGTGATTTCTCCAACTATGATTATAATAATTTGAATAAGTTATAGACCTTGTTATTTATGGCATTCAAGGTTTCATAAGACATTTGAGAGTCTATCATTTATCTTGGTGAATTTTCTTCTAACACTGGGGGTGTTGGAGAATAATTCATTCCATATCGATCTATTTTCTTAGAAAGTGCAACAATTTGAGAGATAATCATAGTTATCGCATCTGAATCATGAAAACTAGCTACTCTCTTAGGATTTACCCACTCAGAGGGCCATTGAAAATTATTAGTAGCCATCTCTTCATTTAACGAATATGCTTCATCAAAAGGTTTAGATATTAATGATCCAACAGCAGCAACATCGATAATTGATCTCAAAGATCCTACTAGTCCATTATAAAAAGGTTTGAATTATTAACTAAAGCATGTTGTGGACACTTCCTCAGAAGATCTTTAAATCTTTCCCAAGCTTCATATATGGATTCTCAATCAAACTGACTAAAAGATGTGATAACATTCCTCAACTTAGCAGTTTTGGAAGGAAGGAAATATTTTGACAGAAACTTTTGTGAAAGCTCTCCCCAAGTTCTAATAGATCCATGTGCTAATGAATTTAACCATGCCTTGGCCTTATCCCTTAATGAAAAAGGAAAAAGTCTAAGCATAACAGCATCGTTTGACACTCCATCATATTTAAAGGTAGCACAAAGTTCTAGAAAACTAGTGAGATGTAAGTTAGGATCTTCATTAGGTGTTCCTCTAAATTGATTATTCTGTACCATTTGGATAATAACAAGTTTAAGCTCAAATGAATTAGCAACAACATCAGGGTTTTGGATAGTTAAGTGATATTCATCTGCTGTGGGATTAGCATAATCTCTTAAAGGTCTTGGTATATGTTTGCTTTGATTGTTTAAGTTGTTTGCCATTTCGTGAGGATTTACAGATTTTTTTTATTATTTTCAAAATTTTCTAATAGTACTCTCTGATTCAGAATCGTAAGACACTAAACCTATAGATCCGATACTACACATGCAAACACAATAAACACACTAACAATAAATAAACACACAATTATGAGTTGTAATTCAAATATAAGATTTCAAATACCATAAAATTAAATTTTAGCAGTTACCTTTTCTACCTCGCCTCTCCGACAACGGCGCCAAAAACTTAGTGCGACTATTTTAATTTGCCAATATTTATGAACTCATATTTAGATATATATAATGATTTAATTTTATAATGAGTCACAAAATTAAATGCAAGTATATGTATCACTCAAGTAATACAGGGCTCTAGTTGAGTTTTGGATATCGATCCTCCATGGAGGTTTTAATTTTATGACGTAGCACAGAAACATCTTATCAAATCACAATACAATTGTAAGTAAGTTTAATTCTTAAAATAGAGACGAACTATTTTAATTACTATTTCAATCAAAATAAAGTTAAACTAACACAAGACTAAATTTATAACAATGTAAAGTTGTAAGAAAGAGTCTTCCTCCTTTCCAATCATAATGTGTTGAGATGGTAACATAGATCGATGATGCAAATGTATTGTGCCAAATAGGAGCATTTCTATTATTTTCCCATATTTCAACGTGTAAAGAACATTGGCTAATCCTAACTTTAGTCCCCAAATCCGTGGTTAGACTGGGAGGATACTGGCTTTCACTCTAGAGCTCCCACTTCCCTTCGCCTGAAGGCTAACTCTCGCTTCGGTTTCCAATCATTAGGACAGAATTGAGGATTTCAGCCTGTCACTCTGAAATCTCCAATTCTACACACAACAAACTATATTTCCCTATTTATTTGCACTCAATCCCCATGGAATTCATCTCTTATTCATGGACATTGAATGTGACCTTCACTTTTGTTGTGAAACTCATATTCCTTTTGGAGAATATGTTTCCCAACAAGTTTTAACAATTCAATTAGCCAGATCAAAAAGTAAATGAAGTTCGAAGTGAAAATGTCATCACAAATTCTCCATAACAAATTAACACATCATTTACATATCATAAAATCAAAACATCACATAAAAAGAAGAAAGACAAAAAAATATACTCAAGACTCATGAGGAAAAGATGACAAAACATGGATTTAATATATAAAAATACCGTCATAAAAATAGAGTAAAAGACAACTTATCTCAAACTCTTCCCCAAATGAATCTTAAGAAATTCCTTTGACTCATCTTTTTTCTTCACAACAACACACAATTCTCTCTTTAGATAAGTAAGGAATAAGAAATCTCTTACTTTCCCTCTCCTCTTACACTCCTTAGAAGAGAAAACACAAAACTTAGATTTCCTAAAGAAAATGAAAGAAACTCTCTCTAAACTCTAAACTCTTCTCTCCACTTCTCCCCCCTCTAAACTTGGCTCCAATAGAGTTTAAATTCGGCCAAAACTGAATTCCCAAGAGTTTCCTCAAGTAACCCTCCAAAATCCGGCCGAATACATTAAATATAGTTTAAAATCGGGATAAGGCGCGGTCCGACGCTGGATAGGTTGCCATTCGGCCCATTATTATGCCAATACTGTCATAACACTATAAATTAGCGATGTCCAGCACTGATGACAGTGTCATTTGGCGCTAGTTCAATAAAATGCACTTTTGTCCCTTTTTGCTCCAAATTCGCTCCTTTTTGCTTCCTTTTGCTCCAAAGACCTAAAATCATTATACATGTATGAAATCATGAAAAATACCTTTCTTTAAAGTGTAATATCATCAAAAATAGGTATGAAATGAATAGTAAAAAGCTATCAAATTTTTCAGTGGATCAGCCGTCGGCGCCATTAATTCACTCGTGATGTTGTGGATATCGGAATGTCTGTCGATGTCCTTATTGAGGAGTCACCACTATGTTTATCTATCATATTGCCCTAATCTTTAAATAATCTTATTCTTTTGGATCATGTGAAGTATTCTTAGATGTTAAGAAACTTGAAGAAAAAAGATAAGGGTTGAAAAAAAAGAAAACAGTATAACAAGGAAAAGTCGTTGGTAGTCCTTACGGAAAAGATTCCAGAATGTCTTATTATGGATATTTCCGCACATAAAAAATCTAATAACCAGATATTTTAGGCGATATACCTATTTTGAGTTCTTTAATTCTCCTATAAGAGCAAGCTCTTATAGTTAATTACATCTTAAACAATTAGGATTACCTAAGAAACCTCCTATTAACGTTAACACTCGTTCTCTAGGAAATATTAAAGATGAAGAAAATAAATTTCAATGTTTAATTCCAGGGATAATAAGTGTCACATACTACCCAAAATGTTTGGTTTTGTTATCGGTATTATTTTGTTTTTTTTGTCAATGTCGTTTCGTTGTTTATTTTGTTAATGTCGTTGTTTTGTTTTGTTTTGTCAATGTAGTTTTGTTTTGTTTTATTATCGTTGTTTTGATGTTGTTTTGTTTTTGTTTTTGTTTTGTTTTTGATGTCATTGTTTTGTTTAGAACTTTACTGTCCTGTTTTTAGAATGTCGCCCTGCAAAACAAAGTTAACACATTCTAATAACAAGCAAAGTAAATCTAAAACAGAACTTATCTTCAACCTGCAAGAAACAGTGTCAGAGTTAATCTTACATAAGAAATAATGGCGATTTTATTTCTTGACTTATTGATTTAGTTGGTTGAGTTTTAATTTTTAGATAACCCGGTCAAGATTTCTTTGGCTCCTTCATCCCAGGGATGTTGGATGCCTTGATCCACTTAGTCTGGAAGTTTTTAAAGCAGGACCGGAAGACTACTGGCAACAACCAAGATTGTATCGTCCAAGAATCTTCATAGATCAAGAATGTTGGGTTTCAGGTTGCATTTGGTGATCTTTGTTCATTAAGATTTAATGTATTTTTAGATTTTATGTTGAAAATTTTTAAGTTGTTTATGATTTATTAACCAATTAAAATTTTTCATGTGTCATTTTGAGTGATTTTTATATGTCAGTTTTGATTTATTTATTTAAGTCTAATCTAATTTAAACCTAAAGAAAGAAGTCAAGTTTATTTAAATCTAACGTTTGTAAGAACTAATTAGACATGAGAATTTTAGATTTAGTGTTGTTTGAATCTAATGATTTTGAGTTAAATCTAATATGAATTAGATTTAGGAATTTAGATTCAAATGTCTTTTGAATCTAAAGGTTTTGGATTTAGTCTAATGTAAATTAGACTTGGGAATTTAGATTCAGTGTCATTTCAATCTAATATTTTCGAGTTAAATCTAATATGAACTATATTTAGGAAATTGGATTCAATGTAATTTGAATCTAAAGGTTTTGAATTAAGTCTAATATAAATTAGACTTGGGAATTTATATTCAGTGTCGTTTGAAACTAATATGAATTAGCGAATTAGATTTAGGAATTCTTAGATTTAATGTCATTTGAATCTAACGATTTTAAGAAATTTGACTAAGTCAAAATGTAAACTAGACTTAATGTTTAAGTCCTAATGTTGGTTGGACCTAAAGAAATTTGGTTAAGTCTAATGTAGGTTAGACTTAAGGTTTTAGGTCCTAACGTCAGTTGGGCCTAAATATTTGGTTGAGTTTGATTCAATATGGATTGATTGTTGAGTTTAAGTTTAATATAGGTTAAACCTAAGGTTGAAGTTTGACTTAAGTTTAACTTTGGGTTGATCCTAAGTTAAATGTTTGATTTTAGGTTCAATGTGGGTTGAATTATAAGTTAAGAGTTTTGACTTAAGTTCAACTTTGGGTTAATCTTAAGTAAAAGGTTTGGTTTGGGTTCAATGTGATTTAAACCTAAGGTTAAAGATTATTTTAAGTTCAATTTAGGTAAGACATTAAGTTGATTTAGGTTCAATATGGATTGAACTGAAGGGTCTGAAATGGTTCTAAGTCCAATGTATATAGGACATAAAATTAGTTTAGGATTGATCCCAAGGATTTGAAATGGTTCTAAGTCCAATGTATGTATGACTTAAGGTAGATTTATATTCAATGTAAGTATAATCTAAAATTGGTTTAGGTTTAATATGAATCAAACCTAAAGATTGATATGGTCATAAGTCCAATGTATTTTGATCCAATGTAAGTAGGATCTAAAGTTGGCTTAGGTATGAATTGAACCTAAGGTTTCAAATTATTCTAAATCCAATGTTGGTAGGACTTAAGATTAATTTAGATTTTAAGGCTTTGATTTGATTTATGTTAAAGTTGGGTTGAACCTAAGAGTTTGATTTGATTTAGGTTCAAGTTAGGTTGAATCTAAGTGTTTGATTTGATTTAAAGTTTAATTAAAGCTAGCATGGGTAAGGTTTAATTAACTTTTTTAATTCTAGTTAGAGTTACACCTAATTTGGATTTAAGTTCAATTAAGCCTGATGTAAGTAAGGCTTAATGTGGTTAATTTGGTTTATTTCGGGTTAGACTTAATTAGGGTTTATTTATCTTAAGCCTAGTGTAGTTAAGGCTTAAAAGAGGTCAATTAGTTCTAATTAGGGTTTATACCTAATTAAATTTTATTTGTCTTAAGCCTAATGCGAGTTAGGCTTAATGTGATTAATTAGGTCTAAATAGAGTTTGACCTAATTAGGGTTTAGGTTTACTTAAGCCGAATGTAAGTAAGGCTTAAGAGTTAATTAAGTCTAATTAGGGTCAAACTTAATTAGGGTTTAAGGTTTCTTAAGCCTAATATAAGTAAGGCTTAAGAGTTAATTAAGTTTAATTAGGGTTAGACTTAATTAGGATTTAAGGTTTCTCAAGCCTAATGTAAATAAGGCTTAAGAGTTAATTAAGTCTAATTAGGGTTAGACTTAATTAGAGTTTAAGCTTACTTAAGCCTAATGTAAGTAAGGCTTAAGAGTTAATTAAGTCTAATTAATGTTAGAATTAATTAGGGTTTAAAGGTTAATTAAACCTAATTAGATAAGGTTTAATTAATTAATTAGACCTAATTAAGGGTTGGTCTAATTAGAGTTTAATGTTAATTAAACCTTACCTAGATAACGTTTAATAGGTTAATTAGACATAATTAGAGTTAGGTCTAATTAGGGTTTGTGGTTAAATTAAACCTAATTTAGGTAAGGTTTAATTGATTAATTAAACCTGATTAGGGTTAGGTCTAATCAGAGTTCAAAGTTAATTAAACCTTATTTAGGTATGATTTAATTGGTTGATTAGACCTAATTATGGTTAGGTCTAATTAGTGTTTGTGGTTAATTAAACCTAATTTAGGTAACGTTTAATTAAATTAATTAGATCTAATTGGGATTAAGTCTAATTAGGGTTTAATTTGTCTTAAACCTAATGTAACTAAGGTTTAAGGTAATTAATCAGGTCTAATGAGGAGTTAGACCTAATTAGGGTTTGATTTGTCTTAAACCTAATGTAATTAAGGTTAAAGGTGATTAATCAGGTCTAATGAGGGAATAGACCTAATTAGGATTTTATTTGTCTTAAACCTAATGTAATTAAGGTTTAAGGTGATTAATCAGATCTAATGGGGGTTAGACCTAACTAGAGTTTGATTTGTCTTAAACCTAATGTAATTAAGGTTTAAGGTGATTAATCAAGTCTAATGAGGGTTAGACCTAATTAGGGTTTATGATGTTAAACCTAATGTGGTTAAGGCTTAACAGGGTTTAATCAGGTCTAATTAATGTTTTAGACCTAATTAGGGTTTGTGGTGTTAGAACTAATGCGATTAAGGCTTAACAGGGTTTAATCAGGTCTAATTGATATTTTAGACCTAATTAGGGTTTGTGGTGTTAAACCTAATGTGATTAAGACTTAACAGGGTTTAATATGGTTTAATTATGGTTTAAGACTTAATTAGAGTTTATGGTGTTAAACTTAATGTGATTAAGGCTTAACAGGGTTTAATCAGGTCTAATTGATGTCTTAGACCTAGTTAGTATTTATGGTGTTAAACCTAATGTGATTAAGGCTTAACAAGGTTTAATCAGGTCTAATTGATGTTTTAGACCTAATTAGAGTTTATGGTGTTAAACCTAATGTGATTAAGGCTTAACAGAGTTTAATCAGGTCTAATTGTGGTTTAAGAGCTAACTAGGGTTTATAGTGTTAAATCTAATGTGATTAAGAGTTAACAGGGTTTAATCAGGTCTAATTCATGTCTTATACCTAATTAGGGTTATGATGAAGTGTGGGTTCACATGGGATGAAGCCAAATGTCTAATTTTGAATTGAATCCATTTGGGATTGGATTTAAATTTTAACTTATGTCTATGTATGTTAAACCTAGGTCTTATATGAGTTTGAATTCAACACATGAGATTTTAACATTGAGTCTATAGAAACTAGCCCCAATAGTCCTAAGAAGGTGAGTAAACCCTATGTCAGTTAGGGTTTAGATTCACCCTAGATCTAATCAGACATAAGGCTTAGGATAGGTCAATCTTATATGTCATTTAAGGCTAAAGATCAAGCCTAAAGGTTTAAAATGTAAATCTAAAATTTATAATTTTAACCTAAGTGATGAAGATGTCATTTTAAAATTTTCAAATGGCTAAAAATTGTCATTTTAGAGTTTAAAAGTGTCACTCTAAATTTTCTAACCATTTTTTAAATTTAATTTCCAATTTCTTTAATTTTATAATTATTTTTTGGAGATAATTACAAAGATTGATAGAAATTAGGAAAGTAGACTCTAGAGAATTTTCCTAGCCTTGGAAAAATCAGGGAATGTCTCTAAGGATGAAAATGTCAATCTGTGAAAATTTGAGAATTTTTGAAATTATAAATAATTTTTAATAATTAAATTACACCAGAGAGTAATTAATTAATTTAAAATTAAATATAATTCAATAATTCCATATTTTGGTTTCATAATTTTCTACTTGTCTCCCTGAGTCTGAGGATATTTTCATTTTATTTTTGTGATTTTCTTTGTCAAGATTTGAATTTTTGAAGCTTTTTGAGTTTAATTAAATAAGAAAAACACGAAATTTCTTATTTAAGTGATGCGGCGCTGACTCATACCTTGGACGAGCCGAATTCACATGTGACGTGATTCGGTTGGCCGAGCCTTTACACGTGGCCCGCAGTTTTGTAGTTTCATACGGACGGTCTCGCAGTCCGGCTCGATGATGGTCGTCCATTTCCACGGTTCGTCGTTCCAAAGGGCGGATAAACCGAGAGCCGTTCATTATTGGGGCTTAAAATTTTGCTTGATTCTTGATTAAACTTTATGGAAATCATTCCTAAAGCTTCATCTGAATAAAACGAGTGTATATATACGGTCATGTAAGGATTTTGAAATGGTCCTTTTCATAATGTCTGAAACCGAGCCTTAATTTAATAAAAATGGCCATACCTGAGCTTGATGAAGTGAAGCTTCAATCAAGTTTGTTTGGAATGGTCGTTCTGTCCTTGCAAAGCTTCCCCTATGCTCAATTTGGAGTGAGATCGAGTCCAAGTATGAACTCACAAAAATGGGCTTACGGCTAGGTGTTGGAACAAGTTAGAGCTCGCAGGAAGATCCAATTTCGATTGGAAACTTCTTCGTACACCTCAGGGATGGTGTAGGAGTGATCAATTTGGGGTTTTGAATAGGTTTATGTCAAACCCAAAATATGTCCTATTTTTTGGTAGTGAAATTGGAAGAGAGTAGTAAGCTTCAGGGCTTGATTCTATGGTAAATGAATTGGCCAAGGTCTAGAGAACAACTTTGGTATTCAAAGTTTATGTAATTAGGGATTGTGTGTTTTATCTTCTCCATAACTCTCGGGTTAGCTCTATATATAGGCTTGAAGAAGCCTGTCGGCATATTTTTAGGTCGTGTTTTATTTTGAAGAGGGGTCGCCTAACAGAAATCTGTCGGCGAATTTTTAATTTAATTAAAATAAATAATTTGAAAAGTAGTATTTGATTTTGAAAATAATTTTAAATTTGAAGGTTTTAAGATATGAGATTAAACCGATCTCACATCCCAAATAGTTTATATAAACGAGCACCGCACCACAAACCGTGTATCTATCCCTAAGGATAGACACACTGCTTGATGGTGGGGCTTGATTAGATAAACTAGAAGATTAGTGACATCCGTTTGGTCTGCGAACCAATTTTATAAGCCGACAAGTTTCCCCTGCTTAATATGAAAACATTAAACAGGGTTTATATTACACGGGTTCTTTAAAATTCCCTATAAGGGCAAGCCCCTATAGTTAATTACATCTTAAGTGACGGGAATCACCTAAGAAAACTCTCGATAATAATCAATGGTTCTGCTCTCGAGAATTTGAAAGTTTAAGGTTTTCAAAGATTGAATTTTGGAGTTTCGATAGGGAATGGATCAAATTTTTGGAACATTTTGTTTTGTGAATCCAAAGGAAGAAAGGTAGGAGAAATCACCGATTCGAAGTGAACTTCGATAATTTCCCGACTATCCTATCGTTTGGCTTGAATTTAGGAAAGTCCTAATGTTTATTTGATATTTCAATCTTGCCAATTTCAATTAATTAGGGCTTATATTTGTATGATAAAATCAAACAAATAGCCTAGAAGATGTGAGGGTTTATTGTCGTATCGGACGACTACCTCGGAATCCTAAGACCGGTTAGGGCTTAATTTGCAATGCAAATACCTAACAAAAGGTTAAGGATTTATGTTGCACTAGGCAAGCTACCTCGAAGTCCTATGGCTTGGTTGTTCTAATTCTAGGAAAGTTTTGCTGAAGTAGACTCAGGTTTTGCTGATGACGATGGTCGTGCTGCCCACCATGCTCCGAGCTCCTTGTTGTTGCGAGAGGTTTAGTTTTAGAAATCATAAATCGGGAGTTGAGAAAAGTGTTTTGGTTTAGAGAAAATCTTAATTTCCAGGTGTTTTTTATGTTTTATTTAAAACAAATCTTAAAGTTGATTATAACGACACCGGTTAAGATCCCACGGTTCCATCCTTCCGGCATCATTATTTTTATCGGATTCACTTAGTCCAGATGAATTTGCTAAACCCAACTGAATGAGTTCCACACTTTCATTTAGACCGTGGGAAATCCCGTTAGCAACACGTAGGTTACATCATCCGAGGTATTCCCGATCATCCGACAGGACGTTTTAATTTAGTTGTAATTGTAGTTTTGTGTTACGTTTGTGATTAAATTTTGAGTTGTTTTATATTTTGAAATGTTGTGGCGGTGAATTTTATCTTGCAATGACTTTTAACTTAGTTTTGGTTTCGGTTTTAGGGTCCATCCTAAAGGTGTGGGTTTTCATGCAACAGTTGTTTTATCATGCGAGAAAAGTAAAATGCATTTGCAATAAAGTAAATTGCAAGAAAGTAAATTGCAATAAAATAAAAGCGTACCTGGAGGGTCTTCCCGTCATCCCAAGCTGCACTTAAAACACAATTAGAATATTTAAGCAAGTTCCTAGGTAAAGCTAAGGGAAAGGTTATGGTTTTCTACCAAATTCCTAATCCTATAGCTAGTCATCTCCTATGACGTCTAGGTTCTTTGGGTTTTGGTTTAAGGACGATTTTCTTCATCAAAGAACAATCAAATTCAATTGTTCTTATAAATATCCTATCATATTGAGGAAGTGCTTAAGAAGGATCTTAAACATCTTTTCAATATTTCTAGGATTGTTTTAAGTCCAAATGAATTTAATTATATAAATGAATCGATCGTCCGAGGTTTTCAAGTCTTGTTAACTTGCTTCGGTGAACTAGGACATTTGAATATCCTATGAGTGAAGTAACACTTCATTTAATGTTTCATTTAGGAGTTATAATAATCAAAGCTTTCAAGGGTAAATTAGTATTCAAATGATTTGATTTAAGTTAAAGGGTTTAAATTTGGAATAGTGTTCAAGTTGCTTTATATTTAGTTTAATTTAATTTAATTTGATTTGATGTTTAATTTAATTTAATTTAATTTAATTGAGTTTTAATTTAGTTTAACATAGTTCAATTTAATTTGATTTGGTGTTTAATTAATTTGATTTGATTTAATTTAATTTAATTATTTAATTTAATTTAATTTAATTTAATTTAATTTAATTATTTAATTTAATTTAATTTTTTAATTTAATTTAATTTAATTTAATTATTTAATTTAATTTAATTTAATTGTTTAATTTAATTTAATTTAATTATTAAATTTAATTTAATCTTAATTTAATTTATCTTTAATTTACTTTATTTTTAATTTTAATTGAAATTTCAAAAGAGTTTAATAATTTAATTAAGTCTTTTAATATTTTAAATTTGAGTTATCATTTTAATTAAAAATTGAGTATTAGTTGATATAATTAATTTAGGGATTTTTAAATTAAAGAATAAATCTCTTCCTAATAAAGATCCCTTATTTTAATAATTCCAATTTTATTATTCTTCCAAATTTAATCTATTATTTAATTAAAGTTTAATCATTTTAAAATTATTTAATGGGTTTCTACCCTTTAATTATTTAAATTTCAATCATCCAAATCAGATTAAGATCAAATATTTTACTTGTTAATTTTATTAAACCTAAAGTTTTAATTAAGGATTAAAGATTTTAATTATCATTTTACCCTTTAAGCTTAATAATTTCATAACTCACTAAATTGAACTCAAATGAACTTGAAATTTTTTATGTGACTTCACTCATATGTCAATAAAGACATGAGAGGAGAAAATGTGATTTTTCTGTATTTAATTTATTTATATAATTATTTTTGGTGGAAAATAGAGATTTTCAAGGAAAATTTGATAACATGACCAAGGGAAAGTTTCTGTCCTTAAGAAAATTAGGGGACATTCCTAATGACCAGAGAAGCACTTGGACCAATTTTGGTGATTTTTTGAATTATATTATTTTTATTATAATTATTTTGAGTTTTGGAGTGTTAATTAATTTAAAAATAAAATAAATGTTGAAAAATGAATTTTATATTTTTCAAAAATCTCTCTGATATCAAGGAAACCAGAGAATCAAATTTTGCAATTTTCTGATTTTTCTATGATTTATAATAATTATTTTAGTGAAAATGCTAGAAAATACATTTTTTTAATTTTAAAATTACCCTAGGGCTTTAAAATTCAATATCTCACTAAATAGACCTAGGAAAAATGTGGGATTTGTTCCTAAGTGATTAAAATTCAAAATGTGACATTTTGGTGAATTTTATTATTTTTGTGATTTTTATTATTTTTTAATTATTAAAAATATTAAAATATTATTAAAAATCAACTTTTTTAGAAAATTGAAATTTTAATTTTCTTAGGTTCCCCTGATATCAGAGAGGCTCCAAAACCAATTTGGTGAATTTTTAAAAAGTATTTTAAAAGTTATGAATTTTTAAAGTTTAAAATGGCTAAGTGACTTAATCAACCCAATTAGTGGGGCTAACCAAGTCCAATTGACTTCAAATTTTTATGGTGGATTCCTCTGATCCTAAAGGTCAGTGGAGAATTGATTTCAAGTCAATTTGATACCTGGTTTACTCTAATTAATTAAAGACCTATTTTGGGTGTTTAAGCCGATTAGGGTTAATCTGAGTGAATTAACTCAAGTCCTATTTTTCCTAGGGTTCTCTGGTCATAAGGAACATCACCAAATATTTCTAGAATTTATTTCACAACATGCTAATTTTTGGAATTAAAATACTCAAAACAGCAACATGCATTTGAAAAATAAATAACTTTTCACAGAGATGGCCTCTGACCTTGGAAAATTCAGGGAATGTTCCCAAGTTCGGAGGCTTCAAAAGCCCTATGGTCTCATGCCATGGTGAATTGTATACATGCATGGAGAATTAAATGTATGCAGAGAGTAAATAAATCATAAAAAATAAAATACTTAATGAAATTAAATGATTTCTTTTCCACATTATTCTCCTCTCGTTCACTCGAGCAAGGGGTATTTTTATTTTATTTTTGTGATTTTTCTACACAAAGATATGGATTTTTGAAGTTTAGGGAATTAAATAAATAAGAAAATACCCTAATTTTCTATTTATCCACGCGGCGCCGCCGAAACCTCGGCGGCTCCGAACGCACACGCGTCGCGCTCCCGTTCGACGCCGCCACCCGAGTCAGCAGCCCGGGCCCCGCGGTTCTCGTACCGTCTCCTGGTCCGACGCAATCCTGGTCGTCCGTGCGCGCGTGTATCGAATGGACGGCATCCGTTCATCGTCCCCAAGTGTTCTCACCCGAGAGCCGTCCACACTAAATCCCTAAGATCTCACTCGATTCTCAATGGATTTTCATGTTCTTATGCTGCATGGATTCGTCTTGAAGAGACGAACACATCTATACGGCTAACATGCATTGAAACTAAGGCATTTGAAATAGAGAATCTTCGGAAGCTCGGGATGAAGAGTTAGCTCATACCTTGGCTCGTAGAAGTGTGGCTTCAATCCGAGAGTTGTTGCACCTTCGATCGGGTCCCAGCAAGCTCCGGATGAAGTCTCTCGGTCCGGTGAATTGTCCGGATATGATTTCGACCAAGCCCGATCACAAAGCTTGGAGGCCGGAGCAACCGGGTGGCCCGGAGATGGGGCTTTTGGTGGTGGACACCTTCCCTTGGTCCGGTGAAGGTGTAGAGCCAATCAATTTGGGAATTGGCTCACCGTGGAGAAGTGTCCCGGTTTTTGGGCTAAAGTTCGAGCTCAAAATCGGGCTCGGCTAGAAGGAATTGGGTCGGAATTCAGTGGGGATCGGGTGCTCTATGTGTAGAGAGTGATCCGGAGTGATTTTGGCGAGTTTCCTTAAGGTTTTTTTTTCAGCTCCCTCTCATGGCCGAGAGGGGTGGAGTTTGAATCAGGAGAGGGTGGAAGGCCTCTCGGAGGGAGTTAGGGCTTGGGATCACGCAGCTCCGGGTGAGGAGAAGATCAGCCATGGTGACCACTGGGCATGGGGCGACTCGGCAAGTGAGAATTTCAATGTTGGCTCACATGTGAGCTCTCGGCCATGGTGTTTTCCGGCGGCCCTGGTGGCCGGCCGGCTGTGCAATGGTCACCATCTTGGTCGAGTGGGTCGGGCCGGGGTTTAGTGTAGGCAATCGAGGTTTGACATGTGTAAAGGAGTTTGATTTAAATGGAATGGGAGAAGGCTCACTTTGGCTTGGTTTGGGTCAACCCACCATTTTGGGCTTGGTGCACCCTTCCAAGCTCGATTTTGAGCTGAGGGAATCATTTAGGTCGGCTTAGAAGGAGTGGTGAAGTCTCCATCCATGATGAGGTGGCTAAACATGGTTTAGTGTGTGACATGATTAAGGTAAAAAGGGTTAAAGGAGGTTTAAGAAAGAACCCCCTCTTCTTGCCATAAATGGACTAATGACAAGTCAAAGCCCTCATGGCTTCATGTGGCTTCGAGAATGGCTTGTTCATGGCTTCATTTGGCTCTGGGAAAAGGTTCGGTCGATTTCATGAAAATGGGTTTTAAGAATTTTGGATGTTTTGATGGAAATTTGTATGAAACTTGATTTGGAATAATTTGATGGTGAATTTAGGACTTAGTTAATGGATTTAATTAAGTGGATGACAAATGGAGATGTCATGTGGGCTTTAGGGTAGATTTGGGCTTTTGAATTTTGAAGGAAATGAGCTTTTAAGAAGGTTTAAGGGAAGTGGGCTTTTAAGTTAGGGGTGTGTTCATGGATGGGAATTTTTGTAGAAGTTTGGGCCAAATAGTTGTTGGTTTTGGTTTAGGGATGTTTCATGAATAACTTGAAATAGATTTAAGGTGGTTTGGGTTTGAATTGGGTTGAATTTGGGTTTATTTCGGTAAATGGGCCAATGTAGGTCAAATTGGGCTAACTTGGGCCAATGTTGGGCTAGGGTTGAAATTGATGTAAAATAAATATTAAGAAATGTTTATGGGAGTGTTTCAAAGAGGTTTTGGCTTTGGTTGGGTTTTAATTTTGAGGTTAGGGCCTATTTGGGTTAGATTTGGGTTTAGGTCAAAATTGGGCTTTTTGATTTTGGGTTGAATTTGAGTGGGGTTTGGGTCAAAATCTTGGGCAAATCATGTTAGTGTTTTGTTTATGAGGATGTTAAGGAAGGTTTAGAAAAGATTTGGGGTTAATTGGAGTTGAATTGGGTTAGTTTGGGCTAAGTTTGGGTCATGGGTCCAAATTTGGGCTTTAAGGCCCAAAGTGAAATTGGATCCAAATGTCAATCAAATTGGACTTGGATTTGGTCTAAATTGGTATTGGGAATGTTGAATTGAAGTTTAGAATTGAATTGGACCAAAATTGGGGTCAATTGGGTAGGTTTGGTTTGACATTGGGTCCATTTCGGGTTAAAATGGGTCAATTTGGGGTTTTGACAAAAGTAGGGTAAATTGACAAAATTGGCCCATGGTGTAGTTGGACAAAATGAAATTGGGAATATTTGGGATTTTCTGGAATTTTTTTGGGAATTTTCTGAATTTTTGGATTTTTAGGCCAAGAAGGGTATTTTGGGTTATTTGGAGGGTATTGGGAGGTTTTCTTGGAATTTTTGGTATTTTTGGGTATGGATGATCAATTTGAGTGATGTGGAGGTGTTTGGGATTGATTTTGGAAAATTTTAGGTAATTTGGAAATTTTGCAAAAATTTGGGTAATTTCGAGGTTTTGGGTAGGTTTAGTAGGTGTAGGGTCCCGGGGGTCACAACCGCGCGTTTTGGTGTCGACGAGCAATACGTAACTGAACGAAGTATGATTCATTTGGTTGAGCCATGAAGCATTTCAAGCCCATGAGCCATGAAAGGACTCATTTGAGGCATTCGGCACATGTTGTTCTTTAACCCTCTTAGCGAGGGCTTAGGGGTTAGGACCATCCATGTGAATCACCTACATGAGTCGGGAAAATTCAGGTGGGTATGGGTGTAGTTTAGGAAGTGTGTGGAAATAGTGTGTAAGTGTAATGTATGTCGGCCCCTTCACCGAGACCGGGCCACCCGGGCGAGTCCTAAGGCCCGAAGGAGTCCTATAGGGAACTCATCCTTTAAGCTTCTGGCCCCGATTTCAACCCTCTAGGTGATTAAGGGGTCTATAGTCAAGTTTGTGGGTTGCGGGGAGTTTCGAAGTGGTTTGAATTTCTAAAAGGCGGGTCCCAGTCTCTAAGATAGTCGAGCTTTAAGGCTAGATCTGGCACTAAAAAAGAAGAAAGGAAGACCTCATCGAAAATGAGGTCAACAAATGGACTGATAGGTGTGGTGGCGGCGGAGCACAGCGCGTATTGGTGTTGGCCAGCGATCGGCAAAACCCAGCACGAATGTCCGAGTAGCCGAACTTAGGACAAAGTAGAAAGTTTCGCTGAGAGTGTCAAGTATATCTGCGGGAAGCGGAGATTCTTGAACTCTCGGCGGGAAGAAAAGGAGGTAAATCCCAAATCACATGATGCGAATTTCGATTTAGATTTTATTTTGTTTCAATTTATGTTTTGATGTGTGAGTTTAAATTTTGGATTTGGAGTTTCAATTTAGATTGAAGTTTGTCGAAATTAATTTGAAGGATTTGATTTGAAATGAAAAATTGGAATTTTGAGGTTTTAGATGTAACATCTCCAACCTCGAAAGAAAATTGAATTGATTCGTTGAATCATTGCGATGAGAAGATATCTCGGAAGCGAAAGTGGTGTTGGATATAAATCCTCGACCTCGAAAGTTTGAATTTGATTTGATGTACTTCATTGCGATAGGGAAATGATCCTAAAGCAATGGAGTCTCGGATGTAAAATCCTCGACCCGAAGGTTGAATTTTGATTTGATGTATTTCGATCTGTCGGGAAAAGGATCCTAAACGGTGCGGTCTTGGATGTAAAATCCTCGACCTCGAAGTTTGATTTTGATGTGATGTACTTCATTGCGATAGGGAAATGATCGCAAAAAGCGATGCGATGCCGGATGTAATCGCGACGAAAGGTTGAATTTTGATGTATTTCGGTACGATAGGAAGAGAATCCTAAACGGTGCGGTCTTGGATGTAAAATCCTCGACTTAAAAGTTTGAATTTTGATGTATTTCAGTGCAATAGGAAGAGAATCCTAAAGCGGTGCGATCTTGGATGTAAAATCCTCGACCCGAAGTTTGAATTTTGATGTATTTCGGTCTGTATTAGGAAGAGAATCCTAAAGCGAGTGCGGTCTTGGATGTAAAATCCTCGACCCAAAAGTTTGAATTTTGATGTATTTCAGTGCAATAGGAAGAGGATCCTAAAGCGGTGCGGTCTTGGATGTAAAATCCTCGACCCAAAAAGTTTGAATTTTGATGTATTTCGGTGCGATAGGAAGAGAATCCTAAAACGGTGCGATCTTGGATGTAAAATCCTCGACCTCAAGAGTTTGAATTTTGATGTATTTCGGTGCAATGAGGAAGAGAATCCACAAAGCGGTGCAGTCTTCAGATGTAAAATCCTCGACCCAAAAAGTTTGAATTTTGATGTATTTCGGTGCGATAGGAAGAGAATCCTAAAGCGGTGCGGTCTTGGATAGCCAAATCCTCGACCTCAAAGTTTTGAATTTTGATGTATTTCGGTGCAATAGGAAGAGAATCTAAAGCGGTGCGGTCTTGGGTGTAAAAATCCTCGACCCTTAGTTTTGAATTTTGATGTATTTCGGTGCGATAGGAAGAGAATCCTAAAACGTGCCGGTCTTGGATGTAAAATCCTCGACCCAAGTTTGAATTTTGGTGTATTTTAGTGCAATAGGAAGAGAATCTAAAGCGGTGCGAGTCTTGGATGTAAATCCTCGACCCAAAAGTTTTGAATTTGATGTAAGATCTAGAAGATCGGATTTGAGATTTGATAGAGATTGAATTTGAATTTGATTGAGACTTGAAACTGGAAAGATTGAATTTGGAATTTGATTGAGGATTTGACTTGAGATTTGGGAAGATCAAATTTGAAATTTGATCGAGTGGACGGAATTTGATTGAGAATTTGATTTTGAAGTTTGGAAGGATGAGTTTGAACTCGATTGAAACTTGATTTAAGATTTGATTTGAAATTTGAAAGATCGAGTTTGAAACTTGATCGAGATTGGATTTGGATTTTGAATGAGAATTTGATTTGAGATTTGGGAAGATCAAAATTTGAAATTTGATCGAGAGTGGTTGGAATTTGATTGAGAATTTGATTTGTGATTTGAAAGGATGGAATTTGATTTTGAAGTTTGAAAAGATTGAAATTTGATTCGAATTTGGAAGGATGGAATTTGATTTTGAAGTTGATTTCGTTTATCTTTTAATGGTTCAAATTTTATTTTGTTGTTTATTTAATGTTCATGTGAACTTGGTATTTGTCATTTTGATTTTTTTTTTATATTTTCGAATTTAGCGGGAATGAAGTAGGATAAGATCAGGAAAGAGATCTTGATTTGGAGAAGAAAACGAGGAAAACTTTATTATCATGATTTTATTTATTTTAGCACATTTTATTATTTTTGGGTTCGGATTTGACCTGAGTAATTACTTCACCGTGTTTCTTAGGGATGAAGAATTCATTCCTTCGAAACATCGAGGTAGCGTAATATTTTTTCAAGTATCGTCGTTGATTGGAAGCATATGTCGTTCTCACGGCAATTCACTAGTAGTAGGAACCTCCACGAGTATCTTTGCTTCAACCACAAACGGTCCTTCCCGAAGTGGGTTCAAATTTTCCTCATTTATCTTGCGGTGTGCAAGAATAGGTCTCTTGAAACGAGAACTAAGTCACCAACTTTGAAGGTTCTTGGGCGGACCCGGTTGTCATGGGCTTGAACCATCTTAGCTTGGTATGGATTCTAAATTCTGTTGCGCGTAAGTCTTTTCCCTTCCAAGCTTTCTAATTCTTGAGTCGTAATCTGGCGTTTTTCTTCGTAATTGATCTTGTTGCGATTGCAATTACGAGTGAAGGAAGGGCGGAACCTCTAAGACGTAACCTTGCCTCCGGACCCATGCAAGGCGTAAGGTGTGGCAGGTAGGGGTTACCGGGGTTGTCCGAGTGAGCCCATAAGGCTTCTAACAATTTCTCGTGCCAATTTCTCTTATTATCGTCCAAGGTTTTCTTTAAGATTTGAACGAGAGTTTTATTAAAAGCCTCGGCGAGGCCGTTTGCTCTTGGGTAGTAAATTGTTGAGTATCGCCGGTCGATTCCGTGTCTCACGACAAAATTGTTGATTTGTGTGCTTCGAATGCGGCCCATTATACGAGATGATCTGCGCGGCACTTTCCGAAACGGTAGGCAACTTGGTTCTTGAAAAGCACGGCACGTAGTGTGCTTTCACTTCTCTAAATTAGGCCTTCTGCCAGCGGAAAAGTAATGCATGGCGCAGAATGAAATGATGTCCTTTTGAAGATGGTGGTTTATCGGACCCGCTGTAATAAATGCCCCAACATTCAAATGGCCACGACGCAATTGTCGGGTGTAGCACATTTGGAGGTTGATGTAGAACCACTCAGGTGCACTTGGCATTGGTGACGGCTCTTGGCGATTTTCATGCGATCGGTCATCATCGAGGGCCGAGTAGTACCTAGTCTTTTAATTTTCATTTTCATCTTTGAATTCGGCGAGTGAGCGCCACGGAGTCTGAATGCACCTCTTTAACGATTTCACGGGCCTCGGACGCTTAGGCACCTGGCCACATTTGATCGAGCCTTGTCTGATAATATTTGTTTATTAATGCGTAGGGCCAGAGTTCTTTTCTTGATACGATGGGCTAGCGACCTATCGTCTGTGCTTTCTGTTTGCGGGTAGTCTGTCAGTAAATTTGTCGCCAATCTTCGGCGATTTTTTCTGTCACTCTTTTATGGCGATTCTTTTCTTTCTGATTTGTGTATCATGTATGTCAGCTGTGATAGGACTGACGTCGAGTGAACTGACACTTCCAACGATTCATCTTGCGAAGCAGACAAATTCTTTTTGCGAGAGCCCAATTTAAAGCATCTATTTAAAGCATTCTCTTTTCTGAAGATTTTGTAGATTGTCACATTTGGAATCTGTTCCATGTTTGTATGGCATCTTGGAAGTATTGTTCGAGTCTTGGTTTAAAAATTACTTGTATTGTCACGGCGATACGTTGAATGGTCTTGTGAATCCCGTAGATGTTGATGTACGTTATCCCATTTGAATGGTTAATTCCGATCCGTTATGAGAACCGTATTACTGCTTCGTTGTTTTTGTACGGTTCTGTCAAGTGGTAGGAGTATCTTAACATCCCCGCTCCGGTGTTATAAAGATTAGCCCGATTCCTGCCCCCTTCACCGGGCACTATCACTTGCGATTCTTCGTCTTTGTGTGCGAAGATCTTTCCGTCGAAATACAATTCCCAACGTCGATCATCGGGGTCTTCTAGGTTCATTATTTGTTCATGCGGCGGATACGTCATTGAGGAGGAGATTCGGCCGGCAAAGGGATGTCTTTGCGAGAAAGTCTGCTAAGACTTGTCCCTTTACGGCACGCGAGAGGCACGAAAGTTATATCGAATTCTTGATAATATCATTGACCATACGGCAAGTCTGTAGGAAAGTGTTGGACGAGTCATCAAGTATTGCAATGGATTAAACTTCGAAATCAAGTTGACCTTATGAAAGCATGTAGTGCACAGGCTTTTGAGCGGCGAAGATCAGAGCCAAACAATGCTTTTCAATTGCGGAATGCCTTACCTCGGAAGTCGGAGTAAACGGCCGGCAAGTGATAAAGAGCATTTTCTTTACCCTCATCATTGACACAGGCTAACGGGGCTCGGGGAAGTCGTCTAAAGCCGCGGTGTAAAGTATCAGCGATTACACTTTTGAGGCCCCGGGGCTGCTAAGGCCGGGAGGTGTCATTAAATATTGTTTAATGTTTTCGAAGGCCTTGGCATTTCTCTTCCCAAAATAAATTTGGCGTCCTTTTTAACTAGTCTTAGAGAAAGTGACACCTACGACGGGTTTGAGATAAGCGTCGAAGATATGCCGGCTTCCTTGAAAAGATCGTAATTGTTTTAAGGTTTTGGGAGGCGGCATTTCTAAGATAGCTTTAATCTTCTCCGGATCGATTTGATTCACGATGTCGGACGAGCGAATCTAAGAATTTCCGGAGGTGACGCGGCGCATTTTAAGGGATTCATCTTAAGGTTAAATTGTCTTAATCGTTCGAAAACAATTCTCAAATCATACGGTGGTTTTCCTTTACTTTGCTTTTGATGTGACATCGTCCACGTAGCATTCGACTTGATTGTGGATGAGATCATCAAAAATTCTTGTCATTGCTCTTTGGTAAGTTGCTCTGCGTTCTTCGGTCCGAATGGCATCACTTAGTGTAGCAAAATACTGCGATCGGCGTTACGGAATGCGCCAAAGCTTTCATCATACGGAGCCATTTTTATACGGTTGTATCCGGCAGATCCATCCATGAACGAGAATATTTCATGTGTCGAAGCGATGTCGATCATTAATTACGGGACCCGGTAGAGGAATTCATCTTTTGGACATGCCTTGTTTAAATCTCGAAGTCCACACAAGTCCGATACGACCATTCTTCTTTCGGCGGCACCATTGGCTAACCAGGTCGGGTATTGTTCTTCACGGACAAATTTAGCGTCTATTAGCTTTTTAACTTAATTTATGACTTGTTGTTCGATTTCAGGACGCATTCTTCTGGGACCTTGTCGCGGCGGGAGACAGTAGGATCCCTCTGGCTTATGGTACACCTTACCGGGGCTAATCCGCGTCCTTCGTAGTTCCAAGCAAAACGGTCATAAATTCCATTAACAATTTGATTATTTCTTCGGAGTCTTCTTTATTGAGTAAGGAGCTAACAAGGTAGGTGTAGGCTCTTCGCTAGTACCCAAGTTAACTTAGTTAACTCATCTTTATTGTAGATTTGATTTCTTCTTCGGAGTCGAGGGTGGAGCGTCTCCAATTTGTAAATCTTCGAGTTCGTCTTGTAGTTTCCATGCAGTTTTCATTGGATTTGCAAGTGACAACCAAGCAAAATTCAGTATCGTCAAGCTGACCACTGCGTGAGAATCAGGAGTCCATACTTTGAATTGGGAGGACGTAGGAGTTATTCCATAACTTTTAAAATGTTGTGATTGGCCTTTTGTCCATTGTCGAGGTAAGAAACCACGTTGAATTAAATTTTGAACACGAGTACAAGGTAATTCCATTAATTCGATGAAGTGACATCTTCGAATTGTACATTATTTTCAGTTTTGGAGGAAGAAGCACCACGGTAGAATTTGATCGGCTTTGCACCGTCACTACGTACCTCTTTGACTCTCCATACCCTCGATCTTATTAGAATGGATCGGAGTTAGGGTCATAGTATGTACGTAGTGATTAATCTCTCGTACATTGATTTGTATTCTTCGTTCTTTTCATCTTCGAGGGAGATCTTGTATTGCGGCTTCTTTCGACTTGTCGTGCTTTGCTTCTTGCTTGATTTCTTTTTCTTCTTGAGAACTATCATCCCAATCAACATTGATGGTGGTTTCTTGTCCAATTCTCCTAGTGTCTCTACCACGGCCTCGTCCGGCCTCGACCTCGGATGCGAGTTGTGGAGAAACCTTCACCATCTCGCCGGAAGGGAGTGGTGAGTGAGCTTGTTGGTGAACTTCAGGTTCTTCGTTGTCACAGAACTTTCTTTGCTTTATTTGTTACGGTATCTACGGGAGAGATTGTTTTCTTTGGCGGTGCATAACTCATGCATCTTCATGGATTCCAATTTCATGTACGGAGAATGGTTGTAAGTCTCCTTTGATGCCTTGTTCCCCTCCATCGTAATATTTGATGCAACGGTGTAGAGATGATGGTACCATCACGTTTTCATGTATCCATGGTCGGCCCGATTAGAGCGTTAGCGACGTTTGCAGATCGATTATATGAAATTTTGCGGTTGTCACCTTTAAATCACCGGTCTTCATCGGTAGCGTTATTGACCCGAGGGCTCTTTCTCTTTCGGTTGAATCCTCTTAATAACATTTTGTCGGCCTCGAGCTCACGAGCATCAATTTCCAAGTATGCTAGTGTTCGAAGACTCATTATATTGATTGATGCTCTGGATCTGTGCACAGAGCGTAAACTTCTCGGTGTAACGCCAGAAATGTACAACGGTCGGTTGTGATCTCGCATCCCGAAGTAGTAGGTCATTGTACGTGAAGGTAACACCTCGGCTTGTTCCTTTAACGAAACGAAACCTCGTCTAAGGAATCTCAGGCCATTTGTTAAGCAAATTTCCGGATCAAGTAAGGCATGATCGAGCTTCTCTCATCTCCTTTGATAAGATGAGAGCGTCGTAAATGCTCGGTTTGGCCGGTAGTTTCCTAAGATGGGGCTAGCCGTTGTAGTCCACTGATCCTCCGCCCGTCTCGAAGCTTCTTCTCGAATCGTATGTCTTCCGCTGGGGGTTGGTTCTTCTTGAACGACCACACCTTTCCTTTGTCTTTTGGACCCATTCTTGGGGCGAAGACTTTTCCATTTCTTAGGTTGGCTTACGCCAATTTCTTACCGAATCTAGTATTGAGTTTGTCGGTGTCTCCTCCGAATCGGGACGGCGCTCTTACTACTGGTTATCTTCCAAATCTGAAGGCTCTAACTCTGTCATGCTTGGAGCTCTCGAAACTCACGGAATCGTCCGTTGCTTGTTCGGCTCTCGTAGCCTCCTTGATGGATGCCTTCTTCGTCATTTTGATCGTCGAGATCTTGTATGATTTGAGAATTGTTGTTGAGTATCGAAATCGACGCCCGGATTGTCGCTAGTTACGTAATCGTTAGAAACGATCTGAAAACGTAGCCAACGCCATCACCCTTATCATTATATGATCCCGAAGTGAGCAGATAATCATACAAAATCAGAAGTTCGGATTTCTCCCCGATCGGAAACAACTATCCTAGGATAAGCGGCCCTAGTCTAGCCTTAGGAGTCTCGGTCCCCTCTTCTTCGTCAATTTTCTTCTTCTCTTCGATTGTCTCTGTCGAGTGGTTCTTACATCGCAAGTGATAGTCGCAGAAACTAACAGGTCTCGAACTCTGAATTGAAGCTCGCACCGAAGCGGTTCGGATGTTGTCTAAAATCTTCTTTGAAGATCTCGTCCGAGCGGTAGTCCATCCATCGTCGATTGCATAGGGATCTATCGGGATGACGGGATCGGTTGGTGTGCGCAGCGGAACCTCCTTTCGAGGGTTCCTTCATGTACTCCTTCGGGATTGTTATATTTCCTTTAGAAGGTTGTCGTTGAGCCAACTTTTGAAGGTAATGCGATCTTCTATCTTGTGCCCAAGCATCGATGGTAGGGGCGAAAGTTGGGATCACCTTTCTTGTTGACTTTCCTCTGGTCTTTTGGGCTACGCGTGGAAATGCAGGTTTTTTATTAAGCTACGGGAACATCTTTGGTCTTGCTTCATTCTTGAACGGATATTCTCGCCGAGCTCCTCAATGTACGTTGCGGACGAGACGGTTGTTCATCTTTGCGGAGACGACGTGTTGGACCGGGGTTGCGTAATTTTGTTGTGGTTCTTTGCGGCCGTTCTGGTGGTATTTGCATCGGTTGTTTGCCGCTTTGTCAAGCTGGCATAGCGACCCAGTTTCTTTTCGAAAGTCTTCACCGGCTTACGCATCCGTCTTGTCGGCGAAAGCAGGTATTGCTTCGCCTCTTCTTGCAAGCTTCCGGCCTTGCTTAACAACTTCTCAAAAGTCTTAATAGTGAATCCCTTGAGGAGAAGTGCTATCAGACCGTGAATGCTTTTAAGCAAGATGCCGGCTTGCATGTTGTTCTTGTAGTTGTGGTTCACACTTCATGCCAAATTTCTCCATCGAAGTATGTAATCACTAGAGTTTCATTCGGCCTTTGTTTCTCTACCACTAAATCACACATAGTGATGTGGTCTTGAGCTCGGCAAATCGCTTAATGAAGAGGCTCTCCTAGCTCGAGAATGTCTTTACGGATCCGTTGGGTAATTACGCATACCGATCGAAGGCGATTCCTAACGAGCTGGCAACGAGCGCTCGGAAGAGTAGCGCATCGCTCCGCCCGGCATTGCAACAGCGGCACGAAAGTGTGCAACATGCGTCGGGGTTCCGGTTCCGTCGAAGGTCTTAAACGGAGAGGTGGTACGAAGCCCTTTGGCTATTGGACGGCGTCGAATTCTTCCGAGTAAGGTCTGCCGTCCGAATAGATGTCCCGTTCTTCGATTGTCTTGGGGCTTCTCGCACTGTTTGTTACACCAAGTTCTTGATATCTTTTTCAGGATCATACTTGGTGTTGTATCCTTTTCAGCTGGTCATCCCCATTGACGGATGTAATCTCCCTTTCCTCCGTCTACGATGTGAAAATGACTTACGGGGGTGTCTATACATGTGGTTGTATGACTTTGGAGAGTGGCAGGAGAGCATGGCCATCTCTTCCATCCTCTTCGCCATTTGAGCGATCGTGTCGTCCTTTTCTGAAGGCGTCTCTTCATCGGTTCCGGCTCCTCTTCTGCCGGCTGGGGACACCTTGAGAAGGCGTGAAGCTCGTGTCTCAACCATGTTGATTTGCATATTCATTGTCCATGAATTCGATGAGTCGATCTCATCTCGAACTTTCTTCTCTTTCTTTTGCCAACTAGTCGGATGTCGGTTCCTCGGCTTTTCCATGGCATCTTCTAGCGGAGCTTTCTGTGTATCTTTGTGGTTGTCATGCGATGGTTGCCGGGTCCTTTTCACGAGTCCCTTCATCGCGAGTAGCACTTTCTTCAGATTCCGGCCTCTCGCGAGACTTTCTTTCTCGGGGGCTCGCTGTTTCGGTCTCGGCGCCGTAGTGGGACGCCACACCATCCTTCTAGCAGCGAGAAGGTCTATGACCGGATGGTCTATCGGCCAAATGCTGGAAGGTGGTATCCTCTAATACGCCAACACGATACTACGACGGGCGGGCTAGCCTTCATTCTCTTGCTTGGCTTTTCTATCATGATGGCGGGTTCTACTCGGGGACGGAAGCGGGATTTGGCCAGGGGCACCCGCCACATCCTTCGTAGAATTTCCGACACGGGGCCGGTTTCCTTCTTCGCTAGCTTTTCTACCAAGGTTTGCAGTCGAGCAACGGCGTAGTTCTACAGTTCCTTTTCTTGCGGCTATCGTTGTAGTATGCGAGGCTGTGGTAATGTGGCGGCAATCTTGCGGGGCATTCTCTTCATCCTCTGCGGCGGAGAGGGGATGGAACTGCTTCCTCCCAAAAGTGGTATGTAGTCGGCAGTGGTGTATATTCTGAAGTAACGGTGTATATTCGGCAACTACGGAATTTCCTCCCGGGAAGGCAATCTCAGCAGCTCTGGCTTCCCTGGCGATCCTTCTATTTCTATTTCTTCTTTGGGTCTTTGTCGGCGAAGGAATCTTGAGAGGCTTGGACCCGATTTCGAAGACGGAAAGGTCTTGGGAAGATCCGTACCCTCCACGGTAACGAGGTTTACTATAGTTCTGGATTTCTTTCCCCTTTGATTTGGCGAAGTCGGGGTAGGTGCAGAAACAACTAGACCGGTGGGGGTAGTGAGAGCAGTCCTCTAGCGGACAGCGGTACTCCTCCCCTGATCGGGACCCTTTGCGGGGAAACTCTTGGGTCGACCTAGAGTTGAACTCGAAGCGGTGGCTCCTCGGCTTCGAATACCTTGTTTGTCGATTGCAAAGAGGGAGACGTCGGTGACCTTGACGTTCGTGTTTTCAAATCCCTGTCCAAATCGGATGACCCCATTGTCGGGCAGTTCATCATATAGACGAGCGAAGTCCGGTCCGTTGGTGAAGGAGAAAATCGAGTTTCGGGGCTTCCATTTCGTTGCATGGTAGATTACGGTTGTCGGTCCCCGAGTTATGCTTCTTTTCTTCGGGACGAAAGAAATTGAAAAAGAGTCCGAACTCATTCTTTGTTCATGTATTTATAAAAAAGAATCATTTGTTAAAAGAATCACTTATTAGAGGGTTTGTTTATTTAGAACGGAATGTTGGAAGGTGTAGAAGTGGGAATCCGATTCGAAAGGAAAAAGAAAGTGCGCGAAACTTCGGCTCGAAGGATCACTCTAAACTAACACCTATTGGGGGTCCACCCACCTCGGGGAAATGAGGTAAAAGGATCTCGGAACCTCTCTGTTTGGGGGTGTCTAGCAGTGGCTCTAAATCAGAGAGAATGTTGGCTATGCTTGTTGAGATAGAAGTGAACATAGTATTCCAACGGAAAAGAAGGGTAGTTTGATCCATTAGGGACATGGATACTGCTTACCGATTTTTGAAAACGAAATTATTTGATTATAATGGAGAGGAATATTCCCCAGTAATTAAGCGGAAATCTGTCGGCATATTTTTTTAGGTCGTGTTTTGGTCGCTGAAATCTGTCGGCGAATTTTTAATTTAATTAAAATAAATAATTTGAAAAGTAGTATTTGATTTTGAAAATAATTTTAAGTGAAGGTTTTAAGATATGAAATTAAACCGATCTGCATCGGAAATAGTTTATATAAACGAGAGCACGCACCACAAACCGTGTATCTATCCCTAAGGATAGACACCTTGATGGTGGGGCTTGATTAAACAAACTAGAAGATTAGTGACATCCGTTTGGTCTGCGAACCAATTTTATAAGCCGACAAGTTTCCCCTGCTTAATATGAAAACATTAAACAGGGTTTATATTACTACAGGTTCTTTAAAATTTTATAAGAGGGCAAGCCCCTATAGTTAATTACATCTTAAGTGACGGGGAATCACCTAAGAAAACTCTCGATAATAATCGATGATTCTGCTCTCGGGAATTTCAAAGTTTAAAAAGTTTTCAAAGATTGAACTTTGGAGTTTCAATAGGGAATGGATCAAATTTTTGGAACATTTTGTTTTGTGAATCCAAAGGAAGAAAGGTAGGAGAAATCAACGATTCGAAGTGAACTTCGATAATTTCCGCGACTATCCTATCGTTTGGCTTGAATTTAGGAAAGTCCTAATGTTTATTTGATATTTCAATCTTGCCGAAAATTTCGATTAATTAGGGCTTATATTTGTATGATAAAATCAAACGAATAGCCTAGAAGATGTGAGGGTTTATTGTCGTATCGGACGACTACCTCGAGATCTAAGGCCCAGGTTAGGGCTTAATTTGCAATGCAAATGCCTAACGAAGAGTTGAGGATTTATGTTGCACTAGAGCGAGCTACCTCGAAGTCCTATGGCTCGTTTTGTTTAATTCTAGGAAAGTTTTGCTGAAGTAGACTCGAGTTTTGCGTGACGATGGTCGTCTTGCCCTGTATAAGGCTTCCTTGTTGTTGCGAGAGGTTTAGTTTTAGAAATCATAAATCGAGTTGAGAAAAGTGTTTGGTTTTAGAGAAAATCTTAATTTCCGGAGTGTTTTTTATGTTTTAATTAAAACAAATCTTAAAGTTGATTATAACGACACGGTTAAAGATCCCGGTTCCATCCTTCGGCATCATTATTTTTATCGGATTCACTTAGTCCGGAATGAATTTGCTAAACTCAAATGAATGAGTTCCACACTTTCATTTAGACCGTGGGAAATCCCGTTAGCAACACGTAGGTTACATCATCGAACATTCTGATCATCCAACGGGACGTTTTAATTTAGTTGTAATTGTAGTTTTGTGTTACGATTTGTGATTAAATTTTGAGTTGTTTTATATTTTGAAATGTTGTGGCGGTGAATTTTATCTTGCAATGACTTTTAACTTAGTTTTGGTTTCAGTTTTAGGGTCTATCCTAAAGGTGTGGGTTTTCATGCAACGGTTGTTTTATCATGCAAGAAAAGTAAAATGCATTTGCAATAAAGTAAATTGCAATAATGTAAATTACCCAGAAAGTAAATTGCAATAAAATAAAAGCGTGCACAGGAGGGTCTTCCCGTCATCCCAAGCTGCACTTCCAAAACACAATTAGAATATTTAAGCAAGTTCCTAGGTAAAGCTAAGGGAAAGGTTATGGTTTTCTACCAAATTCCTAATCCTATAGCTAGTCATCTCCTATGGTGTCCCAGGTTCTTTGTGTTTTTGTTTAAGGACGATTTTCTTCATCAAAGAACAATCAAATTGATTGTTCTTATAAATATCCTATCATATTGAGGAAGTGCTTAAGAAGGATCTGACATCTTTTCAATATTTCTAGGATTGTTTTAAGTCCAAATGAATTTAATTATATAAATGAATCGATCGTTCGAGGTTTTCAAGTCTTGTTAACTTGCTCAGTGAACTAGGACATTTGAATATCCTATGAGTGAGGTAACACTTCATTTGATGTTCCATTTAGGAGTTATAATCAAAGCTTTCAAGGGTAAATTAGTATTCAAATGATTTTGATTTAAGTTAAAGGGTTTAAATTTGGAATACGTGTTCAAGTTGCTTTATATTTAGTTTAATTTAATTTAATTTGATTTGATGTTTAATTAATTTGATTTAATTTAATTTAATTTAATTATTTAATTTAATTTAATTTAATTATTTAATTTAGTTTAATTTTTAATTTAATTTAATTTAATTATTTAATTTAATTTAATTTAATTGTTTAATTTAATTTAATTTAATTATTTAAATTTAATTTAATCTTAATTTAATTTATCTTTAATTTACTTTATTTTTAATTTTAATTGAAATTTCAAAGAGTTTAATAATTTAATTAAGTCTTTTAATATTTTAAATTTGAGTTATCATTTTAATTAAAAAATTGAGTATTAGTTGATATAATTGATTTAGGGATTTTTAAATTAAAGATAAATCTCTTCCTAATAAAAGATCCCTTATTTTAATAATTCCCGATTTTATTATTCTTCCAAATTTAATCCATTATTTAATTAAAGTTTAATCATTTAAAAATTGTTTAATGGGTTTCTACCCTTTAATTATTTAAATTTCAATCATCCAAATCGATTAAGATCAAATATTTTACTTGTTGATTTTTTTATTAAACCTAAAGTTTTAATTAGGGGTTAAAAGTTTAATTACCATTTTACCCCTTAGCTTAATTTCATAACTCACTAAATTGAACTCAAAATGAACTTGAAATTTTTATGTGACTTCACTCATGTATGTCAATAAAGACATGAGAGGAGAAAATGTGATTTTTCTGTATTTAATTTATTTATATAATTATTTTTGGTGGAAAATAGGAATTTTCAAGGAAAATTTGATAACATGACCAAGGGAAAGTTTCTATCCTTAAAGAGAATTAGGGGACATTCCTAATGACCAGAGAAGCACTTGGACCAATTTTGGTGATTTTTTGAATTATATTATTTTTATTATAATTATTTTAAGTTTTGGAGTGTTAATTAATTTAAAAATAAAATAAATGTTGAAAAATGAATTTTATATTTTCAAAAATCTCTCTGATATCAAAGGAAACCAGAGAATCAAATTTTGCAATTTTTCTGATTTTTCTATGATTTATAATAATTATTTTAGTGAAAATGCTAGAAAATACATTTTTTTTAATTTTAAAATTACCTTAGGGCTTTAAAAATTTAATATCTCATTAAATAGGCATAGGAAAAAATGTGAGTTTGTTCTAAGTGATTAAGATTCAAAATGTGACATTTTTGGTAAATTTTATTATTTTTGTGATTTTTATTATTTTTTAATTATTAAAAATATTAAAATATTATTAAAAATCAACTTTTTTAGAAAATTTTAATTTTCTTAGATTCCCTTTGATATCAGAGAGGCTCCAAAACCAATTTGGTGAATTTTTAAAAAAGTATTTTAAAAGTTATGAATTTTTAAAAGTTTAAAATGGCTAAGTGGCTTAATCCAACCCGATTAGTGGGGCTAACTTGAGTCCGATTGACCTCGAATTTTTATGGTGGATTCCTGCGATCCTAAAGGTCGATGGAGAATTGATTTCAAGTCAATTTGATACCTGGTTAACTCTAATTAATTAAAGACCTATTTTGGGTGTTTAAGCGGTCGGGTTAATCGAGTGAATTAACTCGAGTCTTTATTTTTCTGAGTTCTCTGGTCATAAGGAACATCACCAAATATTTCTTGAATTTATTTCACAACATGCTAATTTTTGGAATTAAAATACCCGAAAACGGCAACATGCATTTGAAAAATAAATAACTTTCACGAGATGGTATCGACACTTGGAAAATTCGGGGAATGTTCTGACGGTTCGGAGAACTAACACATGGTCGTGCCGCTGGTGGTGTATACATGCATGGAGAATTAAATGTATGCAGAGAGTAAATAAATCATAAAAAATAAAATACTTAATGAAATTAAATGATTTCTTTTCCATTATTCTCCTCGTTATTTGACGAGGGTATTTTTATTTTATTTTTGTAGTTTTCTACACAAAGATATGGATTTTGAAGTTTAAGGAATTAAATAAATAAGAAAATACCCTAATTTTCTATTTATCCACGCGAGCGCCAGCGAAACCTCGGCGACTCGACGCCGCCGCGTCGGCGGCGCTCCCAGGTCGGCAGCCACACCGAGTCGGCGGCCGGGCCGCGGTTCTCGTCTTGTCTCTGGTCGGCGCGATCACAGCGTGGTGCGCGTGTATCGAATGGACGGCATCCGTTCATCGTCCCCATGTGTTCTCACCCGAGAGCGCGTCCACACTAAATCCCAAGATCTCACTCGATTCTAAATGTATTTTCCTAGAGTTCTCTGGTCATAAGGAACATCACCAAATATTTCTAGAATTTATTTCACAACATGCTAATTTTGGAATTAAAATACTCAAAAGCAATAGACATGCATTTGAAAAATAAATAACTTTTCACGAGAGATGGCCTCGACCTTGGAAAATTCGGGGAATGTTCCCAAGTTCAGAGGCTTCAAAACCTATGGTCTCATGCCATGGTGAATTGTATACATGCATGGAGAATTAAATGTATGCAGAGAGTAAATAAATCATAAAAAATAAAATACTTAATTAAATTAAATGATTTCTTTTCCACATTATTCTCCTACGTTCACCGAAGCGAGAGGGTATTTTTATTTTATTTTTGTGATTTTTCTACACGAGAGATATGAATTTTTGAAGTTTAGGGAATTAAATAAATAGAAAAATACCCTAATTTTCTATTTATCCACGCGGCGCCGCGTCGGCCTCGGCGGCTCCGAACGCACGCGCGTCGCGCTCCCGTTCGACGCCGCCACACGAGTCGGCGGCCCGGGCCCCGCGGTTCTCGTACCGTCTCACTGGTCCGACCGCAATCCCGGCCGTCCGTGCGCGCGTGTATCGAATGGACGGCATCCGTTCATCGTCCCCGAGTGTTCTCGCCCGAGAGCCGTCCACACTAAATCCACAGATCTCGCTCGATTCTCGATGGATTTTCATGTTCTTATGCTCTATGGATTCGTCTTGAAGAGACGAACACATCTATACGGCTAACATGCATTGAAACTAAGGCATTTGAAATGGAGAATCTCCGAAGCTCGGGATGAATAGTTAACTCATACCTTAGCTCGGAGAAGTGTGGCTTGATCGAGAGTTGTTGCACCTTCGATTGGGTCCGGCAAGCTCCGGATGAAGTCTCCAGTGCGGTGAGTGCACTGGTATGAAAGTGACCACGGCCGATCACAAAGCTTGGAGGGCTGGAGCAAGCTGGGTGGCTCTGGAGATGGGGCTTTCGGTGGGAAACTTCTCCTCTTGGTCCGGTGAAGGTGTAGGACCGGTCGATTTGAGGATTGGCTCGCTGTGGCAAAGTGTCACGGTTTTGGGTGGAATTTCGGTTGAGAAATTGGGCTCTGTTGGTGGGGATTAGGGCAAATTGACATCGGGGATCAGCTGCTCTCAGGATGGTGAAGGGTTTGGAACAATTTTGGCGAGTTTCGGCGAGGTTTGTGCTTGGCTCCCCTCGTGGCCGAGAGGGGTGGAGTTTAAATAGAGCTGGTGGGGGGCCTCCCGGGGAGAGTTAGGGCTTGGGATCGAGCTGCTACTGGTGAGGAGAAGATCGGCCATGGTGACCACTAGGGATGGGGCGGCTCGGCGAGTGAGAATTTCGATGTTGGCTCACATGTGAGCTCTCGGCCATGGTGTTTTCCGGCGGCACTGGTGGCCGGCCGGCCGAGCATGGGTCACCCTCGAGGTCGGGTGGGTCGAGGGCTGGAGGTTTGTGCGATCGATTGGCCATGGACATGTGTAAAGGCTTTGATCCAAAGTGGAATGGGGCATGGCTAGATTTGGACCTAAATGGGTCAACCCACCCATTTGGGCTAGGTGCACCACCCGAGGCCTGGTTTAGGTTGAGGAGAAAGTGATTTGGATCGGCTTGATTAGTGGGGTCGAAGTCGCGATCCAGTACGATTAGGCTTAAGCATGGTTTAGTGGAATCATGTAAGTGGTTAACCACCTTTAGGAGTTAAGGAAAGAGCCTCCTCCTTTTGCCCAAAGTGGCATGGTGACATGTAAAGAGGCTCTCATGGCTTGCATATGGCTTATGCATGGCTCCATGGCTCCATTTGGCTTGGGAAAAGTAAAGTCGATTTCATGGAAATGGATTTAAGGAAAATTTTGGTATTTAGGGGTGATTTGGCATGAGGCTTGATTTGGAATATATTTGATGATGAATTTAGGACTTAGGGATGATTTTAATTGAAAGTATGATGAGGGGAAATGTCATATGGGCCTTGGAAGAATTTTGGGCTTTTTTGAAAGGGTTTTAGATGGGCTTTTAAGATGGATTAGGAAAGTGGGCTCTTGAATTTTAAAATGGATTTTGGGATGAAATTTTGTAAAGAGGTTGGGCCAAATAATTATTGGGTTTAGCTCATGGATGTGTCATGAGTGACTTGAAGCAAATTTGGGGTAGTTTGGACTTGAATTGGGTTGGATTTGAATTCTTTTGGTGAATGGGCCAATGTAGGTCGAATTGGGCTAACTTGGGCCAATGTTGGGCTAGGGTTGAAATTGATGTAAAATAAATATTAAGAAATGTTTATGGGAGTGTTTCAAAGAGGTTTTGGCTTTGGTTGGGTTTTAATTTTGAGGTTTGGGCCTATTTGGGTTAGATTTGGGTTTAGGTCGAAATTGGGCTTTTTGATTTTGGGTTGAATTTGAGTGGGGTTTGGGTCAAAATCTTGGGCAAATCATGTTAGTGTTTTGTTTATGAGGATGTTAAGGAAGGTTTAGAAAAGATTTGGGGTTAATTGGAGTTGAATTGGGTTAGTTTGGGCTAAGTTTGGGTCATGGGTCCAAATTTGGGCTTTAAGGCCCAAAGTGAAATTGGATCCAAATGTCGATCAAATTGGACTTGGATTTGGTCTAAATTGGTATTGGGAATGTTGAATTGAAGTTTAGAATTGAATTGGACCAAGATTGGGGTCAATTGGGTATGTTTGGTTTGACATTGGGTCCACTTTGGGTTAAAATGGGTCGATTTGGGGGTTTTGACAAAAGTAGGGTAAATTGACAAAATTGGCCCATGGTGTAGTTGGACAAAATGAAATTGGGAATATTTGGGATTTTCTGGAATTTTCTGGGAATTTTCTGAATTTTTGGATTTTTAGGCCAAGAAGGGTATTTTGGGTATTTGGAGGGTATTGGGGGGTTTTCTTGGAATTTTTGGTATTTTTGGGTATGGATGATCAATTTGAGTGATGTGGAGGTGTTTGGGATTGATTTTGGAAAATTTTAGGTAATTTGGAGATTTTGCGAAAATTTGGGTAATTCGAGGGTTTTGGGTAGGTTTAGTAGGTGTAGGGTCCGGGGGTCGAAAATTGAAAATTTGGGAAATTGAAGATTGGGTGAATTTGGGTGGGGTGAAATCATTTTGGTTGAGCCATGAAGCCATTTCAAGCCCATATGAGCCATGAAAGGACTCATTTGAGGCATTCATTTATGTTGTTCCTAACCTCTCGGCCGAGGGCTTAGGGGTTAAGGACCATCCATGTGAATCACCTACGTGAGTCGGGAGGTCAAGTTGGGTATGGGTGTGGTTTTAGGAAGTGTGTGGAAATGTAGTGTGTAAGTGTAGTGTATGTCGGCCCCTTCACCGGACCGAGGCCGCCGAGGCGATCTAAGGCGAAAGAGTCTATAGGAACTCATCCTTTAAACTTCCGTATTTGATTTCGACCCTCTAGGTGATTAGGGGTCTATAGTCGAGTTTGTGGAGTTTGCGGGGAGTTTAGAAGTGGTTTGAATTTCTAAAAGGCGGGTCCCGATTCTAGTCCTCTAAGATAGTCGAAGGAAAGGCCTAAGGTTAGATCCTAAGCACTAAAAAGAAGAAAAGGAAGACCTCATCAAAAATGAGGTCGACACATATCTACTGTGTAGAAAAATCGAGAAAAATAAAATAAAAATACCCTCTTGCTCGGTGAGAGAGGAGAATAATGTGGAAAAGAAATCACTTAATTTCATCGAAATATTTTATTTTTTATGATTTATTTACTCTCTGCATTGTTTTAATTCTCCATGCATGCATACGATTCACCATGGCATGAGACCATAGGGCTTTTGAAGCCTCTGAATTTGGGAACATTCCCTGAATTTTCCAAAGTCGAGAGGCCATCCCTATGAAGAGTTATTGATTTTTCAAATTCATGTTACTTGTTTTGAGTATTTTAATTCCAATAAATAGCATGTTGTGAAATAAATTTTAGGAAAATTTGGTGATGTTCCTAATGACCAGAGGACCCTAGGAAAAATAGGTTTTGAGTTAGTTCTTTTAATATTTTGAAGTCACATAAATAGGTTTTGAGTTAGTTCATTTAAAATTATTAAGCTTAAAGGGTAAAATGGTAATTAAAAATCTTAATCCTTAATTAAAACTTTAGGTTTAATAAAATCAACAAGTAAAATATTTAATCTTAATCTGGTTTGGATGATTGAAATTTAAATAATTAAAGGGTAGAAACCCATTAAATAATTTTAAAATGATTAAACTTTAATTAAATAATAGATTAAATTTGGAGGAATAATAAGTTGGAATTATTAAAATAAGGGATATTTATTAGGAAGAGATTTATTCTTTAATTTAAAAATCCCTAAACTAATTATATCATTAATACTCAATTCTTAATTAAAATGATAACTCAAATTTAAAATATTAAAAGACTTAATTAAATCATTAAACTCTTTTAAAATCTCAATTAAAATTATAAATTAAATTAAATTAAAATTAAATTAAATAAAATTAAATTAAATTAAACGAAATTGAAATTAGATTAAATAAAATTAAATTAAATTAAATTAAATAATTAAATTAAATTAAATTAAACAATTAAATTAAATTAAATTAAATTAAATTAAATTAAATTAAATTAAATTAAATTAAATTAAATTAAATAAAATTAAATTAAATTAAACAATTAAATTAAATTAAATTAAATTAAATTAAATTAAATTAAATAATTAAATTAAATTAAATTAAACAATTAAATTAAATTAAATTAAATTAAATTAAATTAAATAATTAATTTAAATCAAATCAAATTAAATTAAAATTAAATCAAATCAAATTAATTAAACATCAAATCAAATTAAATTAAATTAAATTAAATTAAAACTCAATTAAATTAAATTGAATTAAATATAACATCACCTAAGACATAAAAGAAATTAAATATAAAACAACTTGAACACTTATTCCAAATTTAAACCCTTTAACTTAAATCAAATCATTTAAATACTAATTTACCCTTGAAAGCTTTGATTATTATAACTCCTAAATGAAACATTAAATGAAGTGCTACTTCACTCATAAGATATTCAAATGTCTTAATTCACTGAGCAAGTTAACAAAACTTGAAAACCTCGGACGATTGATTCATTTATATAATTAAATTCATTTGGACTTAAAACAATCCTAGAAATATTGAAAAGATGTTTAAGATTCTTCTTAAGCACTTCCTCGATATGATAGGATATTTATAAGAACAATTGGACTTAATTGTTCTTTGATGAAGAAAGTCGTCCTCGAAACAAAAACACAAAGAACTCTAGACGTCATAGGAGATGACTAGCTATAGGATTAGGAATTTGGTAGAAAACCATAACCTTTCCCTTAGCTTTACCTAGGAACTTGCTTAAATATTCTAATTGTGTTTTAAGTGTAGCTTGGGATGACGGGAAGACTCTCCAGGTACGCTTTTATTTTATTGCAATTTACTTTCTTGCAATTTACTTCCCTGCAATTTATTTAACTGCAGATGCACTTCACTTTTCTTGCATGATAAAACAACTGTTGCATGAAAACCCACACCTTTAGGATAGTCCCTAAAACTGAAACCAAAACTAAGTTAAAAGTCATTGCAAGATAAAATTCACCGCCACGACATTCCAAAATATAAAACAACTCAAAATTTAATCACAAACGGAATACAAAACTACGATTGCAACTAAATTAAAACGCCACGTTGGATGATCGGGAATACCTCGGATGATGTAACCTACGTGTTGCTAACGGGATTTCCCACGGTCTAAATGAAAGTGTGGAACTCATTCGGTTGAGTTTAGCAAATTCATCCGGACTAAGTGAATCCGATAAAAATAATGATGCGGAAGGATGGAACCAGTGGGATCTTAACCGGTGTCGTTATAATCAACTTTAAGATTTGTTTTAATCGAAATACAAGAACACTTGGAAAATTAAGACTTCTCTAAACCAAAACACTTTTCTCATCCATGATTTATGATTTCTAAAACTAAACCTCTGCAACAACAAGGAGCTTGGAGCATGGTGGGCAGCACGGCCATCGTCGTCAACAAAACTTGAACCTACTTCAGCAAAACCTTCTTAGAATTAAACAACAAAGCCATAGGACTTCGAGGTAGCTTGCCCAGTGCAACATAAATCCTCAACCTCTTCGTTAGGCATTTGCATTGCAAATTAAGCCCTAACAGGTCTTAGGATTCCGAGGTAGTCGTCCGATACGACAATAAACCCTCACATCTTCTAGGCTATTTGTTTGATTTTATCATACAAATATAAGCCCTAATTAATTAAAATTAGCAAGATTGAAATACTAAATAAACATTAGGACATTCCTAAATTGAAGCCAAAAAATAGGATAGTTTGGGAAGTTGCTAAGATTTCTTCTTGGATCCTCAGCTTCTCCTACTTTTCTTCCTTTAGACTCCTGAAATAAACTGTTCCAAATTTGATCCATTCCCTTTTGAAATTTCCAAAATCCAATCCTTTGAAAATCTTAAACTTTGAAATCCTTGAGAGCAGAATTATTGATTATTATCGAGAGTTTTCTTAGGTGATTCCCATCACTTAAGATGTAATTAACTATAGGGGCTTGCCCTTATAGGGAATTTTAAAGAACCCGGAGTAATATAAACCCTGTTTAATGTTTTCATATTAAGCGGGGGAATTTTGTCGGCTTATAAAATTGGTTCGCGGACCGAACGGATGTCACAAATCTTCTAGTTTATTTAATCGAGCCCCACCGTCAAGCAGTGTGTCTATCCTTAGGGATAGATACACGGTTTGTGGTGCGATGCTCGTTTATATAAACTACTTGGGATGTGAGATCGGTTTAATCTCATATCTTAAAACCTTCAAATTTAAAATTATTTTCAAAATCAAATACTACTTTTCAAATTATTTATTTTAATTAAATTAAAAATTCGCCGACGACTTACGTTAGGCGACCCCCTTTTCAAAATAAAACACACAACCTAAAAATATGCCGACATGATTTCGGCGACTCCGTGAGGACGATTCCTCTCTCCATTATAATCGAATAATTACGCTTTCAAAAATCGGTAGTGTATCCATGTCCCTAATGGATCAAACTACCCTTCTTTCCGTTGGAATACTATGTTCATTTCTATCTTGAACAAGTATAGCCAACATTCTCTCGGATTTAGGAGCCATCTGTTTAGACACCCCTAAACGAGAGAGGTTCGAGATCCTTTTACCTCATTTCGAGGTGGGGTGGACCCCGATAGGTGTTAGTTTAGGAATGATCCTTCGAGTCGAGAAGTCTTGCTTAAGACTTTCTTTCCCTTTCCAACTACGAATCGGATTCCTTACCTTCTCTACACCTTTTAAACATTCCGTTCTAAATAAACAAACCCTCTAATAAGTGATTCTTTTAACAAATGATTCTTTTTTATAAATACATGAACAAAGAATGAGTTCGGACTCTTTTCAATTCCTTTCTTTTCGTCCTGAAGAAAAGAAGCATAACTTGGGATCGACAACCGGAATCTACCTGCCGAAATGGAAGCCCCGAAGCGATTTTCTCTTTCACCAACGGAGTGGACTTCGGCGTCCATAAGGATGAGTTGCCCGACAATGGGGTCATCCAGATTTGGACGAGGATTTAGCTCACGAACGTCGAGGTCACCGACGTCTCCCTCTTTGCCGCGACAAACAAGGTATCGAAGGCGGGAACCACGCGAGGTTCGACCTTAGGTCGACCCGAGGTTTCCTCCCATGCAAAGGGTCCAGGCTAGGAGGAGTCTTGCCGTCCGCGGGAGGACCATTCTTACTACCCCCATTGGTCTAGTTGTTTACGCACCTACCCCGACTTACGCAAATCGAAGGGGAAAGAAATCCGGAACTATGATAAAGCTCATTACCGTAGAGGGTACGGATCTTCTGTAAGACCTTACGTCTTCGAAATCGGGTCCACTTCGAAGATTCCGTCGGTGACGAAGACCCGAAGAAGAAATAGAAATAGAAGGATCGCCGGGGAAGCCAAAGGCTGCGAGATTGCCTTCTGGAGGAAATTCCGGAGTTGCCGGAATATACACCGCTACCGGAATATACACACTTTGCTGACTACATACCACTTTTGGGAGGAAGCCGGGTTCCATCCCCTCTCGCCGCGAGAGGATGAGGAGAATATTCGCAAGATTGCTTGCCACATTACCTCGGCCCGCATACTACGACGATAGCCGCAAGAAAAGAACTAGAACTACGCCGTTTGCTCGTGCGAACTTTGGTAGAAAAGCCCAGCAAAGAAGGAAAAGCTGCCCGTGTCGGAAATTCTACGAAGGATAGGGCGGGTGCCGGTCGAATCTCGTCTTGGGCCCGAGTAGAACCCGCCGTCATGATAGAAAAGCCGAGCAAGAGAATGAAGGCTAGCCCGCTGTCGTAGTATCGGGATTACAGATTAGGGAGGATACCACCTTCCAGCATTTGGCCAACGGACCATGCGGTCCTAGACCTTCTGCTGCTAGAAGGATGGTGTGGCGTCCCACTACGGGGCGGATTGAGATTGAAACGGCGGCCCGAGAGAGAAAGTCTCGCCGGGAGAGCTGGAATGCGAAGAAAGTCTTCTTGCGATGAAGGGGACTCGTGAAAAAAGGACCGGCAACCATCGCATGACAACCACGAAGATACACGAAAGCTCCGCTAGAAGATGCCATGGAAAAGTTGAGAACCGACATCCGACGGTTGGCAAAAGAAAGAGAAGAAAAGTTCGGAGATGAGATCGACTCATCGGAATTCATGGACAACGAATATGCGAGAAATCAACATGGTTGAGACACGAGCTTCATCGGCTTCTCGAGGTGCTCCTGCGGCCGCGGAAGAGAGGAGCGGGCGATGAAGAGACGGCTTCGGGAAAAGGACGACACGATCGCTCGAATGGCGAAAAGGATGGAAGAGATGGCCGTAGCTCTGGCCACTCTCCAGAGTCAAGTACAACCACATAGAGAGACACCCCCAGAAGTCATTCACATCGTAGACGGAGGAAAGGAGATTACATCCGTCAATGGGGTAAGGTAAGGACTACTGTATCCGGATAGGTTTTTAATGATTTTGAATTCCACGCTTCCATTTAAAATAAAGGTCGGATATATATCTTTCACTTAAAAATCATAATAATAGTATTTGAAAATTATTCCTCAATAAAAGAAATTTAAGCTTTGAAGAATAAAAGTCAAATCTTCTATTTATCAAAAAATATAAAATTTCTTACTAAAGATAGATAGCTATATTTAACATCTCTTCACTAAGAAAATTTAAACTTTAAGTTTTTCATTATTACTATAAATTTTCAACTAAATTCTTTTATTCATTTCTATATTCAAAATTTTTGTTCCCCTAATATAACTTCATATACATAATTGTTCTCAATCAAGACATAAGATTTATTTTAAGTATTCTTGCGAACAAATAAAATTTTAGGTTTTTGAAATTTTTTTTTGTTTTTAAAATCCCCCCCCCCAAACTTTAATTTTTAGTTAGGATAAAACATTTAAGCGTAAGAAATGATACATGAGTGAGAATTAAAGACTAACATAACATGCTTGCAAGAATTTAAATATCATAAATATGTAAGTATACCAATTTAAACAACAAGAGTAAAATGAAATCAAATTCAGTTTTTTAAAAAATTTTCTTTTTATAATAAGAAAAGTAAAAATTTCAAAAGACTTCTACAATAGTGGAGGTTTTCAAAGCAAATACACACAAACTGAAATCAAACTGATACTTGATAGCAAATGGTAATGGTAGATTTTTGTAAAGTTTTTAAGCATGCAGTTTCCTAAATAGTAGTTTCTATAGTGTTCTCTAATCCCCTAACAGTTTTAGAATTAAAGTACTCCACAAAAAAACTCTAGTACAACATACACAGTAAAGCATTTACTACCACACACACTACACTCAAAGCAACATATAAAACATCAATCCAACAACAATACATCTGAATATGCATAACAGATAAATAGTACAACTACAATCTGCATATTATCAGAGTTCACATCACAACACAATCATTAAATAAAATACTAGACAAAGTTTATAATAACACATCACAACAACACAACAACTAAAACAAACAACATACATCTACTCTTTATCCTCATCATCATCATCATCCTGCTCGTTCCAATCCCTGGATGACACATAAGGTATGTAGAATGGATGAGGGGGCATCTCAGGACTCTGATCACCTCTAATCAGTCTATCCAAATAATGCTGATAATTCTCCTCATACTCATCATATTTTACAATATATCTCTCCACATTATCCATCTTACCATCCATATCTTTCATATGCTCTCGAGTAAGACTCACTTTCTTCAAAATTTTTCTTAATAAGCCAGTCTGTGAATCAATAGATGATGAAGCACGTGAAGTAGTAGCACGAGAAGTAGATGCAGTAGAAGCAGAAGCAGAAGCAGTAGAAGCCCTACAAAATCCTCCTCTCCAGCCAAATTCTGAATCTACAGTGTAAGCTCCAACATTTACACTGGTGATAGGTCTCAAATGCTGAAGTACCTCTTCCCGGGTTTCAAATTTCACTTTAGACCGTTCACATAATGAATGAATCAGGGAAGGATATCCCATACCTGCAGTAGTGGTAGATCTGACACAATTTACAATATAATCATAAATGATTGCTCCAATATCTATAGGCTTCCCTTGCTGAATGCAATGGTTCAAAACAGCTCTTTCCCTCGTCACTTCACTAGTATGACTTGAAGGCAATAGTTTAGAAGAGATAAAATATTGCCATGCCTTAGAAGTGGCATTTAATTTGGAAGTAGGAAAATTTACTCTTCTATCATTTGTTATTTCCCATAATCCTCTTCCATCAGTCAAAAATCCCATTATCTCATATAACTCTCCCTCCACAAGATGAAAATTAGAATTAAAACAAAACATAACAGGAGGCAGTTGATAGAAAGTGTTAATTACCCCAGAAGAAAAGTCCACATCTTGCCCCCTAACCATCACCAAATTCTCTTCTGATGTAGGAAAATTCGCATAAAATTCGCTAACAACAGAAACAACAACAACAGCGGAGAAGCAACAGTAGTTCTCCCAGTTCCTCCTAGCAATCATATCTTCAATTACTTCTCCTGGCTTACTGAACACTCTCTCAGGAATCTATTTACGTGACTGCAACGCATCGACATATCTTTCCTCAGCCCTCACACTAAAAAATTTGTCGGAATCAAACATCATCTTACCTTTCGCGTTCTTTGACTTTGGAGCCATCTCTAAAAATTCAAGAAAAATTTACCATAAATTCCAAAATCAAACTAAACTTGCCAAATTATCTTCCAAAAGATGTTTCCACTAAATCCAAGTAATTTCTTAAGTTTTTCCTCAAATTTTTACCATGAATAGTGATTTTAAGATTTCCAAAATGTACTCAAAATACATGGTGAAAATCAAAAAATTTTTTACTTAGGAGTAGTGCTGTTACGTCAAGAAATCCAAATTTACAAATTTTTATTGAGATCGGCTCTTTAATGGTCCAAATTAAGGATGCCCTAGACTCTCTCTTGCGTGAAAACGATGGGTTGAAGATGAACAGGGGAGTTAAAATGGCGATTCACGGGGTTTTAACTGCTAGAACCAATTTTCGTGAACTGGCGCCTAAGCGCGAACCGTTCGGCGCTTAGTTGTGAAATTTGGCGCTTAAGCGCCGACACTCTGGCGCCTAAGCGCCGACACTCTGGCGCTTAGCCGCCAATACCCAAATTTTCACAATTAAGGTATATTCTTTAAATTACTTCGTTAATCACCCTTAATCTCTTCAAAATAGTTATCTCTTCCCCATAAATCTTCCAATATTCCAATTCAAATGTTTAATATTCATTGATTCCAAACAAATTTCACACAAACACAAACTTATAATCATTAAAAAAAACATAGCACTTAATACAATCCTAGAATTTCTATCCACATACATAGGATGAAATTCTCTAGATACAAGAAGTTTACATCTCTAGGATGTAACTATCACATCATAAGGCGTAATTAAAACTCAAACATAAACACTAAACACTAAACACACCAAACAAAACACATAAGAACACTAAACATATTAAACAAAACACATAAGAACACAAAACATATAAAAACAAAGCACACTTAATTCACTCCCCATTAGGCGGATTATATCCATGACCACTATATTCTCATTTGACACTTCTAGAATATAAATCTGATAGAACGGGTGATAATTGTTCATTCTTATATCTTCTTCTTCGATCCATTTGTTCTTCAAAAACATCGGCTTATCCGCTTCTTCCACATATCTTGAATGATTGAATTGCATCTTGAGTTGCCATCCCATGTTCTCCAAATGTAAGTTAGTTTCATTGATCTTTGCTTCCATTGAAGTCACTCGGGCTTCAATTTTTGCAATCATTTCTGCAATCCCTGGAATACTAACGACGAGAAATCCATTGAATAACTCTTTAGCATATCGTCACTAATGAACTTACTCTTATCGGAATCTTGCTTCTTCTTAATCTCATTCTCTGAGGAAGACATGATGTACTCAAAATACTCTTCTTAAGATTTAGAAATGAAAATAAGACATGGGGCATGTGTTTCTCTTAAATCAGGTTCTTTTTATAGACTTGGGAAGTGCTAAAACTACCCCAAGATGTTTTAAAACTCCAAAATAACTTCTAAAACCTCTTCCCCACGATTTAGGCTTCTAGAATCTCATTTTTCACGTTTTTTTGTAACTCCGACGCCTAAGCGCCAACTAGGCGGCACTTAGCCGCCAGTGCTCAATTTAGCACAGGTCTGCCAAATGTCCAAATTTTCATTGTGACTCCTCTAAGTCATAAAATAAGGTCAAAGAAACTCTATTTAGTTTAAAAACTCCAAATTACTATCACTAAAAACATAAAAACAAACCAAACAAAGAAAACAAAGCACACAAAACAAACATAAAGCAAAACACACCGATAATTATGGGTTGCCTCCCACAAAGCGTTTGGTTTAACTTCTTCAGCCTGACAAACCCAAAACTCATTCTGAGTGACCCAACATCGGATTCTCATCGGACTTAGATTGCTCGGCGAAAAATATGGTTTAAGTCTATTTCCATTAACTTTAAATATTTTTCCAGTCTTAGGATCTTGAATATCCACAGCTCCATAGGAGTAAATTTTCATTACAATAAAAGGACCCATCCAGCTGAACTTAAGTTTTCCAGAAAAAAATCTCAATTTGGCATTATACAACAAAACTCTTTGTCCTGGCACAAGATTTTTAGTAATAATATTCTGATCATTCCATAACTTCATCTTTTCCTTATAAGTCTTAGCACTTTCATAAGATTCATTCTTTATCTCTTCAAGCTCATTTAATTGCAATAATCTCTTCTCAGCAGCATCTTTCAAATTATAATTGAACTCTTTAATAGCCCAAAATGCTTTATGCTCGAGTTCGATAGGTAAATGACAAGCTTTTCCAAAAATCGGCCTATATGGGGACATTCCTATAGGGGTTACGTAGGCGATCTTATAGGCCCACAAAGCATAATCCAGCTTGATTGACCAATCCTTTCTATTTGAATTAACAGTCTTGTCCAATATTCTTTTAATTTCACGATTGGATAATTCAACCAAAACACTTGTCTGCGGATGATAAGCAGTAGCAATGCGATGATTAATATGATATTTCTTTGCTAACTTTCCAATAATCACATTTCTAAAATGACTTCTCCCATCAGTTATGATTACTCTTGGTATTTGACCCGACCCGCAATAACGCACTAATATTCGCTTCCAAAAGATGGCCAAAAACTTGACCCAATTTATAAATAGCGCCTAGTGTATAAAATCAAAATGTTATAAAATTTTAGAAAATATTTTACACACTAGGGGTACTACGCAAGTATGCGTATCGTTTCAAGTAATATAGGGTTTTCTTTTATAACCCCAGTATCGATCCCACAGAGAAGCGAGGTAAGGAATCCTTTAGGCTAATTCCGATCTATTTCTATAAGGCCTAAATTTGGAATGTCGATTAAAATGAGTTTTCTAATAACTAATCCTAAATTAAATTCTTAAATAAAAAGATAACTTATGGATAAATTGGTTTGGAGAAATTCGAGATATTAAAAATTACTTTCTCTTGCAATTACATAGATAATGTGTAAGAAAGATATGCTTAGAATTAATGTAGAAGTGCCAACTAGAAGCATTCCTATTCTTTACCCTTTGGTCCAGGCATAAAGAACATTGGCTAATCTAAAGATCGGTTCAGGATGTTTTATTAGTAGAATGGGTTAATCTAGGCTCACACTACTAGATGTCCAAGGGTGGCTTTGGTCGGCCCTACCAGTGACCCGTTACCTTTCTATAAACCAAATTATTAGAATTTAGTCTGACACTCTAAAAACTAATTAATTCTATGCCCATTGAATAATGTTTTCCTATTTATTTGCACTTCACCTTGAATAACCCGCACAACGCCTTCGACTACCCAAGGATTCATGTGATATCTACTAGTTAAGAACTCATCTCCGGATAGGTCTCAGAATTCTTCAACGGGTTTTGACAATACAAGTGATCAATTTGTAAAGTAAATGAAGATCCGGTATGAATATCATCACCATAATTTAATAAGAGAATATCTAAGCAAATCTTAATTCCTAAACATGCATCTATTTCATTACAAAACAAAAGTAAATGAAAATAATGACATAAGTAAAAGAATTGATAGAACTATATAATAAATTAAGTGTCAACAAGGAACTTATTTCATTAGTATTCTATTATATTTATGTAACTATCTGTCACCTAGAAGCATTTAATAGTTAATTCTATCATAAAAAGAATTTTCCTACACATGCTACTACTTCATATTAAAAGAAAGAGTAAAAGAAAATCACTTACGAAGCATGAATGAATTACGACATAAAACTCAGTTTAAAATTAATAAAATCTACTAGAAAGTGTTTACAACAATTACAAGAGAATGAATAACACAATACTTAGCTTTTTCCCTCTAAAGGAAAGAAGATCTCTCCACCAAAGTTTCCCACCGATTCATACACAGCTCGTATATTCCTTACATAAATATCTCAAAATCCCTTACCAATCTCTCCATAAGATGTAAAAATCTACATCTTCATAACTATAAATGACTAAAATGACTAAGGGGAAAGAAAGAGACTATAAGGTGCGATTTTATCTGAAGGAGTGGCCTCCTATTTATAGGCTTCAAGGGTTGCCTCAAGGCACCTCTTCAAAATGTGTCCATGTTCAATGAATCTTCTAGAAACCAACTCTGGCGCCTAGGCACCGAACTCCGTGCCCGAACAGTCGCACCCCTTCACTTTGGGTCGCACCTCTTCGTGGTTTAAACCACTCTAATGTGTCTAGATTCATTGTATCACATGTCATATGTATTAGGAATAACTTCCAGGCTTCTAGAAGGTCTAGAAACTACTTAACACCATCAAAATAACTCCTAAAGTCATCAAAATCCCGTCCAATAACCATTTCTGGATGATTCTGGCGCCTAGGCGCCACCCTGTGCGTAGCTCCACCATTTTGCTTCGTTTGGCTCCGTTTCAACTCCGTTTCGCCCCATTTCAGTTGTGTTGCATTCCTAACATCTTCACATACAAGATAAACATTAAAAAACCTTTCTCAAAAGTATAATTTCATTCAAAAACATGTGAGAAAGATAAAAGATATTAAGCATAGAAAGACATATCGATATGTATCAAGTCAGAATTTTCTTCTTTGCTTACTCTTGGCTCAAAATTGCATAGTTTTTGCTTCATTTTCTCTAAAATCATATTTTTATACTTGAAGACAAAAATATGCAAAATTACTTCCTTTATAGTGTAATATCATTAAAAATGTGCATAAAATGAGCATGAAATCTATACTAAAAATAGGTACTTTTTTTCTTGGATCAGTATTCCAAACCTGCAAAATATATTCTTTCTTAAAAACTTTGTAACACTTTGAGCATCACATCGAGGTAAAACAATAGCTTCAATTCATTTGGAAACATAGTCACTTGCCATCAAAATATAAACATTTCCGAAAGATGGTGTAAATGGTCCCATAAAAATTAATCCCCAAACATCAAATATTTCAACTTCCAACATATAATTGAGGGGTATCTCATTTCTCCTAGAAATATTGCCTACACGCTGACATCTATTGCAAATTTTAATATAAGCATTCACATCCTTAAAAATTGTAGGCCAATAAAATCCAGATTGTAAGATTTTATATGTAGTTTTATCACTTCCAAAATATCCCCTATAATATGAATCATGACATTTTTGAATAGTTTCGTAAGTCTCTTTCAATGGTACACATCTTCGAATTATAAGATACTTTCCTTGTTTATATAAAAATGGGTCATCCCAAAAATAAGTCTTAGCATCAAACATAAATTTCCTCTTTTCCTGATATGTCAAACCATAGGGTATAATATCACTGACAATAAAATTTACTATGTCTGCATACCACGGAACACGCCACTCATTAACAGTGAACAATTTTTCATCAGGAAAATGTTCATTAATTTCTTCAACATCACAGAGAGAATTTTCAATTTCAAGCCTGGACAAATGATCAGCAATTTGATTTTCAGAACCGTTTCTGTCTACTATCTCAAAGTCAAATTCTTGTAAAAGAAGAATCCATCTTATCAGTCTCAGTTTTACATCTTTTTTCTTCTTTAAGTATTTGATAGCAGAATGATCAGTATGAACAACACATTTAGTTCTAATTAAATATGATCAAAATTTATCAAAGGCAAATACTATAGCTAATAACTCTTTCTCAGTAGTGGTATAATTAATTTGAGCTTCATTAAGAGTTTTACTAGCATAATAAATAACTTTGAAAATCTTATCATATTTCTGACCAAAAACAACACCAATAGTATAATCACTAGCATCACACATTAATTCAAAAGGTTTTTCCCAATTTGGTGAAATTATTACAGGTGCAGTGATTAATTTTTCTTTTAATGTTTCAAAGGCTTTGAGTCAATCATCATTAAAATTAAAAATTGCATCCTTTTCCAGTAAACAACATAAAGATTTTGTAATCTTTGAAAAGTCTTTGATGTAACGCCTGTAGAGTCCAACATATCCTAAAAAACTTCTAATTCCCCTTGCATTGGTTGGGCAAGGTAAATTAGATATAACTTAAATTTTTGCAGGATCTACCTCCAAACCTTTTTCTGAAATCCGATGTCCCAAAACAATTCCTCCTGCTACATTAAATTGGCATTTTTCCCAGTTAATGACTAAATTAGTTTCTTCATAATATTTTAGAACCTTAGATAAATGTTCTAAACATGATTCAAATGAAATTACAAATACTGAAAAGTCATCCATAAAAACTTCAATCCCTTTTTCAATTAAATCACAAAAAATAGCCATCATACATCTCTGAAATGTAGCAGGGGAATTACATAAACCAAAGGGCATTCTTCTAAAAGTAAACGTACCATAAGGACTGGTAAATGTAGTTTTCTCTTGATCCTCAGGAGTAATTTGAATTTGATGGCAACCAGTATATCCATCCAGAAAACAAAAGTATTTATGCCCAGCCAGTCTATCCAACATTTGATCCGAAATGGGAGTGGAAAGTGATCTTTCCTTGTGGCGAGATTTAATTTTCTATAATCGATGCATATTCGCCACCCTGTAACTTGTCTTGTTGGTATTATTTCATTCTTTTCATTAATAGTCACAGTCACTCCTCCTTTCTTAGGAACACAGTGAATAGGACTGACCCATGCACTATCTGAAATAGGGTAGATAATTCCAGCATCCAACCATTTTAAAATTTCTTTCTTAACAATGTCTTTCATGATAGTATTTAATATCCTTTGGTGATCAGCCCGCGGTTTACAATTATCTTCTATAAGAATTCCGTGCATACAAATTGAAGGATGGATTCCTTTAATATCAGTAATTGTCCATCCAAAGGCTTTCTTATGCTTCTTCAAAATTTCAAGCAAACTCTCTTCTTCTTTTTCAGTTAATTGAGAGGAAATTATAACTGGCAAGGTTGAGGATTCACCTAGAAAAACATACTTCAAATTATCAGGAAGCATTTTTAGCTCGAGTTCAGGAGGTTTTTCAATTGATGGACCATAAGATTCATCTTTTTCAGTCAAATCTAACAATTCAAAACTTTCACGAACATACTTTAAATCTTCCTCTTGAAAATCTTCAGAATCAAGTAACTCCTCTTCTTGCTTATGTTCCAATTCTTCTCTTTCAAATTTCTCTTCATAAGTTGATTTGAAATGACATTCACTTAAATATTTGATAACATCCATCCTATAACATTCATCTTCTTTACCTCTAGCAGGATATTTCATCGATTTTGAAATATTAAATGTAACAGTCTCATTATTAACCCTCATCATTAATTCCCCTTTTTGCACATCTATCATGGCTCAGCCTGTAGCTAGGAATGGTCTTCCTAAAATTATAGGTATCTCTTTATCTTCCTCCATATCTAACACAATGAAATCAACTGGAAAAATAAATTGATCCACTTTAACCAATACATTTTCTATAACTCCTTTAGGATATGTGATATAACGATCTGCTAATTCCAAAGTTACAGTAGTCGGGGTTATTTCTCCTAGTCCCAGTCTTTTGAATATTGATAGAGGCATAAGGTTAATGCTTGCACCCAAATCACATATAGCTTTTCCATAGAATCTGTCTCCGATTGCACATGGAATTGTGAAACTACCGGGATCTTTAAGCTTTTCGGGAAGCTTTTCGGAGTATTATCTTGCCTCCTCCTCACTAAGTGCAATGGTCTCGTTATCTTCGAACTTCCTTTTCTTGTTAAGAATATCCTTCATAAATTTCGCATAGCTTGGCATTTGTTTTAAGGCTTCAGCAAATGAACTATTAATAGTAAGCTTCTTAAATATCTCAAGAATTTTGAAAATTGCTTATCTAACTTTTGTTGACGAAGTCTCTGAGGAAATGGAGGTGGTAGTTTTTCTAAATCAACCTTAGGTGGAGAAACAGGTCTTTCCAAACCTTTCAGAGCATCCTCTTTTGGTTCTTAAATCTCATCTTTCTCTACTTTAGTTTCTTTTTTAACTCTATTTTCCAATTCTCTTCCACTTCTCAGTTGAATTGCTTTTACTTGTTCTTTATTCTTTTCTCTTGGATTTACTTTAGTATTACTTGGAAGCATTCCTTGGGATCTATTACTTAAGGCATTTGCAATTTGTCCCAATTGATTTTCAATATTTCTGATGGTTGCTCCTTGAATTTGTAATTGATTTACCATATGTGACACCACTTCTTCAATAGACAACGTCTTCTCCTTTAATTGTAAATCATTGTTATAACTTGAAGGATAAGTTAATCTATTATTATTATTATTAATTCCTTGGTTATTCCAATTCCTCAATGGATTTACCTGGTGGTTTCCCCATTGTTGATTAACACCACCCTGATTATTGGTATTCCAGTTAAAATTTGGATGATTCTTCCACCCTGGGTTATAATAATTGGAATATGGGTTGTTAGGCTTAATTATAGCATTCACAGTTTCTGGTGAAGAATAAGAATCAACCATTTGGCCTAATGAATTTTGTTTAATCATGGAATGTGGCTGAGAAAAATTCATCCCATATTGGTCTATCTTCCTTGAAACAGCAGCAACTTGATTTGCTAACATTGTAAAAGCATCATTTTCAAAAACACTGGCTACCTTTTTAGGATTTAACCTTTTGGAAGGCCATTGAAAATTATTAGTTGCCATTTCTTCAATTAAAGCATAAGCATCATAAAATGGTTTAGACATTAATGATCCACCAGCAGCAGCATCAATGATCGATTTAAGAGATCCAACTAATCCATTATAAAAAGTTTGAATTATTAACCAATCTGGTATCGAATGATGTGGAAATATCTCGAGGAGATCTTTAAATCTTTCCCATGCTTCATATATTGATTCCCTTTCAAGCTGACAAAAAGATGTAATATCATTTCTCGACTTAGCTTGATCTTAGATGGTAGAAAATATTTAGCAAGAAATTTTTGTGACAGTTCACCCCAAGTTCTAATTTATCAAGGTGCTAACGAATGTAACCATATTTTAGCTTTATCCCTTAGTGAGAAAGGAAAAAGTCTAAGTCTAATAGCATCATCTGAAACACCATCATATTTAAATATAACACACAACTCTAGAAAATTAGCAAGATGCAAATTAGGATCTTCAGTTGTTGCTGCCCCAAACTGATTATTAGACACAATTTGGATAATAGCAGGTTTAAGCTCAAAAGAATTAGCAGCTACAACAGGGTTTTGAATACTACGACAAAGTTCATCCACTGTAGAGTTAACATAATCTCTTAAAGGTCTTAATTCTTGATGAATGCCAACATTTTGATCTTGATGATTTGTCATTTCTTGAATATTTTTATCTTTTTCTGTATTTTTAATCTTTTTGATTTTTCTGATAGTTCTTTCTAATTCGGAATCGTAAGACACAAGTCCCTCAGAACCTGAACTACGCATACAACAATAAAACAAAACAAAACACAACACACTAACAAAAACAAAAAAAGTAAAAGTTTAAAATTTCTTAATTTTCTTTAAAATGTAATTTTAATTAATTTCTTTTCCCGGTAACGACGTCAAAAACTTGATCCACCCGATATTTATACTTACAATTATGATACAAAAATTAGCAACGACAACAAAAACTTTTCTCTGCTAGATATATATGCTTATGATTTTGATATGAATATTTTGATTTATAATGTAGATACTACGCAAGTATACGTATCGTTTATCAAGTAATATAGGACTTTCTGATTAAGCCCCGAGATATCGAATCCACAGGGAAAGTTAAAATCTTTAAAGAAATAAGAAAATTATTTTTTTACTTTTTTAATTGGCTTTTGAAAGTATGTTTTGATTTTGAAAAGTTTGATAGTTGATTTCACTCTTTAAATTTTCTTGTAAAAGTCATATAAGAAATTAAAATGATAATAACTGTAAACACGGTATGAAAAACACTATTAACTAGAATATCTTTTTCTTTCCTTTATAAATTAGTAATAATTATGAAAGTATTGTTGTAAAAGTATTTAAATTTGTTGTGATAAATAAAAGTAAATGTATTCTTTACCCTTACTTGGTTCTATAAAGAACATTGGTTAATTTGAAATTTTATCATTTTGAACACGGTTAGGCTGGGAAGATACCAGCTCTCAATCTAGAGTTCCCTCATTTCCCTCCACCTAGGGGCTAACTTCTCATAACAAGATTCAAAACTTCAAACCAAATTAGGTGCTTTTAGCCTATCACACTAAAAATCCTCTAATTTTACTCCCCTTTAAAACATCTTCTAATATATTGCATTCATATACATGAACTACAATTTTCACTCATATAATTGCTTGTGATTCTTACTAACTTTTATGAGACAATATCGCATTGGATCTTACATAATCTCACCACAAATTTTACATCTTAACAGGCCAAATTAAGAAGCAAAATAAAGTTTATAGAACCAATCTTCACAACTTCTTTCAACTTTAAACACATATACATTCCACAACAATTCTTCATGAATTACTTACTTGTTCATTTAAGAAAGAAAAAGATAAAGTAAACTACTCAGAATGCATTGAAAAAATACAAAAATACATTGATTTGAAATTAAAAACCATAAGAAAAACAACAAACACAACAAGTATTAATTAAAAACTAAATGTAAGAACAAAAGCAAACACTTATCTGAAAATCCTCTCTACAAGACTCAGAAAGTTCCTCTGAAACTTTGAATCTTCACTAAACTACTCCTCAGAGCAGGTCACCCAACTCCGATGACTCAGAAACAGACTTCAGACTTTAATAAAAACTAAATTAAAGGAGAGAAAAGAAGTGGGAAGAAAAAGGCTTCAATCCTACCCTTTTCTCTTTTCTACTCTCTACTCCTACTCCTAATGAAAAATCTTATAAAATACAATAAAAACTCTGTAAAAAATCTCTTTAAAATGCAATGGAAGAGCCCCTAATCTTTCCTAAGACTCTCTTTAAAAATTAAACCAAAAGGTGCCTTGGTGTCTCTTCAAAATGTGTCCAGATTCAATGTATCCACCAAAGAATGCACCTCTTCATTCAAACTTGCCGCCCAAAGGAAGTTATGGAAGTTACCACCAAGAGTTGCATCCCACCCCCTTTGAAAATGGCACCAAATTTAAGTTAATTTTGATTTTTAATTGTGGCGGCTAAGCGCCAGCCCAGCGGCGCTTAGCCTCGAGTGCCCAAATTTTCATTTTTCATTTTTTTGCTCCAAATTTGATCTAATTTTTGCTCCTTTAATCATAATCACTCATTTTCATCATACATGAAAGAAAAATACAAAATACCTTCCATTAAAGTGCAATATCATCAAAAATAGGTATAAAAATATGCATAAAAAATACTATATATTTTAGGTTTATCAGGCACTTTTGGCTAACCCTTACAAACTATGCAAAATAATTTTCGATCATGTGAGCAATAATGCAACACCAACCCTCTCACTTGTTGCAACACATAATCAACACTTGATCATTGTCTGTCTAGGGAGTTAACATCCTGGGACCCCTTTCTTAGTAGAAGAGGAAGCTGACATATATACTCGTAGCGTTGATTACTTCTCTAGGTAGATTGAGGCTAAAACATTTTTTTGGAATAACAATAGATCTTGTCTGCAATTTTATTTTGATGGATAACATTTGTAGGTATGGCCTGCCCCTTACCCTCATCAGAGGTAATGAGATTCAATGTTTTTGAACTAGGATTCAAAATTTTTGTTAAAACTAAGGGATTAACCTCAAGTTTTCCTCTATCCATCAATCATGAATGAATGGATAAGCTAGAGGAACGCCCAGTACTACAACAAGCATGTAAAAGAAAAGACCTTCTACTAAGGGAATCTTGTGTTAAAGAAGACTAATCTGACCACATGAGGACAAGTCATAGGAAAGCTGTACTAAATGTGGACCAAACCATTCATCATCAGTAAAAATTACCATTTTAGGAGCCTATATGCTACAAACATACACTTAAAAAGTAGTGCCCCATACGTTGAGGAGGATGACCTAAAGATTATTTATTGATGAGAAAATTGTGTAATGTGACCTCTATATTTTATGTTCTGTTACTTCTTTCGGACGGTTGTGAACTTATTGTTATTTTATTACAAATACTCTTGAGTGTTTCATATTTCTTTTTTTAAATGTTTTATTTTACTTTTAGACACATATGAATTTATTCATATATGTTATTTCCTTTGACACTCAAAAAATTTATTTTTCAAAGAACAAAATGATGATACCACAAAACTAATCAGCTGGATCGACTCTTGGAACTAGGCTTGTGTACTTGTGTTTCTCTTTAAATACTTAAGAAATTTGAATTCACAAAAAAAGTTGAACTCTTCTGAAGGAAAATGGACCGATACACTTCTTTATCAGATATTTTTACCATATAAACTAACCTAATAATATGCTAAAACCCTGGTAATCTCATACTCATATAATTTTCTGGCAAATCCCAAACACTGTGAACACCCGAATCATAAGACTCTGAATACAATTCAAGCCCAAGTGATTAGATTCTTTTACTTAAGATGAAAGTCCCATAATGAGCAGCATGTGAATCACCCCAACTATGTGTTTAGATAGTTAACTCCGTGAAGACAACTTTTAGATCTGCATGAATAAGTCTGGTAAAAGGCATGACTTGTCCAAGGTGACAAACTAACCAATGAGTGCTAAAAAGGGCATAGGTGAGGATAAGACGAGATTGGCCTCTAAGACCTTATAAATTAGTAATACATTACACGACTAGTTGATTGAGTAACATGTTAATTATTTTACCACACTAAAGCATATAAAAGCACAACAAAGTGTTCACTTAGAGAAAGAATGGTACGTTCAAAATTTTATTTCATTGATAAAATTTGTTACATATTTTGTTTTATTTTTGTTGTCAAATGTAGAGATAAATAAACATTTGACGTCTTGTCATCATTTCTATCACCCTTATCTGGAGTATCCTCAGGTCTTTCTGGCTATGAATCCATACTAACTCGAATAATGCTACATATCCACTCAAAGGTCATCAACTCACCCTTTTCCACACAAATGAGATGAAACTAAAGTATTGCACGAAAGGTCTTTTGGTCCTCAGGAATGAGTTCCTCCTATATCTTCATCGTGGACAGTTGCTCCTTTAAAAATCAATTCTCATCCCTAAATGCCTGGTTCCCATCTTTCAGGGACTAATTATCCTCCTTGAGAACATCACAAGTTATGGACCATCAGATGTTGGTCGATTCTTGCTTCACCTTCAATTCACTCACCCAGCTATGGAGAACCCGAAACATTTGGTACTTTTTGTGGCAATCAAGACATTAGAAACTTGTTAAGCTAGTTTGTGTAAAGGGTCCATCACCATAAATAACTTCTTCAGACCAAAACTTAATTTCATCACTGAAGGAGCAGTAACGATGGGGCTGAAGCAAGAAAATGTTGAGCAGAAGTAGGATTCTAAGAATTCCAATCCTTTGTAAGTTTAACCCAAGCAAATCGATCTTTTCGATCTATCATTACCTTAAAATTTTGCCTGTGTTGAGAGACCCACTTCACTTAGGACACCCCTGGGGGTACTGATTGCTTATGCTTTCAGTAAGGCTCTCTAGCAGGAGCCTTCCCTTTTTGACTTGACTCAATTTCCAGCTATCCAGCTTAAACAGATTCTCTCCCCTTGGTTCGTCCATCCTTAGGCTCACAGGTAGTTGCTTGACAGAGAGAACCTACACAATAACATCCCTCTGAGGTGACAATCCTTCCTCCCTTAGCTCTCTATCTTCAGTCCTCACCAAAAATGTCTTTGAAGAAGAAAAACTACTACCATCACTCCTTTAATCCAAGGAGAGCAATCTCAGATCAGGACAAATGTTCCCCAAGAAGACTACCAGAGAGTAACCCAAAATGACTATAAGGACTCACCTTGGTTGTGGCCATCGTCTGACTAGTATTTTGATCATTGGCCTGGTCATCCTTTAGGTTATCTAGAATAGGTACAAACATCATTTCTTTTTGATAGGTTGGCCACTAAATAATGATTATCTTATCAATCATTTTTTTTTAAAATGATAATCAAATGAGAAATTGAATTTGTAAGACTATTATCTACAGAATTCTTAGCTAGTTGTTCCTCGCCTTCTCAACATTCACAGTGATTTTGAGTTTTTATCACGTGACCTGAGTGGTGTTTAAAACTTGCTAGTCATCCTCAAACATATTACCAGATCTGTTGGAATCCAATAACTTGTTAATCATGAAAATTTTCAAATATTGGTGGATTATTAGGGTCTCTAATTTGATCTTCTTGATTTCCTGCCACACTTCACCTAAATTTTTTTTTTTTATTTTAGAAGATGAATTGCCTTCAGAGTCATGGGGATTATCCAACCTTCTTGAGAGATGGAAAAAATAAACTTCAACTTTCAGTCCTTGACCTTATTCTCAAGATGGTTGATACCCGCTTCCAGGTGCAACTACACTCTGAGGGCTCACACAAGTGCACACGTTGTATCAGTAATATCAGATTTATGAGTTCAAAATATCAATCTCAATGGGAAGAATGTTAAACTTATGAAAAGTTCAAGCCTACAAATTTAGTTCCTGGCTTAGAATTTAAATAGTGTTTAAAGTCCTACAATTTAAACAACTAAAATGTCAAATCCTAGACAATGAATTCTACTTACTTGGGTTGAATTGATGAAAATTAAATTCAAAAGTTTCCTTCCATTGTAATGATGTTAGTTAAGTATAAGGATTGTAAATGAAAATTTTAAATATGGCTAGTGACAATAAGAGCAACTCTCTTCTTTAACCTCTCCCGAGTGAATAAAGATGATTAGTTCAAATGGCTTTAAAACCTTAAATCCCCTTCTGAACCCATCACATAATATCTCCCTTACATTTGCACCTCCCTATGAAGCACTGACACCATACCCCATAGTTCAATGAGATTAATCTAATTGATTCTACCATAGCTCTTCCGAGTCATTATGGTTCACAACAGATTTTTGCAGTTCACTTAACAAGAATGAAAGTCGAATGAAGATCTGATGGATAATCATCACATTAAGTAATTAAAGAATAATTTCACAGCACCTGACATTACTACACATGCTACTTAATTATCACAAGTTAAGGTATAAAAGGTATAAAGGACCTACTAAGAAAACATGAAGAACAAACCACAAAACTTCATTGAAAAAATGAAAATCTACTATCTGATGTGTTTAAAGAAATAAAATAGTACAAATACTCAAGTACTTATCTCCCTCTACTTTACAAAGCTTTTAAGATGCTCCACTTAAGGGAATCTTGATCCCTCGCTACTATCCTTAACTATCTCATCCCTTTACAACTGAATTCCTCACCAAATGACTAAGTAAAAGCTATCTCATTCAATCCTTCAACATCCCTCCAAGTCCTTCCTTTTTATTATCCTTCATAGCCTTCCAAACTTCTCCCTTAATCTCTCTTAGCCGATTGAACAACCCCCCATGACTTTCAGAAGAACCGCTCGAAATGGTCCCACACAATTTTTGGCTCTTTCTCCTAGGATGGCTTGGGTGCCTTGGCTCCCAGGAGAATAGTGCCTAGGTGCCAATGTAGTGCTAAGTGGGTGGTGATTAGGCGCTGCCTTCTTGGATTGCAAGGCAAGGGACTTGCGCCTAGATGCCCATGAGTCTGGCGCCTAGGCGTCAATCCTCTATTTTGCTCCTTTGCTTTATGTCCTCTCCATATTGCTCCACTTTTAACTCCTATTGTACCTACAAGAAAAAAATAAAAATATTTTTCTTTAAAGTGCAATTTAATCCATAAACATTTGTAAAACATAAAGCATTTAAGCATTCTTTTCTACACATCAAAATCCCCCAAACTTAAGGGTTGCTTATTCTTAAGTAAGACTAGAATTTGAATATAAAATTATTTAATTTGATGGAGTGGGTGGTTTTATGAAAAACTACCAATAATAGTGCATTATGAATTTCATAGTAATAAATATAGGATAACTCTAGTAAACAAGTCTAGTTCTAGGTTGTAGGAAACCTTGCATCCAACCAAGATAACTTGATTGACTATTTAGTTTAAAAATAAATTAACATTTGTTAAACATAGTACACTAGATGTAGAAAGCTATAACTTAAGCGATCATTTTAAAAAGTTTACTAATACTTCATAAGCACAAATAAGTATAGGGACGTGTGAAGTTTTAACTTTTAAAATAATCTAGTGAAACAAATTTTTGATAATGCTTTTCCTCAAGTTTCTCCTCAATGTATACTCTCTTTTATATTTTTTTACTATTTCTTCTTTTACTTCATGATGAAAATTTCAATCCTTAGCATACTTTATGAGGATTACTATATCTAGTTAGGCCTTGTAATAGTTTGTAATTCCATTATTATATCTTTAATGTAAAAAACCCCACATTCCTTTACTTTTTAAAATTTTTCAAAAGTTTAGAAAGTTTTAGTTGAAAATATAATTTTTGGAGGCTTAATTCTTGTTAATTATATATCTAAATGCACCTAATTTAACAAATATATAATACTTTTTAAAAAAGAACTAGTTAACTCATTTTTCCACACGTTAAATTGCAAAATTAACTTAACACTAGTTTAGTCTAATTTACATAGAGTTTAAAGTGAATAAACTATGTTTCTCCTTATTCACAATTGTAATAAATTTACATTTCACACTAGTCCCGTAAGTTGAGTCAAAAGAAAAAGAAGTTAAAACTCAATTTATGTAGGACAAGTCTAAGCTTCAAAAGATTTTTCTGCACACCCACCCCCACCCCTTCTAAACATATTTAGAAAATTTGAAACATAAATTTAAATGGGGAGAAAATAGTACATAAATCCTTCCTACCACATGTATATCACAATGGTCAATAGATATATCCAGAAATGAACATTTATAAAATAACAAATATATTTGAACTAAGAAGAATATTGAACGAAATTACACCATGAAGTCTAAGTATTACAACAAGAATATAAAGAGTCCACAATACAAATTAATCCAATAGAAGTACAACGGTAATAACAGTATAGATAAAAAATACCATCCACACAGTAGCATCAACAAGAAATAAAAATCACATTCAGTACAATAGAAACAACAGATAAAATAATATCAAATACATCCACATAAAGAAATAAAAACTACTTCTCATTCCTCATCATCATCATCCTCATCATCTTCTTCTTCATCATCATCTTTCTCCTCTTCTTCACCCTCCTCATCTTCATCATCCTCCTCTGACTCCTCCATCGGCTTACTATGCTAGTAGGGCTGATAAGGAGGGTATGCAGGAAACTTTACTGAGTTGTCCCCTCTGATCCACTGGTTTCTCTTATACATCTCTAGTTGAGCAGCCTAAAAACTAGCAAAGTGATAGTATTGGATTTTATGCTGCCAATCCATATGTGATAAGTGATCAATTATGTCAGACTATGGTCTAAATGACAGAAACATTCCTTCTAGCCTTTACAGTCTTTCAAACTTAGATGCCATGCTAGTGGAGGGACAAGAACAGGTATATGAAGCAGGGGGCTGAGAAGTACTAGCCCCATGTCAAAAAACAATATGCTTATTATATAGGTTCAAATTGGTCTTAGAAATAGGCTTCATAAGATGAAGCTGCTCTTCCCAACTCCTAATAGTAAAATTTGAATTTTGGAAAAAGGGAAAAAATAGTGGAGGGATGCCCTAACTCTAAAGTCGATCCTCTATTTGCAGCATCGAAGATAGAGTGATAGATGAGAGCACCAATATAAATAGATTTCATAGTTTGAATGCAAAAATTGAGAGAGAGGCTCTATCTCCAGTAACCTCACTCAAATTGGTGGGGGGAACGAGCTTGGCAGAGATGAAGTAGTGTCAAGCCTCAGAAGGTAAATTTAATTTGGATGAAAGAAAATTCACCTTATGATCATTTCTCACCTTCCAAGCCCCTCTCCTATCAGTCAATAATCTAATAATCTCATCTAAAGACTATGTAGGAATGAAGCTGGAGTAATAACTCCCAAGAAGATCTCTCAGTGAAAATAACACATTAATGGGCGAAACAAAGATGTCCAACTGCTTCTCCCTTACATAAATTGAGTCGTCAGAGGCATCAGGGGGATTAGCATAAAACTCTCTAACTACCGAAATCATAGCTACAGAAGTATTATAGAAAAAGTTCTCCCAATGGTGATTTATAATCACACTCTCTACAACACCCCCAGGGCTAATGAATTCGTGCTCCACAATCAATTTATTTTACACCAAAAAGTCATTATAACGCTCCTTAACTTTGGAGCTTACAAACTTCTTTTTGTTGAACGAAGATTTTGATTTTTTGCCTTATGTTTTGGGAGCCATGAATGAGTAGCAAGATAAAAATTGTTAAGAATAAGGATTAAATGAAATGGATGCAACAAGATGCAAATTTAGAGGTAAATTAAGCTTTTCCCAACAAAATCTCCAATTTAAACTTTATTTACCCAAAATCTCAAAAATCCCAAATGAAAATCGAAGGAAAAAGTTTAGTTAGTGAAATTTACCTCTTAGAAGTGATTTCCACTCACAAAAACCCCTAGAATTAAGTGAAATTGGAAGAAAAATGTATGCCTTAGGTATCGCCTCTTAGTCGCTGAAGAAGAAGTGAAGAAAATCATGAAAATGGCATGGACCAAGTCGATCCAGGGTTTAATATCAAACAGATGAGGGCTGCGCCTAGGCACTGCTTACCCATGTGTCCAACTCTTAGGCACCCATAGGGCAGTACCTAAGTGTTGGTTGAACTAGTTGGCGTCTTGGCGCCAGAGACACCGGTGCCTAGGTGTTAGTCTACTACATAGGCCAGTTTTCATTTTATTTTACAAATTTCATCCATGAAAGATCTTCAAATCATCATACACCTGTCGGCATAATTTTAGGTTGTGTGTTGTATTTAAAAAAAAGGGGGTCGCCTAACAGAAATTGTCGGCGAACTTTAAATCTTAAATTTAATTTAAATATATATAATTTAGAAGGTAGTATTTGATTTTGAAAATAATTTTAAATTTGAAAATTTTAAGATATGAAATCAAACCGATCCCACATCCCAAATAGTTTATATAAACGAGCACCGCATTACAAACATTGTATCTATCCCGAAGAATAGACACACTGCTTGATGATGGGGCTCGATTAAATAAACTAGGAGATTATGTGACATCCGTTTGGTCACGCAAACCAATTTTATAAGCCGACAAGTTCCACTCGCTTAATATAAATGAATTAAACGGGGTTTATATTACCCAGGTTCTTAAAGTTCCCTATAAGGGCAAGCCTCATAGTTAATTACATCTTAAATGACAGGAATCATTTAAGAAAACTCTCCATAATGATTAGTGGTTTTGCTCTCAAGAATTTCAAAGTTTAAGGTTTTCAAAGGATTGAATTTTGGAATTTCAATAGGGAATGGATCAAATTTGGAGCAATTTATTTTAAGAGTGCAAAGGAAGAAAAGTAGGAGAAGTTGAGGATCCAAGAAGAATCTTGGCAACTTCCCAAACTATCCTATTGTTTGGCTTCAATTTGGGAGTTTATTTAATGTTTCAATCCTACCAATTTTAATTAATTAGGACTTATATTTGCATGATATAATCACACAAACAGTCTCGAAGATATGAGGGTTTATGTCGTACCGAACGACTACCTCGGAGTCCTAAGACCTGTTAGGGCTTAATTTATATGACATGATCATGCAAATGCCTAACGAAGAGTTAAGGATTTATGTTGCACTAGGAAAACTACCTCGAAGCCCTATGGCTTTGTTATTTAACTCTAAGAAAGGTTTTGCTGAAGTAGATTCGAGTTTTGCTGATGACGATGGCCGTGTCGCCCACTGTGCTCCAAGCTCCTTGTTGTTGTAGAGGTTTAGTTTTAGAAGTCATAAATCAGGAGATGAGAGAAGTGTTTTGGTTTAGAGAAGATCTTAAAATCCAAGTGTTTTTAATATTTTAATTAAAATAAATCTTAAAGTTGTTTAAACAGAACCGATTAAGATCCCGCGGTTCCGTCATCCGAGCACCAGTTATTTTTATTGAATTCACTTAGTCCAGATGAATTTGCTAAACTCAGTCGAATGAGTTCCACACTTTCATTTAGACCGTGGGAAATCCGATTAGCAACACGTGGGTTACATCATCCGAGGTACTCCGGATCATTCGACGAGACGTTTTAATTTAGTTATAATTGTAGTTTTGTTGTTCGTTTGTGATTAAATTTTGAGTTGTTTTATATTTTGAATGTTGTGGCGGTGAATTTTATCTTGCAATGACTTTTAATTTAGTTTTGGTTTCGGTTCGGGGACTACCACTAAAGGTTTTGGTTTCGAGCAACAGTCTTGTTTAACATGCAAGAAAAGTAAAGTACAATGCATGTATGTAAATTGTAATAAAGTAAATTGTAATAAAATAAAAGCGTACCTGGAGGGTCTTCCCGTCATCCCAAGCTGCACTTAAAACACATGTTAAAGCATTTAAATATTTCAACAAGTACCTAGGTAAAACTAAGGGAAGGGTTTTGGTTGTCTACCAAATTCCTAATCCTATAACTAGTCATCTCCTATGACGTCTAGGTTCTTGGTTTGGTTTAAGGATGATTTTCTTCATCAAAGAACAACTAGATTCAATTGTTCTTCTAAAACATCCCGTTATATTGAGGAAGTGCTTAGGGCGAGTCCTAAACATCTTTTCAATATTTTTGGGATTATTTTGAGTCCAAGTAAATTTAGTTGCACAGGTGAATTAATCATCCAGGGGTTTAAATTTTGTTCTCTTACTCAGTGAACTAGGACATTTGAATGTCCTATAAGTGAAGTAACACTTCACTTGATACTTCATTTAAGAGTTATAATAATTAGAGCTTTAAAAAAGGGCAAAACAACTTATTAAGTATTTTAATGATTTAAACTTAATGATTTAATTTTAATTTTGACTCAATTATAAAAAAAGTTTAAGTTTGAAATAGTGTTCAAGTAATTTTTTTTAGATTTAATTTAAATCTTTATGTTTTAAATGATTTTATATCTCAGATTTAACCTTTATGTTTTAAACCTACTTTAAGTGTTTGGTTTAACTCTTAATGATTTAATTTAGGTGTGTTGTTAAATGATTTTAATTCAATTCAATTTTAATTTAATTTAAGTTTAATTTAATTTAATTTAATTTAATTTGATTTAATTTAATTTAATTTAATTTAGTTTAATTTAATTTAATTTATATTTTAATTTAATTTGATTTAATTTAATTTTAATTTAATTTTAATTCAACTTAATTTGATTTAATTTAGTTTGATTTAATTTTAATTTTATCTTAATATATTAAATATGATTCAATTTAATTGTTAAAGGTGTTAACTTAATTTAGATTTTGATTTAATTTAATCTCAACATCTTTTCTGATTTTTCTTTGATTTATTCGAATTATTTTAGTGGAAATGTTAAAGAAAATCATTTTTTTAATTAATAAATTTTTTTAAGCCTTTAAAATTCAATGTCTTACCCTAGAGACTTAGGAAAAATACTTGGTTTGTTCCTAGGTGATTAGAATTCAAAATGTGTCATTTAGGTGATTTTTAATATTTTTATGATTTTTATTATTTTTTAATTATTAAAAATATTAAAATAATGATAAAAATCAACTTTTTTAGAAAATTACAATTTTAATTTTCCTAAGTTCCTCTGATGTCAGAGAAGCTCCAAAACCATTTTTGTGAATTTTTGAAAAGTATTTTGTGAGTTATGAATTTTTAAAGTTTAATTTTGGTTATGTGACTTAATTAAGCCATTTGGTGGGGTTAATCAAGTCCAATTGATTTTAAATTTGTATGTGATGTTCCTCTGATCCTAAAGATCAGTGGAGAATTGTTTTCAAGTTAATTTGATGTGTAATTAACCCTAAGTAATTAAAGTTTAATTTTGGGTGTTTAGGCCAATTAGGGTTGTTCCATGTGAATTAACTCAAAACCTATTTTTTCTAGGTTCCTCTGGTCATAAGAAACATCACCAAATTTTCCTAGAATTTATTTCTGAGCATGATAATTATTGGAATTAAAATACTCAAAATAGTAACATGAACTTGGAAAATCAATAACTTCTCATAGGGATGGCCTCTGACCTTAGAAAATTCAGGGAATGTTTCCAAGTTCAGAGGCTTCAAAAGCCCCATGGTCTCATGCCATGGTGAATTGCCTATGCAAATGAAGAATTAAAACAATGCGAGAGTAAATAAATCATTAAAAATAAAATACTTGATGAAATGACTTGATTTCTTTTCCACATTATTCTCCTCTGTTTACTGAGCAAGAGGGTATTTTTATTTTATTTTTTGTGATCTTTCTATGCAAAGATATGGATTTTTGAAGTTCTGGCAATTAAATAAATAAAAAATAGCCCTAATTTCCTACTTATCCACGTGGCGCCACGCCATCCTCGGCAGCTCCGAAAGGCCATGCGGCGCGCTGTGATTCAGGTCCGCCATCTGACTCAGCTCTCCAGGGGCCCGCGGTTCACGTACCATTGCATCGTCCGACTTGATCTCGACCGTCCGCCCGATACACACGCGATCCAACGGCTCCTGGTCATCGTCTACGACTGGTGTGCACCTGTGACCGTCCACACTAAAACCCTAAGATCTCACTCGATTCTCATTGGATTTTTATGTTCTTATACTCTATGGATTCGTCTTGAAGAGACGAACATATCCATACGGTTTATGTGGCATGAAATTAACCCAATCAAAATAGAGAATGTTCAGAAGCTCGGGAAGAAGAGAGAGCTCATACCTTTGCTCAGAGAAGTGTGGCTTTGATCTGAGAGTTGTGTCACTTTCGATTAAACCTAAGCAAGCTCCAGATGAAGTCTCTGGCCCTGGGGAATTGCCTAGACCTGATTTCCACCAGACCCGATTTCAACCTTTGGAGGTTAGAACAAATGGGTGGCCCGGAGAGGGGGCTTTCACTGGGGAACTCCTTCTCTTGGTCTTGTGCAGGTGCGGGTGAGTTTAATTTGATTTTGATGGAGGATTTGAGAGTGTCCTGTTTCGGGCCGAGGAATCGAGCTCCAAAATTGAGCTCAATCAGTGGGAGTTAAGGCAGAAGAACGAGTGGGGTTGGATTGCTCTTGGCTAGGGGAAGCTTTGTAAGGAGTTTGGAGGGATTCCGCGAAGGTTTGGTTCGGCCCAACCTTTTGGCCGAGAGGGGTTGGGCGGCTTAAATAGCCATGGCCATGGCTTCCCGGGGGAGTTAGGGGCTTGAATCAGCTTGCTCGGGGCAAGGGAAGAACAATCGCAATGGCCATTGGGCATGGGGCGGCTCGACGAGTGGGAATTCCAAACTTTGGCTCATCCCAAGGTTTCGACCATGGCATTTTCCGGCGATCGTGGTGGTCGGCCGGCCGGGTCGAGTCAACCTCGAGGCTTAGGGAAGTCGGGGCTTGATTCCTGTGGTTCAATGGAGTTTTGCCAAGTGTAAAGGGGCTGGATCAAAGTGGCATGGAGGAGTGTCCATTTTGGCTCGATTTGGTCCAAGCCATGGTTTTGGGTTTGGTTCATCTCCCCATGGCTCGATTTTGGGCCGAGGAGGTCCGGTGGATCGAGTTCACATGTGTGGTGAAGTCCACATCAATTTTGTTTAAGTTAATTTTGGGTTAGGGTGAGACATTAAAAGGGTTAAAAAGATTTAGTGAGAGCTTAGAAAAGGTCCCCCTCCCCTTGCCATTAATAGCTTGGTGAAAAGTCAAACCATCCATGGCTTCATGTGGCTTATACATGGCTTCATGGGTCACATTTGGCTTGGCAAGAGTTTGGTCAATTTTCATGGAAAAGGGTTTTAGGAATTTTTGGAAATTTTGGGGTCATTTGATGGGATTTGGCATAATACCATTTTGGTTTGATTTTCATGATGGATTTAGCACTTAGGGAGTGATATTAATTGAGTGAGGATGAGATGAGATTGTAATGTGGGCTTTAGGATGGGTTTGGGCTTTTAAAATTTGGTAAAGGTGGGCTTTAAAAATGGTTTAATGGAATGGGCTTTTATGTTTCAAAATGGGCTTTTAGATGAAAAATTTTACAAAGGGTCATGCTAAATAAATGTTAGGTTTGGTTTAGGGATGTGTCATGAGTGATTTGAGACAAATTTGAGGTGATTTGGAATTGAATTGAGTCTAATTTGGGTGATAGGTTCAAAATAGATCAAAATGGACTAACTTGGGCTAAGGTTGGGCTAATGTTGAAATTGATGTAAAGTCAATGTTGATAAATGTTGAGAAATGTTTATGTAAAGTCAATGTTGAGTAAGGTTTGGATCCAAATTTTGGGCAAAATATGTTAGTTTTTTGTTTTTGGAGATGTTAGGGAAGACTTAGAAAAGGTTTGGGACCAATTGGGGTTGAATTGGGTTGGTTTGAGCTAGGTTTAGGTCATGGGCCAAAATTGGGCCTTAGGCTTCAAATTGAAATTGGGCTCAAATTTCAATCAAATTGGACTTGGATTTGGTCTACATTGATATTGGGGATGTTGATTTGAAGTTTGGAATTGAATTGGACCAAAATTGAGGTCAATTGGGGTTGTTTGGTTTGACATTGGGTTCACTTGGGTTTAAAATGGGCTAAATTGGGGGTTTTAGTAAAAGTGGGGTAAATCGGCAAAATTAGCCCATTTTTTATTTGAACAAAATGAGATTAGGAATATTTGGGATTTTTTGGAATTTTCTGGGAATTTTTGAAATTTTTAGATTTTTGGGTCAAGAGGGGCATTTTGGTAATTTGGAGGGTATTGGGTGTATTTTTGGAAATTTTGGTATTTTTGGTTATGGTTGATCAATTTGAATGGTTGGGAAATGTTCAAGGTTGATTTTGGAAAAGTTTTGGGTGATTTGGAAATTTTGGTGGTTTTGGGTAGTTTCAAGGGTTTTTTTTTGGTAGGCTAGGTGGGTTCGGGGCCCCGGGGGTCAAAAATTGAAATTTTGGAGAAATGAAAATTGAGCAAGTGTGAGTGAAATTGAATCATTTTGGTTGAGCCATGAAGCCATGAAGCCATGATAAGCTCATATGAGTCATGAAAGGACTCATTTGAGGCATTTACTATGTTGTTCCTAACCTTCTTAGCCATGGGCTTAGGGGTTAAGGTCCATCCATGTGAATTACCTACATGAGTCAGGAGATCAAGTTGAGTATAGGTTTAGTTTTCAGGATGTGTGTGTGAGGGTTTAGTGTATGTGTAAGTCAGCTCTCATCATACCAGGCCACCCAGGATGAACCTAAGGCCAAAGAGTTCTATAGGGAACTCATCCTTTAAACTTCCACATTTGATCTCAACCCTCTAGGTGATTAGGGGTTTACAATCAAGCTTGCGGGTTTGCAGGGAGTTAAGAAGTAGTTTGAATTTCTAAGTGGTGGATTCCATTTCTAGTCTTCTAGGATAGTCAAAGGAAAAGCCTAAGGCTAGATCCTAAGTACTAAAAGAAGAAGAGAAGACTTCATCAAAAATGAGGTCAACAAATGGACCCCCAATAGGTGTGGTGTGCTAACCAAGCACACCGCACGTATTAGTGTTGACCGAAGAGATCGACAAAACCAACGGGCAGAGTAGAAGAATTTCCGCATGGGGAGTATCAGGTATATTTCCAAGACTGGAGGTTCCTGAACTCTCGCTGGTGAAAGGAAAAGGAGGTGAATTCCAAATCACAAGATTTGGAGAATTTCTATTTAGATTTCGTTTCATTTTATGTTCAAGTTTTGATGTGTGAGTTTAGATTTGGAGTTTTAATTTAGATTGAGGTTTAATTTAAGATTAATTCGACGAAATCTTGAATTTGAAATTTGGATTTGAAATGAGAATTGAAACCTAGGTTCCAACCTCGGGATTGCAAGGAAAACTGGAATTTATGTACCAGCCTCGGAGTGAAAATCAGAGTTTAAGTGTCGATTGAAAAGGATGAGAATCAGAATTTAGGTACTGGTCTCGAAAGAGAACTGGAATTTAGGTACTAGTCTCACAAGTTTGGAATTGAAATTTAGATTTCAATTCGAAAGAGAATCAAAATTTAGGTATCGATTTTGAAATGAGAACTAGAATGTAGGTACCGGCCTCGGAAATTTTGAATTGAAATGTAGGTATCAATTCGGATGAGAATCGAAATGTAGGTATCGATCTCGAAATGAAAACTGGAATGTAGGTACCGATCTCGAAAATTTTGAATTGAAATGTAGGTATCAATTCGGATGAGAATTGAAATGTAGGTATCGATCTCGAAATGAGAATTGGAATGTAGGTATCATTTCGATGATCTCGGAAATTTTGAATTGAAATGTAGGTATCAATTCGTATGAGGATCAAAATGTAGGTATCGATCTCGAAATGAGAACTGGAATATAGGTACCGATCTCGGAAATTTTGAATTGAAATGTAGGTATCAATTCGGATGAGAATCGAAATGTAGGTATCGATCTCGAAATGAGAACTAGAATATAGAGTACATTCGCATCTCGAAAATTTTGAATTGAAATGTTGGTATCAATTTAGATGAGAATCGAAATGTAGGTATCGATCTCGAAATAAGAACTCGGAATGTAGGTACCGGTCTCTAGAAATTTTGAATTGAAATGTAGGTATCAATTCGGATGAGAATCGAAATGTAGGTATCGATCTCAAAATGAGAACTCGGAATGTAGGTACCGGTCTCGGAAATTTTGAATTGAAATGTTGTTATCAATTCAGATGAGAATCGAAATGTAGGTATCGATCTCGAAATGAGAACTGGAATGTAGGTACCAGTCTCGGAAATTTTGAATTGAAATGTAGGTATCAATTCAGATGAGAATTGAAATGTAGGTATCGATCTTGCAATGAGAACTGGAATGTAGGCACCAGTCTCAGAAATTTTGAATTGAAATGTAGGTATCAATTCAGATGAGAATCAAAATGTAGGTGTCGATCTCGAAATGAGAACTGGAATGTAGGTACCAGTCTCGGAAATTTCGAATTGAAATGTACTATGGAGATTTGGATTTAGCGGGAGATTGAAATGAGATGTGAAAGTGTTCCACATCCCACGAGAATCAATTAAAGTTTGATTTTTTGGCGAAGGGTATGAATCCATGCCATAAGAACCAAATAAAAATTTTTTTGTAGTTCTGAAATCATCCCTAGAGAGGGTTTCAAAGGAGGTCTGAAGTAGATCTTGATTTGAAGAAGAATTGGAGGATTTGAAAAGATGGATTTAGACTGGAATTCAATTTGAGATTTAGATTCGTTTTGTTTGTCCTTTAACGATCCCATTTTTTTTATTTATTGTTTATTTAATGTTCATGTGAATTTGAAGTTTATTTTACTATTTAGATTTTTAGGAAAAGTTCTCATTTATTTTATTTTCTCTTATGTTCTTCGTTCAAAGTTCATGTAATTCTAATGGCATTTCCCAGTCAATTTGCACAAAAAAAGAGGTGAAGGCAAAATATGAAGTAGTCGTTTTCATTCCAACTTGTTGAAAGTACATCATACAACTTGATCTAGTCATGATGACATTTTCCTCAGAAATTTATTGTCTCGTACAATCCATGTAAATCCAAAACGGACTGTGTAAGCTTCTTGTTAATCCATCCAAAAGCGTCTGTCAAAAATCCATGTCTGAATTGTAAGAAACATGGGTAATAACTGTCGGCATATTTTTAGGTTATGTGTTTTGAAAAGGGGGTCGCCTACAGAAATTGTCGGTGAATTTTCATATTTTAAATTTAATTTAAATATATATAGTTTAAAAGATAACATTTGATTTTGAAAGTAATTTTAAGTTTAAAAGTTTTAAGATATGAAATCAAACAAATCTCACATCCCAAATAGTTTATATAAATGAGCACCGCATTACAAACCGTGTATCTATCCCGAAGAATAGACACACTGCTTGATAATGGGGCTCAATTAAATAAACTAGAAGATTTGTGACATCCGTTTGGTCTGCGAACCAATTTTATAAGCCGACAAATTCCCCTGCTTAATATAAATGAATTAAACATGATTTATATTACCTGAGTTCTTAAAGTTCCCTATAAGGGCAAGCCCCTATAGTTAATTACATCTTAAATGAAGTGAATCATTTAAGAAAACTCTCGATAATGATCAGTGACTTTGCTCTCAAGAATTTCAAAGTTTAAGGTTTTCAAAGGATTAGATTTTGGAAATTTCAAAAGGGAATGGATCAAATTTAGAACGTTTATTTTAGGAGTCCAAAGGAAGAGGAGTAGAAGAAGCCGAGGATCCAAGAAGAATCTTGGCAACTTCCCAAACTATCCTATTGTTTGGCTTCGAGTTTACGAAAATCCTAATATTATCTGAGATTTCGATCTTGCCAGTTTTAATTAATTTGGACTTATATTTGTATGATAAAATCATACGAATAGCCTCGAAGATGTGAGGGTTTATGTTGTACCAAACGACTACCTCGGAATCCTAAGACTGGTTAGGGCTTAATTTACATGATATGATCATGCCAAAGCCTAACAAAAAGGTTGAGGATTTATGTTTCACTAAGCAAACTACCTCGAAATCCTATGGCTTGGTTATTTAATTCTAGGAATGTTTAACTGATGTAGAGTTGTTTTGCTGATGAAGATGGTCGTACTACCCACCATGCTCCAAGCTCCTTGTTGTTGCAGAGGTTTAGTTTTAGAAGATTGTAATCAAAAGAGAAGAGAAGAGTTTGGTTTTAGGAATCTTAAAGTCCAAGTGTTTTTAGTGTTTTAGTTAAAACAAATCTTAAAGTTATTAGAACGTAACCGATTAAGATCCCACGGTTCCGTCATCCCATCACCGTTATTTTCATTGAATTCACTTAGTCCAGTATGAATTTGCTAAACTCAACCGAATGAGTTCCACACTTTCATTTAGACCGTGGAAATCTCGTTATCAACACGTGGGTTACATCATCCGAGGTATTCCCGATCATTCAACGAGACGTTTTAATTTAGTTGCAATTGTAGTTTTGTGTTCTGTTTGCGATTAAATTTCGAGTTGTTTTTATATTTTGAAATGTTTTGGCGGTGATTTTTATCTTGCAGTGACTTTTAATTTAGTTTTGGTTTCAATTCGTGGACTACCCTAAAGGTTTTGGTTTTCATGCAACAGTTTTTTATCATGCAAGAAAGGTAAAGTGCATTTCGCAATAAAGTAAATTGCAATAAAACAAAAGCGTACCCGGAGGGTCTTCCCGTCATCCCAAGCCGCACTTAAAACACATGTTAAGGCATTTAAATATTTCAACAAGTACCTAGGTAAAGCTAAGGGAAGGTTTAGGTTATCTATCAAAGTCCTAATCCTATAGCTAGTCACCTCCTATGACGTCTAGGTTCTTGTATTTTGGTTTAAGGACGATTTTCTTCATCAAAGAATAATTAAGTTCAATTGTTCTTATAAACATCCTATCATATTGAGGAAGTTCTTAAGACAAATCTTAAACATCTTTTCAATATTTCTAGGATCGTTTTAAGTCCAAGAGAATTTAATTATACAAGTGGATTAATCATCCGGGAGTTTAAATGTTATTCTTTTGCTCAGTGAACTTAGGACATTTGAATATCCTATAAGTGAGGCAACACTTCACTTGATGTTTCTTTTAAGAGTTATAATAATAAGAGCTTTAAAAGGGCAAATCAAGTTATTAAGTATTTTGATGATTTAAACTTAATGATTCAATTTAAAATTTTTTTTGATTTAATTATAGAAAATTAGTTTAAGTTTGGAATAGTGTTCAAGTTATTTTAGGTTTAATTCTTAATAATTTCATTTAGGTTAGTTATTAAATGATTTTAATTTAATTTAATTTAATTTAATTTAAATTTAATTTAAATTTAATTTAATTTCAATTTAATTTATTATTTTTATTGATTATTTTTTTAACTTAGTTTAATTTGATTTGATTTAATTTAATTTAATTTAATTTTTATTTTAATTTTAATTTAATTTAATTTAATTTAATTTAGTTTTAATTTAATTTAATTTAATTTAGTTTTAATTTAATTTAATTTATAATTTAGTTTAATTTAATTTAATTTGATTTGATTTTAATTTAATTTAATTTAATTTACTTTAATTTAATTTAATTTTAATTTAATTTTAATTTAGATTATTATTTTAATCTTTTAATTATGAATTAAGTATTATTGAAGTGATTTATTTAGGGATTTTTAACTTAAAGAATAAACATCTTCTTAAATAATATCCCTACTTTATAATTTCAATTTTTTTATTAATCTTCCAAATTTAATTAATTAATTAATTAAGGTTTACTTTAATTATTCTTAAAATGATTGGTGGGTTTCTACCCTTAACCATTTAGGTTTCAATCATCCAAAATCAATTTAAAATCAAATATTTTACCCTTCCCTTTTGATTAATCCTAAAATTTTAATTAAAGGTTGAAAATTTTAATTACCATTTTGCCCTTCAAGCTTAATAATTCTATAACTCACTAAATTAAGCTCAAATGAACTTGAAATTTTTATGTGACCTCACTTACATGTCAATTAAGACATTAGAGGAGAAAATGTGATTTTTCTATATTTAATTTATTTATGTAATTATTTTTAATGGAAAATAGGGGTTTTCAAGGAAAATTCAATAACATGACCAAGAAAATGTTTCTGTCCTTAATAAAATTATGGAATGTTCCTAATGACCAGAGGACCACTTGGACCAATTTTGGTGATTTTTTGAATTATATTTTATTTATTAGAATTATTTTGAGTTTTGAAGAATTAATTAATTTTAAAATAAAATTAAAGTTGAAAAATGGATTTTATATTTTTATTAAATCTCTCTGACCTCAAGGAGTCCAGTGAAACAAATTTTATTTTTTTCTTATTTTTCTTTGATTTACTAGAATTATTTTAGTGAAAAAGTTGGAAAATACATTTTTAATATTAAAAATTACATTAAGCCTTTAAAATTCAATATCTTATCCTAGGGACTTAAGAAAAATATTTGGTTTGTTCCTAAGTGATTAGAATTCAAAATGTGACATTTTTGGTGATTTTTAATATTTTGTGATATTATTATTTTTTAATTATTAAAAATATTAAAATAAGCTTAAAAATCAACCTTTTTAGAAAATTGCAATTTTAATTTTTTAAATTCCCTTGATATTAGAGAAGCTCCAAAACCATTTTTGTGAATTTTTGAAAAGTATTTTGTGAGTTATAAATTTTTTAAAGTTTAATTTTATTCATTATTACTTAAGAGGCTTAATTAACCCATTTGGTGGGGTTAATCAAGTCCAATTGTTTTCAAATTTTTATGTGGTGTTCTCCTATCCCTAAAGGATAGTGGAGAATTGTTTTTATATTAATTTGATGAATGCTTAACCCTAATTAATTAAAGTTCACTTTTGGGTATTTTCGCCAATTAGGGTTGCTCAAAGTGAATTAACTTAAAAATTATTTTTCCTAGGCCTCTCTGGTCACAAGAAAGATCACCAAATTTTCCTAGAATTTATTTCTCAACATGCTAATTATTGGAATTAAAATACTCAAAACAACAACATGAATTTGAAAAATCAATAACTTCTCATAGGGTTACCTCGACCTTGGAAAATTCGGGGAATGTTCCCAAGTTCAGAGGCTTCAAAAGCCCTATGGTCTCATGCCATGGTGAATTTCCTACATGCATGGAGAATTAAAACAATGCAGAGAGTAAATAAATCATTAAAAATAAAATACTTAATGAAATTACATGATTTCTTTTCCACATTATTCTCCTCTGTTCACTGAGCAAGAGGGTATTTTTATTTTATTTTTAGGATTTTTCTACACAAAGTTATGAATTTTTAAAGTTCTGGTAATTAAATAAATAAGAAAAATCCTAATTTCCTACTTATCTATGCTTCGCCGCGTCAACCTCGGCGTCTCCGAAGCTCCACGCATCGTCTTTTGATTCGGCGCCGCCATCTGACTGGGATGCCACGCGGCCCGCGGTTCATGTCCCGTTGCTCCATCCGGCACGATCCTGACCGTCCGCTCGATACACACGCGATCCGATGGCTCCTGGTCATCGTCTACGACTGGTGTGAACCCGTGACCGTCAACCTTCTAACCCTAATTTCTCACTCGATTCTCAATGGATTTTTGTGTTCTTATGCTCTATGGATTCATCTTGAAGAGACGAACACATCCATGCGGTAAACATGCATTAAAATTGATTAAAACTAAATGGAGAATCTCTGGAAGCTTAGGAAGAAGAGTGAGTCCATACCTTTGCTCAGAGAAGTGAAGCTTTGATCTGAGAGTTGTGTCACGTTCAATTGGGTCCAAGCAAGCTCCGGATGAAGTCCCTCGGCTCTGTGAATTGTCTAGGTATGAAAGTGCCCACAACCGATCACAAAGCTTGGAGGCCAGAAGCAATGGCTGGCCTGGAGAGGGGGCTTTTGCTGGTAAACTTCTTCTCTTGGTCTGGTGAAGGTGTAGGACCAATCAATTTAGGGATTGGCTCACTGTGGTGAAGTGTCCTGGTTTTAGGCTTGGATTTCAACTCGAAATCGAGCTCGCGAGAGGAAATGGCAGGGGGATTTCAGTGGGGATCAAGTTCTCTATGTGTAGAGAGTGGTCTGGGATCATTTTGGCAGGGTTTCAGTAAGTTTTGGTTCAGCACCTACTTTGGCCGAGAGGTGGTGGTGTTTAAATAGGAGAGGGTGGAGGGCCTCCCGTGGGGCTCAAGGCTGGGATCACCTGCTCTGGTGAGGAGAAGAAGAGCTATGCTTGTCCATTCGGGTCGAGACAAGTCGCCAAGGTGGAATTCCAAAATTTGGCTCCTCCCAAGGTCTCGGCCATGGTGTTTTCCGGCGATCCAGTGCGGCCGGCCGGAAGGCATGGGTCACCCTCGTGTCCAGTGGGTCGTGACTGGAGGTTTGTGCGATCAATCGGGCTTTGCCATGTGTAAAGGGGATGGCTTGGAATGGAATGGGGAAGAGGCCATTTTGGCTTGGTTTGGGTCAACCCATGGAAATAGGCTTGGTGCACCCTCCCCAAAACCTGATTTTGAGCTGAGGAAATCATTTAGGTCAGCTTAGAAGGGGTGGTGAAGTCTCCATCCATGGTGAGGTGGCTAAGCATGGTTTAGTGTGTGACATGCTTAAGGTAAAAAAAGGTTTAAAAGGGTTTAAGAAAGAGATCCCCTCTCTTGCCATTAATGGTTTGGTGAGGTGGAAAGTAGATTCCATGGCTCTCATGGCTCCCATGGGGCTCATGTATGGCTTCATGGCTCATATATGGCTTGGGAAAAGTTGTCTCACTTGCATGAGAAAGGGTATTGGAATTTTTTATGGATTTAAGGAGAATTGTCATAAGGCTTAATTTGGATTTATTTGGTGATGGATTTTAGAACTTAGGAAGTGTTTTAAATCAAATGGATGATGATAGAGGATTGTCATGTGGGCTCTGGGCCTTTTGAAATCATTTTTGATGGGTTTTTAGGAAGGCTAAAGGGGATGAGCCTTTAGGTTTGAAAATGGGCTTTTGAATGGAAAAAAAATTGAAAAGGACCATGCCAAATAAAATGTTGAGTTTTGTTTAAGGATGTGTCTTGAATGATTTGAAGCAAATTTGGGGTAGTTTAGAATTGAATTGCGTGGAATTTGGGTTCATTTGGTAAATGGGCCAATGTAGGTCAAATTGGGCTAACTTGGGCCAATGTTGGGCTAGGGTTGAAATTGATGTAAAGTTAATGTTGGGAAATGTTTATGGGAGTGTTTCAAAGAGGTTTCAACTTTGGTTGGGCTTTGGTTTTGGGACTTGGGCTTATTTGGGTTAAGTTTGGGTTTAGGTCAAAATTGGGCTTTTTGGTTTTGGGTTGAATTTGAGTGGGGTTTGGGTCCAAATTTTTGGCAAATCATGTTAGTTTTTTGTTTATGGGGATGTTATGAAGGTTTGGGAAAGATTTGGGATCAATTGGAGTTGAATTGGGTCAAATTGGGTCAAGTTTAGGTCATGGGTCAAAATTGGGCTTTAGGCTCCAAATTGGAATTGAATCCAAATGTCAATCAAATTGGACTTGTATTTGGTCTAAATTGATATTGGGGATATTTAATTGAAGTTTAGAATTGAGTTGGACCAAAATTGGTGTCAATTGGGGAGGTTTTGTTTGACATTGGGTTCATTTGGGTTAAGAATGGGCCAAATTGAGGGTTTTGGCAAAAGTGGGCTAAATTGACAAAATCAGCCCATGGTGTAGTTGAACAAAATGAAATTGGGAATATTTGGGATTTTCTGAAATTTTCTGGGAATTTTCTGAATTTTTGGATTTTTTGGCTAAGAGGGGTATTTTGGGTATTTGAAGGGTAGTGGGGGGTATTTTTGGAATCTTTGGTATTTTTGGCTATGGATGATCAATTTGATTGGTGAGGAAATGTTTAGGGCTAATTTTGGGGAATTTTTGGTGATTTGAAAATTTTGGAGGATTTGGGCAATTTTAAGGGCTTTTGGTAGGTTTGATAGGTATAGGTTCTCCAGGTCAAAAATCGAAATTTTGGAAAAGAGAAGATTGATCAAATATGAGTGAAATGGAATCACTTTGATTGAGCCATGAAGCCATATTAAGCCTATATTAGCCATGAGAGGACTCATTTGAGGCATTCACTATGTTGTTCCTAACCCTCTAGCCTGGGGGCTTAGGGGTTAAGGTCCATCCATATGAATCACCTAAATGAGTCAAGGAGTCAAGTTTGGTATGGGTGTGGTTTTAGGATTTGGATTGTGTGTGTGAGAGTGTACGAGTATGAGTGTAGTGAGTGTGTAAGTCAACCCTCACTGGACTAAGCTACCTGTGGTGGTCCTAAGGCCAAAGAGTCCTATGGGAAATTCATCCTTTAAACATTCACTTTTGATTTTAACCCTCTAGGTGATTAGGGGTCTACAATCAAGCTTGTGGGGTTTGCAGGGAGACAATAAGTGGTTTAAATTTCTAAAGGATGAGTCCTAATTCTAGTCCTCTAAGATAGTCAAAGGAAAAGCCTAAGGCTAGATCCTAAACACTAAATAGGGAAGAGAAGACCTCATCAAAAATGAGGTCAACAATAACATAACCTTCCAAGCCACCCTTGGCAGGAGTGCCACATGGATGTGCATTGGAGGTGTGTTATTTCCCATGTAACTCACAGTTCGTAGGGCCGGAGACTCTCCAATTCTGGATCTGGCTAGAAGTGGTAAGGCGCCTTTCTGTCATCCATCCTTCTAAAAGTAAAGGAGATCCGCTCCACTGACACTGCCAGTATACAATGTTTTGCGATGTCTGCTCCATTTCCTTTTAATATCATGACGGAGCCTACGGGAAGTGGTATCTCCACCGGCCCTCGGAACTTACCCGGGCCTGCTATCCAGAGGTCAGATCCGAACATGATATTGCATTGGTTGACGAACGAAACTGTGCAGAAAGGTCTGACAAAGTCGTGGTGGTCTATGTGTGGAGGTATGCAGTCGCCCTTCTGGTAAATGTTGATGATGCAACTGTTGGGTATGCAGTCTGCTGGCAGTACCCTCCACGTTATCATTCTTTTCACCACTCTTTTAATTATCCTCGGCATTGGATCCACCTCACTACGACAGAGTATCCCTGGTGGGTTTCCTTTTATGTCCTCTGCGAAGTTATAGCAACATCCGCATTGTATTGTGACTCTTCCTTTCCCTGGCATCCATCTCCGGGGTTCTAAATAAGTCTTTTCTCTCAGACGGCCTGCTCGGCCCATCTTCTGAAGCTCTAAGATGCAGTCCACAATCTGCTACTGCTCGTACTCTGAGAATACATCTGTGTGTAACTCGAGCCCTTCCAAAATGTTGATTCTCTTGCCTCTAATCCTTTCAAATTATTCGAAAGTCTTTTTCTCAACATTTTGCATTCTTTCTAGCTCATATTCTGGGATGATCTGTAAGTGACAAGGTCTAGTAACGTATTGCGGGATGTATGGCTAAATCCCATCACGTTCTCCTGCATACCTTGGCTCCTTGGGGATTGTCTATGTCGGGACATCCTCCGGGGTTGCTTCCGCAACAAGGTTTCTTACCACTGGTGGCTCTGTCTGGCGTTGTGGTAGTCTCTTTGCCTCTGATCTTCTTAGAGTTTCCCTTATCTTTTCTGTTGTTCTCGGAGCTAGTTTCCTCTTTTCAGGTTCTTGATGAACTGATATCTTTGAAATGTGTGTGTCGGCGGTAGCAGCTGTCTCTTCGTGTTGATCTACTGCTAGTTTAGTCAACATATTGTGGATGCGGCGATTCTTATTCTTTCTCTGGGTAGCAGTGAGGGTAGCTCTCCTTACCACTTGAATTTCTGCGGGCGCGGCGCTGACGAGCCTACCCTCTGCCGTGGCATCTACTGACTTGATTTTCTTGTTCTCCTCGGTGTTTGTCTTTCTTTTTTTGTTGTTGGATTGGTGTCTTGGGCCACCCATCTTCATCACTGTCTGGCTGTGAAGCTCTTCTCGATCGAATGGGATCAAATCATTTTCTTCGTACTGTAGGCTGGCTGGTGTGAAGTCAGAATCAATCTCTATCACTGCTCCATCCTTCACCCTCTTTTCATCAAGTGCTAGACTCACGCCATTTCTAAAGTTTAGAACCAACCTCCCGTTCGACATTTCCCTGCGAAAAAAATAAGGAAAGGATCAGAGGCTGTACTAAGAACAAGAACATGAAGAAAATATTTATTAACGAAAAGTTTTTTTTTTCGTATTTTCTTTTAAAATTTAAACAGGAGTAGGAAAAGGAGTGAAAAATGACCAGGAACAACATTTTATTTGAAAGGAAGGATTTGACATTTTATTATTATGGTTTCCCATATTTTCTTTTTAACAATTTTTTTTGATGGGATTTTTTTTATATCATCCATTTTATTTTGTTTTGGGTTCGGACCCAGTCGCAAAGTTATTACTTCACCCGTGTTTCTAGGGATAAGATTCTACTTTAGAGGCCACCCTTCAAAACATCAGGTTGCATAATACTTCTTTAAATACCGCCCATTGATTGGAAGCATGGGTCGTTCTCCACGGCAATTCACCAGTTGGTAGGAACCTCCTGAGTAGACTGTCTCCACCACGAACGGCCCTTCCCATGTTGGTTCAGATTTACCACCTATCTTGTGATGTGCATGAATAGGTCTTCTGAGAACAAGAACTAAGTCACCGATTTTGAAAGTTTTTGGGCGGACCAGTTTATCAGGGGCCTGGATCATCTTGGCTTGATACGGTTCCAAATTCTGCTGTGCGGAAAGTCTTTTCCCTTCCAAGATTTCCAATTCTTCCAGTCGTATTTTGTCATTTTCTTCTATAGTAATCTTTTCTGCAACTGTGATTCTGAGTGATGGAAGCTGGACTTCCAATGGTAACACTGCCTCAGACCCGTACACTAAAGCGTAAGGCGTAGACTGAGTAGGAGTCCTAAAAGTCGTCCTGTAGGCCCATAAGGCTTCTAACAACTTCTCATGCCAATTTCTCTTGTTGTCGTCCAAAGTTTTTTTTAAGATCTGAACGAGAGTTTTATTAAAAGCCTCGACTAAGCCGTTTACTCTTAGGTAGTAGATCGTTGAGTATCGCCAATCGATCCCGTGTCTTCTGACAAAATTGTTGATCTTTGTACTTTTGAATGCAGACCCATTATATGAAATGATCCTGCGCGATACCCCGAAACGGTAGACGACTTAGTTCTTGAAAAACTGTAGCACGTGGTGTGCCTTTACTTCCCTGAGTGGTATAGCTTCTGCCCATTTAAAAAGTAGTCTGTAGTTGCAAGGATGAAGCGATGTCCTCTTGAAGAAGGCGGTTCTATCGGACCCACTATATTTGTGCCCCAACACTCAAACGGCCACAACGCGATTGTCGGATGTAGCACATTTGGAGGTTGGTGTAGAACCACTCTGTGCACTTGGCACTGGTGACAACTTTTAGCAACTTTCATACAGTCGGTCATCATTGAGGGCCAGTAGTACTCTAGTCTTTTAATCTTCATTTTCATTTTCGGACTCGACTGATGAGTGCCACAAAGTTCTGAATGTACTTCTTTAACAATTTTACGAGCCTCGGACCCGCTCAGGCATCTTAGCCACATCTGATCAAAAGACCTTCTGTATAATGTATTGTTTATTAATGTGTAAGACAGAGTTCTTTTCTTGATTTGATGGGCTATCGACTTATCGTCGGGCAGGCTTCCTATTCGCAGGTAGTCTATTAATGGTTATCGCCAATCTTCTGTATTTTCTGTCACTGCTGCAATTGTTTCTTCTACTTTTTCTGATTTGTGTATTGTATCCATGTCGAGCTGTGATAGGACCTGTTGTCCTTGAACTGACACTTCAACTGACTCATCTTGTAAGTAGGCAAATTCCTTTGCAAGGAGAGCTAACGCATTTACAAGAGCATTTTCTTTTATGGGAATCTTGTAGATTGTTACGTTTGGAATTTGTTCCAACAATTTCATGGCGTACTGAAAGTACTGCTCGAGTCTGGGTTTCAGAATCTTGTACTGTCCGACGATCTATTGAATGATCAACTGAGAATCTCCGTAGATGTTGATGTCCGTTATTCCCATTTGAATGGTTAGTTCTAGTCCTGTTATGAGGGCTTCATATTCCGCCTCGTTGTTTGTGCATGGTTCTGTTAAGTGGTAGGAGTATCTTAACATCCCCCGCTCCGGTGTTATAAAGATTAGTCCGATTCCTGCCTTACCGGGCACTATCGTTTGCAATTCTTTGTTCTTCTGTGCTGAGGATGCACCGTCAAAGTATAGTTCCCAACGTCGATCATCAATGTCTTGTAGGCTCATTATCTGCTCGTCAGGCAAATCGTCGTCGAGAGGCGAATCTGCCGGTAAAGGGTGTGCTGCAAGGAAGTCAGCAAGAACTTGTCCCTTTACGGCGAGAAGAGGAACAAAAGTTATGTCAAATTGCAATAGTTTCATCGACCACCTGGAAAGTCTGCCAGAGAGCGTCGGTCGGGTCATCAAGTATTGCAACGGATTAACTCTCAAAATAAGGTTGACCTTATGAGAAAGCATGTAATGCCTGAGCTTCTGTGCGGCGAAGATCAGGGCCAAGCAATGCTTCTCAATAGGAGGATACTTTACTTCCGTCGGAATTTGACGACGGCTTAAGTAGTAGAGAGCATTTTCTTTTCCCTCATCATTGACCTGGGCTAGCAGGGCTCCAAGGAGTCGTCTAAAGCCGCGGTATAAAGTATCAACGGTCTACTCCGAGACTGGGGCTGCTAAGACAGTAGGTGTCATTAAGTATTGTTTGATGTCATCGAAGGCATGTTGGCATTTGGAGTCCCAAGTAAACTTGGCATCCTTCTTAACCAAAGAAGAAAAAAGCTGACACCTTCCTGACAAATTCGATATAAAGCGTCGAAGATATGCCAACTTTCCTTGAAAGGACCGTAGCTGTTTCAAGGTTTTAGAAGGTGGCATTTCTAAGATAGCTTTAATCTTTCCCGGATCAATTTCAGTCTCGCGATGTTAGACAACAAATCCTAAGAATTTCCCGAAGGTGACGCCGAAGGCGCATTTTAAGGGATTCATCTTAAGGTTGTATTGTCTTAGTCGTTCGAAAACAATTCTCAAATCATACAGGTGATCTTCCTTCAGTTTGCTTTTGATGACCACATCATCCACGTAGAACTCAACTTGGTTGTGAATGAGATCATAAAAAATCTTCGTCATCGCTCTTTGGTATGTTGCTCCTGTGTTCTTTAGTCCGAATGGCATTACTGTGTAGCAATACACTCCGATCGGCGTTATGAATGCCATGAGTTTCTCATCTTCTGGTGCCATCTTTATCTGGTTGTATCCTGATGATCCATCCATGAATGAAAATATTTCATGTGTTGAAGCAACATCGATCATTAGTTCTGGGATTGGTAGTGGAAATTCGTCTTTTGGACATGCTTTATTTAAATCTCTGAAGTCTACGCAGATTCTGATCTGACCATTCTTCTTTATGACTGGTACGACATTGGCTAACAAAGTAGGGTATTGTTCTTCACGGACAAATTTACTTGTTGCTCAATTTCTAGACACATTCTTCTGGGAGCTTGTCTGACTGGAACAGAAGTAGGATCTACTCCTAACTTGTGAACTGCGACTTCTGGAGCTAATCCTGGCAATTCGTCGTAACTCCAAGCAAAACAATCCTTGAATTCTATTAGTAGCTTGATTATTTCCTCGGAATCTTTTTTATTGAGTAAGGAGCTAACAAAGGTAGGCCTGGGCTCTTCGCTAGTACCTAAGTTAACTTCCGTTAACTCGTCTATTGTAGATTTGATTTCTTCCTCGAATTCTGGTGGAGCATCTCCGATTGGTAGATCTTCGAGATCTTCTGAAGCTTCCAAGCAGTCTTTATTAGGTTCGCAAGTGACAACCAAGCAAAATCCCGTATCGTCAACTGATCCTACTGTGCCGAATCCGAGATCATGTTTTGAATTGGGAGGCCGACCGACATTATTCCATAATTTTTCAAAGTGTTGTGATCGGCCTTTTGTCCATTGTCGACGTAAGACACCACGTTGAATTAAATTTTGAACACACGGAGAGTACCACTCAAAAGGTAATTCCATTAATTCGGAAGAAGTAACATCTTCAAATTGTACATCTTTTTCATTATTGGAAGAAGAAGCACCACCGTAAAACTTGATTGGCTTAGTACCACCACCTTGCACTTCCTTGACCACCATACCCTCGATCTTATTAGAATGGATCGGGGTCAGGGTCATAGTATGTACATGATGGTTAATCTTCTCGTACATTGATTTGTATTCTTCATTCTTTCCATCTTCGGGAGAGATCTTGAACTGGGGTTTCTTTTGACTTATTGTCGCTGCTTCTTTCTTGAATTCTTCTCCTTCTTCGAAAGTGTTCTCTCAATCAACATCGATGACCGGTTTCTTCTGTCCAATTGTTCCAACATTTCTTCCACGTCCTCGTCCCCGGCCTCGACCTCGGGTGCGAGTTCTAGAGAAATCTTCACCATCTCGCCGTAAGGGAGTGGTGAGTAACTGTTGAACTAGAACTTCAGGTTCTTCTTCATCTCAGATTTCTTTAGCTTCATTTGGTATGGTATTTATGGAAAAGATTGTTTTCTTTGGGGGCGCGTAGTAGGCCGCATCTTCATGAATTCCAATCTCGTGTACGGAGAATGGTTGCAAGTCACCTTTGATACACTGTTCCCCTCCTTCGTAATACTTTATGCACTGGTGTAGAGACTACGGTACCATCCGGTTTTCATGGATCCACGGTCGACCCAGTAGAGAGTTGAACGATGTCTCAGAATCAATTATATGGAATTTTGCGGTTGTCTTTGCTAAATCACCGGTCTTCATTAGTAGTGTTATCGATTCAAGAGCTCTTTCTCCTTTTTGATTGAAGCCTCTTAATAGAATCTTGTCTGCTTCAAGCTCGTGAGCATCAATTTCCAAATATGCTAGCGTCCGAAGATTCATTATGTTGATTGATGCTCCCGGATCAACCAACACTCTGGAGAGCGTAAACCTTCCAATAGTGATCGAAATGTATAACGGTCGGTTGTGATCCGCTGTTCCCGCAATAGATCATTGTCCGTAAAGGTAACACCTCGTCGTTCTTTTAACGAGCAAACCTCGTCAAAGGAATTACCGGCCATTTGAGCTAAACAGATCTTTGGATCAAGTAAAGCCTTGATCAGAGCCTCCCTCATCTCCTTCGACAGGATTAGAGCGTCGTATATGCTTAGTTTCGCTAGATGGTCCCACATTATAGTCCAGTTTATTACCATGTTCCTCGGTTTCTTCCCGAATGGGCAATTCCTCTGCCGGGGTTGGCTCTTCCTGAGCAACCACCTGCTTTCCTTTATCCTTTGGAACCATTCTCGGGGGTAGAATTTTTCCGCTTATTAAATTTACTTCAGTTATCTCTTCTGAATTTGGTGTTGAATCTGCCGGTGTATCCTCTTGAATTGGAACAACTGGCTCTTCTGAAGTTGCTTCGGTGTCTGATGGTTCTAATTCTATCGTGATCAAAGCCCCTCGGAATTCACAAATGGACTTGTTGCTCGTTGAGCTTTGGTAGCCTCCTTTGCGAACACCTTCTTCGTCATGGTCATCGAGGTTGTGTATGATTTGAGAATCGTTATTTGTATTGGAATCGAGATTCGGATTAAGCCGGTTGTCACTAGTTACGTAATCATTAGAAACAGTCAAAACGTAGCCAACGCCATAACCCTTATCATTATAAGATCCCGTCGGGGCGAGCAAATAATCATACAGAGTCAGGAGTTCGAGGGATTTCTCCCCCGAATCAGAAACAACCATCTTAGGATAAGCATCCCCTAGTCTACCCTTCGGAGCCTCGGTCTTCTTTTCTTCCATGATCTTCTCCTCCTTTTGGGGCGGTTCTTCAATCACAAGTGATAGTGCCTGCTCGACAGGTTTCAAACTTTGAGCTGAAGCGTGTACCGAAGCGGTTTGGATGTGATCCAAAATTTTCTTTGATGAATTTGTCCAGACGGTACTCCATCCATCATTAGTTGCGTAAGGGTCTATCAAAAAAATAGGATCCGTTGAAATAACATTGACGGAACCTCCTTTCTGGGGTTCCTTCATGTATTCCTTTGGGATCGTTATGTTCCCTTTTCGGAGATTGTCATCAAGCCAACTCTTGAAAGTGATGCAATCCTCTATCTTATGTCCGAGCATCTGGTGGTAAGGGCAATAGTTCGGATGATCTTTCTTATTGACTTCCTCCGGCTTCTTGGGCTCTGGTAGTTGAAAATCCGGTGTCTTCATTAAGCTGCAGAACATCTTCGCTACTGCTTCAATTTTGAATGGATATTCTTTATTTAGAAGTTCTCTTAAGGCACGCGATGAACGAGGCGGTTGTTCATAATGCCGAGGCGACCGATAGCTCGGACGAGGCCGCCGATAGCCCTGCTGAGGTTGCTGATAGCTTTGTGGTGGTTGGTAACTAGGCTGCGGTCGCTCTGGCGGTATCTGCATTGGCTGCTTGCCCTTATCTACTGCCGCGACGATTCTAGATTTCTTTTCGAATGTTTTCACAGGCTTCTGCTTATAGTTGTTGTCCGCAAAACTTAACTGCTTTGCTTCTTCTTGCAAGCTCCCGACCTTGCTTAGTAACTTCTCGAAAGTCTTGATTGTAAATCCTTTAAGGAGAAGTGCTATCGGGCCATGGATACTTTTAAGTAGGATGCCGACTGCATGTTGTTCTTGAAGCAGTGGTTCACACTTCATGCTTAAGTTTCTCCATCGAAGTATGTAATCCACTAAAGTCTTGTTCGGCTTTTGTTGCTCCACCACTAGATCACCGATAGTGATGTGGTGCTGAGCCCCGACAAATCATTTAACGAAGAGATTCTCCAGTTCTGAAAAAGTCTTCACTGAGCCGTTCGGCATCTCGCGTACCGGCCGAAGGCGATCCCCGACAAACCGCCGACGAACCGGCGGAAGAGTAAAGCGTCGGCATTGCAACAACTGGCACGAAAATGTGCGACATGCTGCCGAGGGTTTCCTATTCCATCAAAAGTCTTAAACAGAGGTGGTACGAAGCCTTCCGGGTATTGGACTGCATCGAACTCTTCGGGGTAAGGTCTACCCGTCTGAATAGATGCTCCACTCTTGGATTGTGCTAAGGCTTCTAGCACCTGCTGTTCTACCATGTTTTTAATGTCCTTTTCTGGAATCATGCTTTGTGTAGAATCCTTCTTTGGTAGTTCGTCTCCGTTGACGGATGTGATCTCTTTTCCTCCATCTGCAATATGGATAATTTCTGGGGGTGTCTCTTTCTGAGGCTAAGCCTGACACCGGAGAGTGGCTAAGGCAGCAGCCATCTCTTCCATCCTCTTTGCCATCTGGGAAATTGTATCATCTCTTTCCCGAAGCTGTGCTCTCAACACTTCTGGTTCATCTCTTTCCGCAGCTGCCTGAGCACCTTGTGAAGCTGACGATGCTCGTGTCTCAACCATGTTGATCTCGGCATACTCCTCATCCATGAACTCTGATGAGTCAATTTCCTCTCCTAATTCTTCTTCTCTTTATTTTGCTAACCGTCGGATGTCTGTCCTTAACTTGTCCATGGCATCGTCTAGTGGCCCTTTTCGCACGGTCTCGTAGTTGTCTCGTGACGGTTATTGAACTTCCTTCCCGGGAGTCCCCTTTATTGTGGTAGCACTTTCTTCTGATTCAAGTCTCCTGACGAGACTTTTCTTCTCAGGATATTGTTTTGGTCTTAACTCACCAGTAGTAGGTCGCCATACCATCCTTCTTGCAGCAGGAAGCCTAGGACCGGATGGTATATCGGCTATATGCTGGAAGGTGGTATCCTCCCTAATTTGTAGACCCGATACAACAACGGGCGGACTGGCTTTTATCTTCTTCTTTGGTTTCTCTGTGGCAGCAACAGGCTCTATTCGCAGTCTGAGGTGGGATTTAGCTGGCACTCGTCTTATCCTTCTTAAGATTTCTGATACAGGGCATCTTTCTTTCTTTGCCAATCTTTATATAACAGCTTGCAGCCGAGCCAATGGCGTAGTCTTATCAATTTTCCTCTTGTAATTGTTGTAGTATGCATGTCGGGGTAATACGGTGGCGATCCTACGAACATCCTCTTCATCTGATGCAATAGAGAGGGGGTGAAACCTGCTCTCTTCCAATAGAGGTATATACTCAGGCAGTTCTTCTCTTTCTTCAGTAATTTCTTCTAGAAAAGCAACTTCAGCAGCTCTAGTTTTCTTGGCGATCTTTCTGCTTCTATTTCTTCTTTGAGTCCGAGTTAGGGGTGCAACACTTGAACTGGACCCAATCTTAAAAACAGATGGTATTGTAGAAAAATCTATACCCTCCACGGTGACAGGCTCATCACAGACTTGGATTTCCTTCCCCTTCAGTTTGGCGGAAGTCGGAGTAGGTGCAGAGATGACTAGATCGGTGGGGGTAGAGACAACAGCCCTCCTACTAATAGTAGTACTCCTCTCAGCTGGAACCCTTTGCAGGTGAGGGAATTCTTGAGCAGACTTCAGGTTGAACTCAATCACGGGCTCTTCAGTTTCTAACACTTTGTGCATTAATGTGATGAGAGTGACATCAACAAACTTGATATCTGTGTTGCCGAATCCTTGTCTGAAACTGATGATCCCATTGTCGGGCAGCTCATCCTTGTAAACGGCAAAGTCCATTCCATTGGTAAAGGAGAAGATTAGCTTTGGGGCAGTCATTTTCTGCAGGGCAGATTCTGAATGTCAGTCCCGAATTATGTTTCTTTTCGTCGTAAAGTTTAGGACGAAAAAGAAAGAGTCCGAACACATTTTCATTTATCTTAGTGTATTTTGTGATTTTAAAAGGATTTATTCATCAAAAGAGTCATTTATTATAGGATTTGTTTATTAGGAATGGAATGTTTAAAGGTATAGAAATAGTAAAGGATTCGATTCAGAATCAGAAAGAAAGAGAAAGTCTTATGCAAGACTTCTCGACTCGAAGGACCGCTCCTAAACTAACACCTATTGGGGGTCCACCCCACCTCAGAAAAGAGGTAAAAGGATCTCGAACCTCTCTGTTTAAGGGTGTTTAAACAGTGGCTCCTAAATCCGAGAGGAGTTAGCTATACTCGTTCAAGACAGAAATGAACGGGGTATTCCTACGGAAGAATGGTAGTTTTGGTCCATTAGGGATATGGACTCACCACCGATTGATGAAAGCAAAACCATCTAATCAAAATGGAGAGAGGAACTAGTCCCCAGCGGAGTCGCCAGAATCTGTCGGCATATTTTTAGGTTGTGTGTTGTATTTAAAAAATAAGGGGGTCGCCTAACAGAAATTGTCGGCGAACTTTAAATCTTAAATTTAATTTAAATATATATAATTTAGAAGGTAGTATTTGATTTTGAAATAATTTTAAATTTAAAAATTTTAAGATATGAAATCAAACCGATCCCACATCCCAAATAGTTTATATAAACGAGCACCGCATTACAAACATTGCATCTATCCCGAAGAATAGACACACTGCTTGATGATGGGGCTCGATTAAATAAACTAGGAGATTTGTGACATCCGTTTGGTCTACGAACCAATTTTATAAGCCGACAAGTTCCCCTACTTAATCTAAATGAATTAAACAGGGTTTATATTACCTGGATTCTTAAAGTTCCCTATAAGGGCAAGCCCCTATAGTTAATTACATCTTACTTGACAGGAATCATTTAAGAAAACTCTCGATAATGATTAGTGGTTTTGCTCTCAAGAATTTCAAAGTTTAAGGTTTTCAAAGGATTTGATTTTGGAATTTCAATAGGGAATGGATCAAATTTGGAACAATTTATTTTAAGAGTCCAAAGGAAGAAAAGTAAGAGAAGTTGAGGATCCAAGAAGAATCTTGGGAACTTCCCAAACTATCCTATTGTTTGGCTTCAATTTGGGAGTTTATTTAATGTTTCAATCCTGCCAATTTTAATTAATTAGGACTTATATTTGCATGATATAATCACACAAACAGCCTCGAAGATATGAGGGTTTATGTCGTACAGAACGACTACCTCAGAGTCCTAAGACCGGTTAGGGCTTAATTTACATGACATGATCATGCAAATGCCTAAAGAAGAGTTGAGGATTTATGTTGCACTAGGCAAACTACATCGAAGTCCTATGGCTTTGTTATTTAACTTTAAGAAAGGTTTTGCTGAAGTAGATCCGAGTTTTGCTGATGACGATGGCCGTGCTGCCCACTGTACTCCAAGCTCCTTATTGTTGTAGAGGTTTAGTTTTAGAGGTCATAAATCAGGAGATAAGAGAAGTGTTTTGGTTTAGAGAAGATCTTAAAATCCAAGCGTTTTTAATATTTTAATTAAAACAAATCTTAAAGTTGTTTAAACGGAACCGATTAAGATCCCACGGTTCCGTCATCCCGGCACCGTTATTTTCATTGAATTCACTTAGTCCATATGAATTTGCTAAACTCAATTGAATGAGTTCCACACTTTCATTTAGACCGTGGAAAATCCAATTAGCAACACGTAGGTTACATCATCTGAGGTACTCCAGATCATTCAACGAGACGTCTTAATTTAGTTATAATTGTAGTTTTGTTGTTCTGTTTGTGATTAAATTTTGAGTTGTTTTATATTTTGAATGTTGTGGCAGTGAATTTTATCTTGTAATGACTTTTAATTTAGTTTTGGTTTCAGTTCAGGGACTACCCTAAAGGTTTTGGTTTTCATGCAACAGTCTTGTTTAACATGCAAGAAAATTAAAGTACAATGCATGTAAGTAAATTGTAATAAAGTAAATTGCAATAAAATAAAAGCGTACATGGAGGGTCTTCTCGTCATCCCAAGCTGCACTTAAAACACATGTTAAAGCATTTAAATATTTCAACAAGTACCTAGGTGAAGCTAAGGGAAGGGTTTTGATTGTCTACCAAATTCCTAATCCTATAACTAGTCATCTCCTATGACGTCTAGGTTCTTGGTTTGGTTTAAGGATGATTTTCTTCATCAAAGAACAACTAGATTCAATTGTTCTTTTAAAACATCCCATCATATTGAGGAAGTGCTTAGGGCGAGTCCTAAACATCTTTTCAATATTTCTGGAATTGTTTTGAGTCCAAGTAAATTTAGTTGCACAGATGAATTAATCATCCAGGGGTTTAAGTTTTGTTCTCTTACTCAGTGAACTAGGACATTTGAATGTCCTATAAGTGAAGTAACACTTCACTTGATCTTCATTTAAGAGTTATAATAATAAGAGCTTTAAAAAAGGGCAAAACAACTTATTAAGTATTTTAATGATTTAAACTTAATGATTTAATTTTAGTTTAGACTTAATTATAAAAAAAGTTTAAGTTTGGAATAGTGTTCAAGTCATTTTTTTTAGATTTTATTTAAATCTTTACGTTTTAAATGATGTTATATCTCAGATTTAACCTTTATGTTTTAAACCTACTTTAAGTGTTTGGTTTAACTCTTAATGATTTCATTTAGGTATGTTGCTAAATGATTTTAATTCAATTCAATTTTAATTTAATTTAAGTTTAATTTAATTTAATTTAATTTAATTTGATTTAATTTAATTTAATTTAATTTAATTTAGTTTAATTTAATTTAATTTAAATTTAAATTTAATTTGATTTAATTTAATTTTAATTTAATTTTAATTCAACTTAATTTGATTTAATTTATTTTGATTTAATTTTAATTTTATCTTAATATATTAAATATGATTCAATTTAATTGTTAAAGGTGTTAACTTAATTTAGATTTTGATTTAATTTAATCTCAACATCTTAAATTTAATTTAATTTAATTATTAAATTGTTTAGCATTTTAAATTTTAAGTTAGGATTATCATTTAAGTTAAGAATTAAATATTATTGAAGTGATTAATTTAGGGATTCATAGATTAAAGAATAAATATCCTCTTAATAATATCCCTACTTTAATAATTCCGATTTCTATTACTCTTCCAAAATTTCAATTAATTAATTAATTAAAGTTTTATTTTAATTATATTTGAAATGGTTAGTAGGTTTCTACCCTCAATCACTTAAGTTTCAATCATCCAAAATTAGCTTAAAATCAAATATTTTACCCTCTCCTTTTTGATTAATCCTAAAATTTTAATTAAGGGTTGAAATTTTTTTAATTACCCTTTTGCCCTTCAAGCTTAATAATTCTATAACTCACTAAACTAAGCTCAAATGAACTTAAAATTTTTATGTAACCTCACTCACATGTCAGTTAAGACATTAGAGGAGAAAATATGGTTTTTCTATATTTAATTTATTTATGTAATTATTCTAATGGAAAATAGGGGTTTTCAAAGAAAATTTAATAAAATGACCAAGGAAATGTTTCTATCCTTAAGAAAATTATGGGATGTCCCTAATGACCAGAGGACCACTTGGACCAATTTTGGTGATTTTTTGAATTATATTTTATTTATTAGAATTATTTTGAGTTTTGGAGTATTAATTAATTTAAAAAGGAAATAAAAGTTGAAAAATGGATTTTATATTTTTTAAAAATCTCTCTAACCTCAAGGAAATCAGAGAAGCAAATTTTATATTTTTTTGATTTTTCTTTGATTTATTCAAATTATTTTAGTGGAAATGTTAAAGAAAATCATTTTTTTAATTAAAAAATTGTTTTAAGCCTTTAAAATTCAATATCTTACCCTAGAGACTTAGGAAAAATACTTGGTTTGTTCCTAGGTTATTAGAATTCAAAATGTGTCATTTTGGTGATTTTTAATATTTTTATGATTTTTATTATTTTTTAATTATTAAAAATATTAAAATAATGATAAAAATCAACTTTTTTAGAAAATTACAATTTTAATTTTCCTAAGTTCCTCTGATGTCAGAGAAGCCCCAAAACCATTTTTGTGAATTTTTGAAAAGTATTTTGTGAGTTATGAATTTTTAAAGTTTAATTTTGGTTATGTGACTTAATTAATCTATTTGGTGGGGTTAATCAAGTCCAATTGATTTTAAATTTGTATGTGATGTTCCTCTGATCCTAAAGATCAGTGGAGAATTGTTTTCAAGTTAATTTGATGTGTAATTAACCCTAATTAATTAAAGTTCTATTTTGGGTGTTTAGGCCAATTAGGGTTGTTCCACGTGAATTAACTCAAAACCTATTTTTCCTATGTTCCTCTAGTCATAAGAAACATCACCAAATTTTCCTAGAATTTATTTCTCAGCATGATAATTATTGGAATTAAAATACTCAAAACAGAAACATAAACTTGGAAAATCAATAACTTCTCATAGGGATGGCCTCTGACCTTAGAAAATTCAGGGAATGTTCCCAAGTTCAGATGCTTCAAAAGCCCCATGGTCTCATGCCATGGTGAATTGCCTATGCAAATGAAGAATTTAAACAATGCAGAGAGTAAATAAATCATTAAAAATAAAATACTTAATGAAATGACTTGATTTCTTTTCCACATTATTCTCCTCTGTCCACTGAGCAAGAGGGTATTTTTATTTTATTTTTGTGATCTTTCTATGCAAAGATATGGATTTTTGAAGTTCTAGTAATTAAATAAATAGAAAATAGCCCTAATTTCCACTTATCCACACGGCGCCACGCCATCCTCGGCAGCTCTGAAAGGCCACGCGGCGCGCTGTGATTCGGCGCCGCCATCTGACTCAGCTCTCTAAGGGCCCGCGGTTCACGTACCATTGCGCCGTCCGACTTGATGTCGACCGTCTGCCCGATACACACGCGATCCAACGGCTCCTGGTCATCGTCTACGACTGGTGTGCACCCTTGACCGTCCACACTAAAACCCTAAGATCTCACTCGATTCTCAATGGATTTTTATGTTCTTATACTCTATGGATTCGTCTTGAAGAGACGAACATATCCATACGGTTTATGTGGCATGAAATTAACCCAATCAAAATAGAGAATGTTCAGAAGCTCGGAAAGAAGAGAGAGCTCATACCTTTGCTCAGAGAAGTGTGGCTTCGATCTGAGAGTTGTGTCACCTTCGATTGAACCTAAGAAAGCTCTAGATGAAGTCTCTGGCCCTGGGGAATTGCCTAGACCTGATTTCCACCAGACCCAATTTCAACCTTTAGAGGTTAGAACAAATGGGTGGCCTAGAGAGGGGGCTTACACTGGGGAACTCCTTCTCTTGGTCTTGTGCAGGTGTGGGTGAGTTTAATTTGATTTTGATGGAGGATTTGAGAGTGTCATGTTCTAGCCTGAGAATTGAGCTCCAAAATTGAGCTCAATCAGTGGGCGTTTGGGCAGGAGAACAGTTGGGATGGATTGCTCTGAGCTGGGGAAGCTTTGTGAGGAGTTTGGAGGGATTCCGCGAAGGTTTGGTTCAGCCCAACCTTTTGGTCGAGAGGGGTTGGTCGGCTTAAATAGCCATGGCCATGGCTTCCCAGGGGGAGTTAGGGGCTTGGATCAACTGCTCAGGGCAAGGGAAGAACAGCTGCAATGGCCATTGGGCATGGGGCAGCACAGCAGGTGGAATTCCAAACTTTGGCTCATCACAAGGTTTTGGCCATGGCATTTTCCGACGACTATGGTGGCTGGCCGACCAGGGTCAGGTCAACCTCAGGCTTAGGGAAGTCAGGGCTTGATTCTTGTGGGTTCAATTGAGTTTTGCCAAGTGTAAAGGGGCTGGATCAAAGTGGCATGGAGGAGTGTCCATTTTGGCTTGATTTGGTCCAAGCCATGGTTTTGGGTTTGGTTCATCTCCCCATGGCCTGATTTTTGGCTGAGGAGGTCAGGTGGGTCAAGCTCACATGTGTGGTGAAGTCCACATCAATTTTGTTTAAGTTAATTTTGGGTTAGGGTGAGACATTAAAAGGGTTAAAAAGGTTTAGTGAGAGCTTAGAAAAGGCCCCCTCCCCTTGCCATTAATAGCTTGGTGAAAAGTCAAACCATCCATGGCTTCATGTGGCTTATACATGGCTTCATGGCTCACATTTGGCTTGGCAAGAGTTTGGTCAATTTTCATGGAAAAGGGTTTTAGGAATTTTTGGAAATTTTGGGGTCATTTGATGGGATTTGGCATAATACCATTTTGGTTTGATTTTCATGATGGATTTAGCACTTAGGGAGTGATATTAATTGAGTGAGGATGAGATGAGATTGTAATGTGGGTTTTAGGATGGGTTTGAGCTTTTAAAATTTGGTAAAGGTGGGCTTTAAAAATGGTTTAAGGGAATGGGCTTTTATTTTCAAAATGGGCTTTTAGATGAAAACTTTTACAAAGGGCCATGCTAAATAAATGTTGGGTTTGATTTAGGGATGTGTCATGAGTGATTTGAGACAAATTTGAGGTGATTTGGAATTGAATTGAGTCTAATTTGGGTCCCTCGGTGATAGGGTCAAAATAGATCAAAATGGACTAACTTGGGCTAAGGTTGGGCTAATGTTGAAATTGATGTAAATTCAATGTTGAGAAATGTTTATGGGAGTGTAACAAAGAGTTTTCAACCATGGTTGGGCTTTTATCTTGGGATTTAGGCCTATTTGGGTTCATGGTGGATTTAGGTTTATTTAGGAAATTTTGGGTTTGGGTTTAATTTTAGTAAGGTTTGGGTCCCAATTTTGGCAAACTATGTTAGTATTTTGTTTTTGGAGATGTTAGGGAAGACTTAGAAAAGGTTTGGGACCAATTGGGGTTGAATTGGGTTGGTTTGAGCTAGGTTTAGGTCATGGGCCAAAATTGGGCCTTAGGCTTCAAATTGAAATTGGGCTCAAATGTCAATCAAATTGGACTTGGATTTGGTCTACATTGATATTGGGGATGTTGATTTGAAGTTTGGAATTGAATTGGACCAAAATCGAGGTCAATTGTGGTTGTTTGGTTTGACATTGGGTTCACTTGGGTTTAAAATGGGCTAAATTGGGGGTTTTGGTAAAAGTGGGGTAAATTGGCAAAATTGGCCCATGGTGTAGTTGAACAAAATAAAATTAGGAATATTTGGGATTTTTGAAATTTTCTGGGAATTTTTGGAATTTTTGGATTTTTGGGTCAAGAGGGGCATTTTGGTAATTTGGAGGGTATTGGGGGTATTTTTGGAAATTTTGGTATTTTTTGTTATGGATGATCAATTTGAATGGTTGGGAAATGTTCAAGGTTGATTTTGGAAAAGTTTTGGGTGATTTGGAAATTTTGGTGGTTTTGGGTAGTTTTAAGGGTTTTTTTTGGTAGGCTTGGTGGGTCCGGGCCCCGGGGTCAAAAATTGAAATTTTGAAAAAAATGAAAATTGAGCAAGTGTGAGTGAAATGGAATCATTTTGGTTAAGCCATGAAGCCATGAAGCCATGAAGCCATGAAGCCATGAAGCCATGATAAGCTCATATGAGTCATGAAAGGACTCATTTGAGGCATTCACTATGTTGTTCCTAACCTTCTTAGCCAGGGGCTTAGGGGTTAAGGTCCATCCATGTGAATTACCCGCATGAGTCGGGAGATCAAGTCGGGTATAGGTGTAGTTTTCAGGATGTGTGTGTGAGGGTGTAGTGTATGTGTAAGTCAGCTCTCATCAGACCAGGCCACCCAGGGTGATCCTAAGGCCAAAGAGTCCTATAGGAAACTCATCCTTTAAACTTCCAAATTTGATCTCAACCCTCTAGGTGATTAGGGGTTTACAATCAAGCTTGTGGGGTTTGCAGGGAGTTAAGAAGTAGTTTGAATTTCTAAGTCGTGGATTCCATTTCTAGTCTTCTAGGATAGTCAAAGGAAAAGCCTAAGGCTAGATCCTAAGTACTAAAAGGAGAAGAGAAGACCTCATCAAAAATGAGGTCAACAACACCATGTATAACACACTCTACAAACATCCTAAAAGATAAATAAGGTCACTTTTCTTTCCTTCTCATCACATCTCGCTCCATTTTTTCTATCTCCAGCATCCTCCTCTATTAATAATTGATTGCTTTTATACATATTTTTGTAAGGAGAATATATCTCCAAAGATCGGCTAGATAACTAGTATATCAAATTGATTTATATTTGCCAATCCTTATGTCCTACCCTACCAATGAAACTATACACCTCAACTTGTATAACAGAGAAATCATCCACCAACCCTTCTAATCACTGGTCTACTGAACCATCATAATATAAGAACACGGCCAGAAGTAGGATATCAAGTATACTATGTACACTAAACTTGTACCCTTTGTTTGATTCATAACTAAGTTTTAGAGAACACATTTGCTCCTCTAAATTACCAAAAGACATGTCAGAGTTCTAACACAATGAGAAGACTAAGGATTTTTCTCCTTCAAATCACACAATCCTAACCATAACAAATCAATCACAACAAAATCAAATCAATAAAAATACTCACACAACAACAATAAACACAAACACAAATCAAACTGGGGTTGTCTCCCAAGAAGCACTTAGTTTAAACATTCTCAACCCGACGAATCCAGATATTTACTCAGGTTGACCCAACATTAAGACCTCATTAACCGTGGATCTCTCACCACTAAAGTAGGGTGTAAGACTATCCATTTAGTTTGAACACTCTACTACTCTTAGGATCTTTAATATTAATTGCACAGAAAGAATAAATATTTACTACAGTAAATGGTCCTGACCAACTAGACTTAAGTTTTTTGAGAAATAATATTAGTCTTGTATAATACAATAAAACTTCTTGCTTAGGCTCAAGATATTTCATAAGAATCTTCTAATCATGCCTTTTTCATTTTCTCTTTATAAATTTTTACAATTTCATAAGCTTATTGTCTTATCTCATCAAGTTCATTCAAATGTCGTAACCTTTTCTCACCAGCTTCTTTCATATTATAATTGAATTCCTTAACAACCTAATAAGCTTTATGTTCTAATTGCACTGGTAAGTGACAAGCTTTACCAAATATGAGCCTATATAGATAAATTTCTATAAGTGTTTTATAAGTAGTGATATAGGCCCACAATGCATCATTTAATCTTCAAGACTAATTTTTCCTGTTAGGATCGACGATTTTCTCCGGATTCCTAATGATTTCTCTGTTAGATACTTCTACTAAACCACTTACCTGGGGATGATATGTTGTGAAAATTCTATGCTTTATACCATATTTTGCAACTAGTGCCTCAATTTTCTATTATTAAAGTAGCTACACCCATCGCTGATGATCACTCTAGGCATACCAAATCTACTAAAGATATTCTTCTTTAAAAATCTTGTTACACACTGAGCATCACAATTTGGTAGAGCAACTACCTCTATCCACTTTGAAACATAGTCTATAGCTATCCAAATATATAAATTCCCTAAAGAAGGAACAAAGGGCCCCATGAAGTCTAAACCCCAAACATCAATGATTTCAATCTCCAAATTAAATTTTAGGGTCATTTCATCTCGCTTGGAAATATTTTCTACTCTCTGACATCTATCAAAAGTTTTGATATATTTATTCACATCCCAAAATATAATAAACCAATAAAATTCAAATTGTAAAATGTTATCAGCAGTTCTATGTACTCTAAAATGTCCCATAAATTTGGATCGTGACATTTTCTAATAATTTCTAGGTTTTCTTCAATATATATACGTCTCCTAATCACTTGATCTTTGTATTTTCTACAAAGCTAAGGGTCATCCCAAAAGTAATACCTGGTGTCATAGATGATTTTTTTCTGTCGATGGTATGCCAGACCGTAAGGCATAATATCACTAACTATGTAATTTACTATATCAGCATACCACAACATGTGTACTTAGTAATATAAAAAAAATATTCATCATAATAATTCTCATTGATCTCCTTTTCATAGACACCTGAATTCCTATGATCTAATATTGATAAATGGTCCGCTATTTGATGTTAGGTACCTTTCATATCTACAATTTTGATATCAAATCTTGCATTAACATGACCCATCTAATCAATCTTGGTTTGACATCCTTGTTCAACATTAGATATCAAACTATAGAATGATCGATATGAACAATACATTTAGTTCTAATCAAATAGGGCCAAAATTTATCAAATGGATATAATATAGGCAAAATCTCCTTCTCAATAGTAGTATAGCTAATTTGAGCTTCATGAAGGGTCTTAATGGCATAATACATAGCTCTAAACATCTTATCATTCCGTTGTCCTAAAATTGTTCCAATAGTTGGTCACTCGCATCACACATTAACTTAAATGGTCTCCCTCAATCATGAGAAATAATTATAGAAGCAGTGACTAACTTTTCTTTTAAAGAATTAAAATGATTTAGAAATTCATGGTCAAAATTAAGTAGTGTGCTTTCTAAAACTTTACATAGAGGTTTAGCACTTTTAGAAAAATTTTAATATATTGCCTATAAAATCCTGCATGTCCTAAATACTTCTAACTCCCCTCACAGTAGTAGGTGGGGAAAGTTTTTCAATAAATTGAATTTTTACTGGGTCCACTTCCATGCCTTTCTCAAAAATTTTATGACCTAATACTATTCCTCCAGAAACCATGAATTAATATATCTCTCAATTGAGGATAAAGTTGGTCTCTTCACATCATCTCAACAACTTAACTAGATGATCCAAACAAAAGTCCAATGAAGGGCCAAAAACTGAAAAAACATCCATAAAAGCTTCTATCCCCTTCTCAATTAGGTCACAAAAACTTGACATCACGCTCCGTTGCAACATAGGGTGCAGTACACGACCCAAAGTGCATTCTTTGAAAAGAGAAAATCACATATGGAGTTGTGAACGTTGTCTTATCCTGATCCTCAGAACCTATAGGGATCTGATGATACCCAGAATATTCTTTAAGAAAGTAGAAATATGGATGGCTAGCCAGCTTATCTAACATATGATCTAGAAAAGGTAAAGGAAAATGATATTTTTTATGGTAAAGTTTACTTTTCTATAATCAATACATATAAGCCACCTAGTGACATGTCCAGTAGGGTTCAATTCATTTTGTTCTTTTGCTACACTGTCTCTCCCCTTTTTAGGTACACAGTGGATAGGGCAAACCTAGGCACTATCTGAAACAAGACATATAATACATGCATCAAGCTCCTTCAATATTTCTTTCTTAACAACTTCTTTCATAACCGAGTTTAATCTCCTTTGAGGATCTGCCTGGGGTTTATGATTATCTTCCATCAGGATCCCATGCATACAAATTCTAAGACTTATCCTTTATATTTGCTAGGGTCCATCAAAAGATTTCTTAACAGTCCTCACAATGTTCATCAGTTTTTCTTCTAAAAAATTGTCAACTCCAAGTATATGATAAAAAGTAATGTAGATGACTTCCCCAAGTAAGCATACTTTAAATGATTAGGAAGCACCATTAATTTAAGTTCAGAGGGTTCTTCAATATACAAAACCAACGGTTTAAGTTGAATCAAGAATTTTAAACCTCTCCCTAACTATTTTTAAATTATCTCATACCAATAGAGTTGATTCTTCCATTGATTCTATAGATTTTTTCTCATCCAAATCTGACTCTACTAATTTCACTTCATTATTTTCTCAAAAATGACTGCTACACAAATAATTAATAAGATTCATCTGAAAACACACATATTTATTTTCGTCAGAAGGATGTTTCATAGCTTTTAACACATTAAAAGTAATATCTTGATCATTTACCCTCATAGTTAACTCACCTTTTTGTACATCTATCATAGCTCGATGAGTGTCTAGAAAAGGCCTACCTAAAATAATATGAATTTCTTTATCTTCTTCCTTATCTAATATAATGAAGTCAACATAGAAGATAAATTTATCCACCTTAGAACATCTTCTATAACCCTCCTTGGTAAGTGATCGAACGATTAGTAAGTTGAAGGGTCACAGTGGTAGAAGGCACTTCTCTAATCCCAACCTCTTAAAAATAGATAGTTGCATAACAGCTAACACTAGCCCTGAGATCACATAATGCTTTCCCATAAAATTTTTCTCTAATTTCACATGGGATAGTAAATCACAAGATCTTTAAGCTTCTAAAGAAGTTTCTTTTGTATAATAGCAATGAATTCCTTGTTAAGTGTTACTGTCTCATAATCTTCAAACTTCCCCTTCTTATTAAGAATCTCTTTCATGAATTTTACATAGCTAGGTATTTTCTCTAACGCCTCAACAAAATGTATGTTAATTGTTAAATTTTTAAATGGTTCCAAGAATCTTGAAAAATGTTGGTCTAATTTTTGTTTCTAGAGTCTATGAGGAAATGGTGGTGGTGATCTTTCTATATTATTCTTAGTAGGTAAGATTGGTTTATCTCAGTGTTTGGAAATATTTTCCAAAGGTCTTTTAGGTTCTATTGTTTTTTTTTCAAATCATGATCTTTATGACTCATATCCTCAAATTATCTTCCACTTAGCTTCACAGCTTTTACATGCTCACTGATCTTTTCCTTAGGATTAATCTCAGTATTACTAGGAAGAGTTCTTTGAGGTCGACTGCTAAGAGAGTTTTTAATTTGCCCCAAATGACTCTCAATATTCCTAATCATGACACCTTAGCTATGTAATTGATTCCCCATCTGCAAAACAACTTCTTCGAAAGGTTTCTCCTTCTCCTTAAATTATGGGTTAGAGTTAAATGTTGGAAAATAAGAAGGTGTTGAGTTTGAACTACCCTGATTGTTCCAATTCCCAAAAGGATTTGTTTGATTATTCCTCTATTATTAATTTCCCCTGCAAAAATTGTCGTTCAATTTAAAGTTAGGGTGGTTCTTCCAACCAGAGTTATAGAAATTAAAATAAGGGTTGTTAGGTCTGTAGTTTAGCACATTTAAGGTTTCAAAGGATGAAGTGTTTCCATCAACTAATTGTCAGAATTAATTTTCTTAAATTTATTATGGTCCTTTAGGTTGGTTCATTCCAAACTAGTCCACCTTTCTAGAAATTGCAGCAACTCGAGAAGTTAATATTGAGAGCACATCAGTGTCATGTACATTTGTTTCTTTTCTGGGGTTCACTCTCTAATAAAGACATTGAAAATTATTAGTAATCATCTCCTCTATTAAGGAATAAGTCTTACCAAATGGCTTCGAGATAAGCGATCCACCAGCTGCAACATCAATAATTTAACTTAAGGGATCCAACTAAAACATTGCAAAATGTCTGAATCATGAACCAATCAGGCAGTACATGGTGGGGGCATTTCTTTAGAAGTTCCTTAAATCATTCCCAAGCTTCATAAATTAACTCACCATCATGTTGGCTTAAATGAAGTAATATCATTCCTTAGTTTAGCCGTTTTTATGGTGAAAAATATTTAGGTAGGAATTTCTGGGCTAAGTCACTCCACGTCCCTATTGATCTGGGTGCTAATGAATTTAACCACATTTTTTCCTTGTACCTTAAGGAAAAAGGAAATAGCTTAAGCCTAACAGTGTCATTGGATACGCCATTATAGCGGAATGTAGCACAAAATTCTAGAAAACTAGCTAAGTGTAAGTTTGGATCCTCAGACGGGGTTCCCTTAACTTGATTGTTCTGCACCATTTGTATGATAGCAGGCTTCAGTTCATATTTTGTTAGCTTCTATGGCAGAGGTTTGAATACTTGAGTGAATTTAATTTGCTGTAGTATTAACATAGTCCCTTAATGGTCTATGTGCATTGATGCACAATACTGTTTTTGCTATATAATTTTACTCATTTTTGGTGATATTGCACTTTAAAGAAAGGTATTTTTCATGATTTGTTGCAGGTATGATGATTTTAGGTCATTAGAGTGAAAAGAAGTGAAAAGGAACGAATTCAGAGCAAAAAGGAGCAAAAAGAAGCAAAAAGGAGGAAAACAGGTTATGGCGCCGCCAACGCCAGAATGGGCATCGCCGACGCAATTTTCTAGAGAGTTATGCAATTATTGGGATGATAGAGCACCGCCGGCTAGGGGTATAAATGAACCGAACATGAACGAACAGAGCTAGTGTTCGTGTTTGAAATGTTCAAACACATCACTGTTCGTGTTTGGTTCGTTTAACAAACAACAAAAAAATTTGTTCGTGTTCGTCTCTTTGTTTATCGAACGAATCTAACACAAATTTCCTGGCGAACCGAACATGAATTGTTCGCGAACAATGAACTTTTTTGACAACCTTAGCTTTGATGACATACTTCCTCAAAATGAAACAAATTGATCAAGTATTCCGTACACATCAGGTAATCCATACTTACTCAAAATGAAGCAAACTAAATAAGGCGTTCAGTGTTTTGTGTAGGATTTTATTTTAATATATAGTACAGTATATTAATTAAAATATTATAATATTTATATTAATATAATTAATACTATAACATTATAATTGTTATTAGTAATTTATCATATATTATAATTTATAAAAGTTTAATTATTTAAAATATGATAAATTTTTATAATACATAATTATTTTTAAAATATCATAAATTTTTTATATATAACTATTTTAAATTATTTTATATTTTGAACAATAAAGAACCGAACACGAATGAACACATCACTATTCGTGTTTGGTTCGTTTAAGAAACCGAACGAAAAAAAATTGTTCGTATTCGTCTTTTTTGCTTATTGAACGAATCAAACATGAACTTCTTGGCAAACCGAACACGAACTGTTCGCGAACAACGAGCTTTTTTGACAGCCCTACTGCCGGCACTCTATTGGCACCATCGGTGCCCAATGTCGGTGGAATTCAAATTTGAGGAGTTTTGGTGACTTTTTAAAGGGATGCCTATGGAAACTCTTGGGATTTCATTCCTAACTTATAAGTAACTGTTTTTGGATGAAAATTGGAGGGAGTCTTGTGTTTGTAGTGGTCTTAGTGTGTGTTAAGTATTAGGGTTTAGGAGAAGAGTGTGTATAAGTGAGAATTTGAGATGAATTCTTCTCTATGTAGTGAAGGAGAAGAAGTAAAGTGAGAGATTGCTTCTTCCTTTCCATTCTAAAGAGGGAATTAAGTGTTGTAAAAAGGAGAGAAAAGGATTCAAAGGAACTTCAAGGGAATTACATAAGGGAAGAGAAAGAGATAAGTTGTATTTTCTTTTGTGGTTTGTATGACTTTTCTTTTATATATAAAATCCATGTTTTATTGTATCTTCTTCATGAACTCTGAATAGTCTCCTTCGTTTTTTTTCTTGTATAAAGATGCGATGATGGATTGATGTGGATTTGATATGCTTTTAATGTATTGAAGAAATTGTGATGGTTTTTTATTTTGAGCTTAATTTACTTTTCGATTTGGCCAATTGAATTGTTAAAATATGTTGCTGAACATTAATTTTGAAAGGATTTAGTGTCATACAAAAATAATGAAAAATCCATTCAATTTCCATGGATGAATTGCGTAGTTCATGGGAATTTAGTGTAAATAAATAGGGAAATGTGTTTTGATGGACTTCAATTTGGAGGTTTCAGGGTGACAGGCTGAGATCCCCAAATTGGTTCTAAGATTAGTAACTAAACTCGAAGGTTAGTGACCCGATATAAATATATGCGTACTAAAATCTTCTTCCCCGGCAACGGCCAAAAAACTTGACCCAAAGTCATCTGAAGATCAACGTACTAATTAATTCTTTCAAAAATATATGTTATAAATAATAATAGCGGCTAGTGTATATAAATATAATTTTATGGAAAATATTTTACACACTAGGGGTTCTACGCAAGTACACGTATCATTTCAAGTAATATAGGGTTTTGAAACAAAGACCCCAGTATCTATCCCACGAGGAGAGAGTTATAGATCTTTAAATATTTTTATATTAAAGTATTTATTTTATAATTTTTAATTTACTAGATGCAATAATAAAACAAGAATAAAATAATTTATGTAAATAACAGTAAGAAAGCAACTTTCTCCCTTTCAATTAATCCAAGATTTTCTAAGATAATAATAATATTCGTGGAGAATATAAATTTATGGTATTGTGCCAAATATAATCATTCTTATTCTTTACCCTTTGATCCTGGTGCAAAGAACATCAGCTAGCTTATAGATCAGGTCCGGATGTATTGTTAGTAGAATGGGTTAATCTAGGCTCACACTATTAGATGTCCAAGGGTGGCTATGGTCGGCCCTACCAGTGACCCTTTCCTTTTCTATAAACCAAATAACAAGAATTTAGTCTGTCACTCTAAAAACTTATCAATTCTACGCCCATTATATAATATCTTCCTATTTATTTGTACTTCACCTTGAATAACCCGCACAAGGCCTTCGACTACCTAAGGATTCATGTGATATCTACAAGTTAAGAATTCATCTCCTTCTAGGTCTCAAAACTCTTCAACAAGTTTTAACAATTTAAATGGTCAATTTAAATAGTAAATTAAGAACCGGTATTAATATCATCACAATGTTTTGAAAATATATGATTTTTAATTCTCCGACGAATTTTGTATTATCTTATTTATCTTTTCATAATTGAAAGGAGAAAGTAAAGTAACTACTCAGAACACATTGAAATTAAATAACAAAACATAATAAATAAACTTTGAATCAAAATAAAAATACTTATCTTAGATGTTTCTCCTATTGAACTTCGATTCCTACCGACTCCACGGCGTAATGAACTACAGATGCACCAACTCTTTCAAACTCTGAATACAAACTCTAAAATAAACTCACTAATTTATGAAGAAAAGTAAAAAAGGTGGTCCTAATATGATCTCTCTAATTCTCTCTCTAGATAGATCTCTAGATAGGGAGGGATAGATGGGGCGTTTTTCTCTGAAGGAATACCCTCCTATTTATAGGCTTCAAGGGTTGCCTCAAGGCACCTCTTCAAAATGTGTCCACATTCAATGAATCTTCTAGGTGTGTCTGGCGCCTAGGCGCCGGAATCTGCGTCCAGTTCTTCGCACCTCTTCACTTTGGATAGCACCTCTTCGCGATTAAAATCGTTTTAAAGCATCCAAATACGTTGTATCACATGTCCTATAAATTAGGAACAACTGCCAGTCTTCTAGAAGGTCCAATAACTGCTCACACCGTCAAAATAACTGCCCAAAAGTCGTCAAAAACTTAACAGGTTTCTGTATCGAGCTGGCGATTAGGCGCAGGACTCTGGCGCCAGGCCAATAATTTCGAAAATTTTGCATTTTGGCTCTATTTTTGCTCCTTTTTGCTTCTTTTTGCTACCTTTTCATATTTTTCTCCTTGAACATTTTTGTATCACCTACATTCAAAAACACAAAAATACCTTTCATTAAAGCATAATATCCTTTAAATTTAATAAAAATCAAGGCATAAAAATAGGTATTTTTTTCTTGGATCAAAATCCCCAAACTTAAACGTTACTTGTCCTCGAAGTAACCCTTTTTACTATATAAAATGTATAACATTTGGAATAAAAAGGTAAATATTTTAGACTTCTTAAGATTTTTGATTTTATAAAGGCTTTAGTAAATCATTAACCGAATTTCACTAACAAAGTTTAATTTTAAGAATTTAAAGAATATTCTAACTACCAAATCATAAGACTTCAAAAATTTTTCATTCACTTCGAAAATAATTGTAGTTTATTATATTAAGAACACATAAATTATTCACAAGAAAAAGATCTTCATGAAATTCTTTTCTAATAAAAATACATGCATAAGAATTAAGTAATAAATGTAATCAGTTTTCTTTTTAAAAGTTAATTCATGCGAAGTCAATTTTTGATTAGGCATTTCCTCAAGCTTCTCCTCTCTTTTTCTTTTTTCTCTTTTTTGTTTGAAGAAAGGATTACTATATCTGGATAGCCTGTTAATGGTTTTGAACTTCACTATCCTTAGCTTATATTTTCAAACTTATACACTTTCACTTAATTATTATAACATAAATAGATTTAAAAAAGAATTTCAATCTATTTTTTTTCAAGTTATAATTTTTGATTTCTTAATATTTCTAAAATTCAATTATCTCTACTATGAATAGAAAAATTTCATAATCTTATTCTTCTTAAAGTTGAATAATTATATTCTTAAAATCAATCAAAGTTATTAAAATTTTTGGTTAAGTCAACTAAATTATTTATAATTTCAAAAATTTAAGTGATCTTAAATAGATTGTTTATTCCTCATGTTATGTTAAAAATTTTTATTTTAAGAAAATATTAGTTCTTTAAGGACAAATAAAATTTAAATTTGAATGTATTTTCCCTTTCCCCCAAACTTAAGTTTTGGTCTATCATGAAATTTTTTTTAAAGTATGAGAGAAAGAAAAACATAATTTTAAAAAGGAATTTTTATAAGTATGTAAAAAAAATATTCTAGAAAGGAAAATTTACTTCTACAAATGCTTTTATGAATAATACTGAAATAATGAAGCATGTATAAAAGTAAGCAGGCTCATTAATAATTAAATTAAATGACTATACTACTTAAAAAAAAACAGAACAACATTACTAACTACTAAACAATAAGCTGAAACAGGAATAAACATAAATTTATCTAAATTTCAATCTTAAACACAATACATTAAAAAAACTCTAACAACAGTCTTAACATCCAACAATCCACACAAAGTAAATAAATAAATCTAAACTAGCTAACAACAATCAATACTAGCAAACAAACTAAACTAACAACAGACTTAGCACAATTCAGAGGTAAATCAGGCCACTAATCACTGTCTGTAGCCTCAACATCATCATCATCACCAAAAGAAAACTCAACATCCTTAGGATCAACATATGGTGAGAAATTAGGAAAGGTAGGAAAGCCGAACATCATGCTCTCCCTTCGGGAATCTAACGAGAGCTTCATCATACTCGGCATCGTAACTACTCTTCCTCCGGGTATACTCGGATAAATGATCAATTTTCTTATCAATAGAATCAACTCGCGAGTGAGTTTGAAATAACTCATGCTGTCGCTCTAAAACTGATCATGCATCGATTCCCAAAAACTAGATTGTGGCTCAGCGGTAGAAGTAGAAGGTCTGGAAGTAGAAGGTCTACCTGAAGTGTGTGCAAAAGTAGAAGGAGCGGTCGATCTCTTCCCTCGAAGACGATCATAGATACTAACACTCTCCTACCCAATTGGCTTAGTAGACTTCAGCTTCTCCTCAGAAATATCAGCAGTGACTCCATTACTAACACATAAAGAATAGATCAAAGATGGAAATCCCAGTCCCACGAAGTGCTTGGATCTAGCGATAGGACTCCACGTAATCATAAATAATACTGCCGACATCTATCGGCTTTCTCTCCTGAATGCAATAGTTTAAGATAGCTCGATCTCTGGTGACTTCACTCAGGTGGTTGGAAGGTAGAAGTCTAGCAGAAATAAAATAATGCCAAGCCTTTGAAACACCATTTAATTTGGAAGATTTGAAATTTACCCGTTTTTCATTTCGGATCTTCCAGGCTCCAGTGCCGTCAGTTAAGTAAGCAATAATCATCTCAAGATCTCTCTCAGATGGAGATAATCCAGAATAGTGGCACTCGATGGTAGGTGGTAGTCCATAAAACACATTGATCCTCTCTGGAGAAAATCCTATTCCAATACCTCTGATGAAGACTTCGTAGTCTTCCGCATCTATAAAGTTAGCATAAAATTCGCGAACGACTGGAAGAACAGCAACAACAGTGAAATAACAGAATCGTTGCCAGTTGTGCGCAACAATTGTGTTCTCAATCATTTCATCTGGATTGTAAAAGCTTCGCTCCGAGATAAACTTTCTTGATGTCGTAAATTCGTGATATCGAAAATGCGCTGCTGCAGTCGCGAACTTGCTATTGTCAAAATTTTCTCGTCCCTTCCCTCGCTTAGATTTCGGTGCCATCTAAACGTGAAAGAAAAAAAGAACAAATTTAGGAATCAAATATTTAAACTCTTTTTAAGTTTAAGAAACTTAAAATAAGTTTAAAAATCTATGGGTTGCCTCCCATAAAGCGCTTGGTTTAACGTCGTCAGCCTGACTTAAGTAATTCTTTAATCAGGTTGACTTAATTCATAAGCCTCTTTATAAATCTTTTTAATATCTCCCAAACAAGGCTTTAATCTTAATCCATTAACTTTAAAAATTTTTCCCGTTTTGGGGTCTTTAATATCCACGACTCCATATTGGTATACTTTTTCAATTATATATGGTCCTATCCATTTTGATCTCAATTTTCCAGGAAAAAGTTTTAAACGAGTATTAAATAGTAATACTTCTTGTCCAGGCTCAATTATTTTTCCTGAAATCTTTTTATCATGTAATACCTTCATTTTCTCTTTATAAATTTTTGCATTATCATATGATTCATTTCTTATTTCATCTATCTCATTTAATTGCAATAATAGTTTTTCTCCTGCAATATTCAAATCAGAATTAAACTCCTTTATCACCCAATAAGCTTTATGTTCAAGTTCAATAGGTAAGTAACAATGTTTTCCAAAAACTAATCGGTAAGGTCCGATTGGTGTCTTATAAGCTGTTCTATAAGCCAATAATGCAGAATCAAGTCTATTAACCCAATCAGTTCTTTTAGGATTAACAGTCTTCTCTAAAATTCTTTTAATTTCTCTGTTTGATACTTCAGCCATTACACTTGCTTGTGGGTGATATGCAGTTGCAATTTTATGTTTGATTCCAAATTTTTGCAGTAATGATTGAAATATTATATTTCTAAAATGACTTCCACCATCTGTGATAATTACCTTAGGCATTCCAAATCTTTAAAAAATCATCTTCTTTAAGAATTTAGATACACTTTTAGAGTCACAGTTAGGCAAAGCTACAGCTTCAATCCACTTTGAAACATAATCAACTACTAATAAAATATAAATTTTTCCAGATGATGGTACAAATGGTCTCATAAAGTCTAAACCTCATATATCAAAAATTTCAACTTCCAATATATAGTTTAAAGGCATCTCATCTTTCTTGGATATATTTCCCATTCTTTGACATTGATCACATGTTTTAACATAATGTCTTACATCTCTGAATAAAGTAGGCCATTAAAATCCTGAATTTAAAATTTTAAATGCAGTTTTATCTATTCCAAAGTGTCCTCCAAATCGGAATCATGACATTTTTGAATAATAACAAAAGCTTCTTCATAAGGTACGCATCTTCGAATTATAGAATCTCTTCCTAATTTAAATAAACGAGGATCTTCCCAAATATAATATTTAACATCATTTATAAATTTCTTAATAAATTTTTCATCTAATCCATAAGGTAGAATATTGCTAACTAAATAGTTAACTATATCCGCATACCAAGGTAATATCCTTGAATAACATATAAATGTTCATCAGGAAATTTCTCGTTTATATTTTCTTCAGTAATAACCTCATTCTTAATTCTAGATAAATGATCAACAATTTGGTTGTCTGTTCCTTTTCTATCCAATATTTGAAAATCAAATTCTTTTAGAAGTAAAACCCATCTTATTAGTCTAGGTTTAGCATCCTTTTTTGACATTAGATATTTAATAGTGGAATGATCAGTATGAACTATGCATTTAGTACCAAGAAGATAAGGTTCAAATTTATCAAAGGCATAAACTAATTAATTTTTCTTTTAAAATATTAAATGCATTAACATAGTCTTCGTTAAATTCAAATTTAGCATCTTTTTCCAATAAATGACAAAGAGGTTTAGCAATTTTAGAAAAATCCTTTATATATCTTCTATAAAATCCAGCATGACCTAGAAAACTTCTCACATCAGTAACAGTAGTAGGTGGTTGTAATTCAACAATAATTTTCACTTTTTCTTGATCTACTTCCATCCCTTTTTGTGAAACTTTGTGACCAAGTACAATGCCTTCTGTGACCATGAATTGACATTTTTCCCAGTTAAGAACTAAGTTTGTTTCTTCACATCTTTTCAGAATTTTGGAAATATTTTCCAAACAAGATTCAAAAGAAGTTCCAAAAATTGAAAAAATCGTCCATGAAAATTTCAATTCCTTTGTCAATCAAATCACAAAATATTGACATCATACATCTTTGAAAAGTTGCAGGTGCATTACATAAACCAAAAGGCATTCTTCTAAAGGTAAATGTTCCATAAGAACTTGTAAATTTTGTTTTCTCTTGGTCCTCAAAAGCGACAGGTAATTGATGATAACCAAAATATCCATCCAGAAAACATAAATATGAGTGTCCAACTAATTTATCAAGCATTTGATCCAAGAAAGGTAAAGGAAAATGATCCTTTCTAGCGGCGTCATTTAATTTCCTAAAATCAATGAAAATTCGCCATCCAATAACTTGTTGTACGGCTTATTTTTAGGTTTGTCTTTTGAAAAGGGGTCGCCTACAGAAATTGTCGGCGAATTTTAAATTTTTAAATTTAATTTAAATATACATATAATTTAGAAAGTAGCATTTGATTTTGAAAATAATTTTAAGTTTGAAAATTTTAAGATATGAAATTAAACCGATCTCACATCCCGAATAGTTTATATAAACGAGCACTACACCACAAACCGTGTATCTATCCCGAAGAATAGACACACTGCTTGATGATGGGACTCGATTAAATAAACTTGAAGATTTGTGACATCCGTTTGGTCCGCGAACCAATTTTATAAGCCGACAAGTTCCCTACTTAATATAAAGAAATTAAGCGAGGTTTATATTACTCCGGGTTCATAAAGTTCCCTATAAGGGCAAGCCCCTATAGTTAATTACATCTTAAATGACGAGAATCATTTAAGAAAACTCTCGATAATGATCAGTAGTTTTGCTCTCAAGAATTTCAAAGTTTAAGGTGTTCAAAGGATTGGATTTTGGAAATTCCAAAAGGGATTAGCTCAAATTTGGAACGGTTTATTTTAGGAATCCAATGGGGGGAGAAGTAGGGGATGTCACGGATTCGAGACAAGTCTTAGTGACTTCGCAACTATCCTATTGTTTGGCTTCAATTTGGGAGTTTATTTAATGTTGTAATTCTGCCAATTTTAGTTAATTAGGACTTATATTTGTATGACATGATCATACAAATAGCCTCGAAGATGTGAGGGTTTATGTCGTACCAAACGACTACCTCGGAATCCTAAGACCGGTTAGGGCTTAATTTACATAATATGATTATGCAAATGCCTAACAAAAAGTTGAGGATTTATGTTGCACTAGGCAAACTACCTCGAAATCCTATGGCTTGGTCATTTAAAACTAAGAAATGTTTTGATGATGTCGATCCAAGTTTTGCTGACGACGATGGCTGTGCTAACCACTGTGCTCCAAGCTCCTTGTTGTTGCAGAGGTTTAGTTTTAGAAGGTAAAAATCAGGAAATGAGAAAAGTGTTTTGGTTTAGATGAATCTTAAAGTTTAAATGTTTTTAATGTTTTATTAGGGGAATCTTAAAGTTGATTATAATAACACCAGTTAAGATCACATGGTTCCATCATTCCGGCACCGTTATTTTTATCTGATTCGCTTAGTCCAGATGAATTTGCTAAACTCAACTGAATGAGTTCCATACTTTCATTTAGACTGTGGGAAATCCCGTTAGCAACACGTAGGTTACATCATCCGAGGTATTCTCGATCATCCAACAAGACATTTTAATTTTGTTATAGTTGTAGTTTTGTTGTTCTGTTTGTGATTAAATTTTGAGTTGTTTTATATTTTGACATGTTGTGGCAGTGAATTTTATCTTGTGTTGATTTTCATTTAGTTTTGGTTTCAGTTTTGTGGCTATCCTAAAGGTTTCAGTTTTCATGCAACAATCCTGTTTATCATGCAAGAAAAGTAAAGCGCAGTGCAGGTAAATAAGTTGCAATAAAGTAAATTGCAATAAAGTAAAAGCGTACCTGGAAGGTCTTCTCTTCATTCCAAGCTACACATAAAACACATGTTAGAACATTTAAATATTTGCAACAAGTTCCTAGGTAAATCTAAGGGAAAGGTTTTGGTTGTCTACCAAAATCCTAATCCTACTGCTAGTCAGTTCATATGACGTCTAGGTTTTTTATATTTTGTGGATGATTTCCTTCACCAAAGAATAATTAAGACCAATTATTCTTCTTAAAACACCTCATTGTATTGAGGAAGTGCTTAGAACGGGTTCTAAACATCTTTTCAATACTTCTGAGATTATTTCGAGTCTAAATGAATTTTTATTGTAGAGATGAATCAATCATCCAAAAATTTTTAGTTAAGTTTTAACTCTTGCTCAGTGAACTTAGGATATTTGATTATCCCATGAATGAAGTGACACCTCACTTGATGCTCCATTTAAGAGTTATAATGATAAAAGTCTTTAGGGGCAAATCAATTTATTAAGAATTTCAACGATTTAAAATTAGAATTAATGTTTTAAGGTGATTTAATTTAGTTATAAAATTTTAATAAATTTAAGTCTGAAATAGTGTTCAAGTTATTTTATTCTTAAGTATTTTAAACTATTTGAATTGAAAGAGGAGTTTAAATTATTTAATTTAGACTTTAATGATTTAATTTTAATTTAATTATAATATTATAGATTAACTTTTAATTGGTTTGATTTTTAATTAAGACTTTTTTTTAAATTGATTTTGATGTTTCAAGTTTGCTTTATATTTGCTTTCAGGTGATTTTTGAAATTAATAATTTTTTTTAATGTTTTAAATTTATTTCAATTTTTTTATCAAGTTATTTAATGTTTTAAGTTTTAATTTAATTAAGGGTTACCTTTTTTTATTATTAATTTATTAATTTCAATTATCATCTTAAGTTTAATTAAGAGTTAAGTATAATTAAAGTGATTCATTTGGGGATTTTAGTTTAAGTGATTATAGTCTCTCTAAATTATATCCCCATTTTAATAATCCAATTTTTTTTAATTATTCTTCCAAAATTCAAATTATTTAATTAATTAAGGTTTCATTTTTTTTGTTTATTAAAAGTGATCAATGAGTTCCTAGCCTTTTTTTTCCAAAGTTTTAATCATCTAAGAAAGAATTAAGATTAAATATTTTACCCCCCATTTTGATTAAACCTAAAGTTTTAATTAGGGGTTAAAATTCTTAATTATTAATATACCCTTTTAAGCTTAATTATTTCATAACTCATCAAATTGAGCTCAAATGAGCTTGAAATTTTTATTTTACTTCACTCATATGTCAATTAGGATATTAGAGGAGAAAATGTGATTTTTCTGAATTTAATTTAATTTATATATTTATTTTAATGAAAAATAGGGATTTTCAATGGAAATTCAACAACATGACCAAGGTAAGGTTTCTATCCTTAAGAAAATTATGAGATGTTCCTAATAACCAGTGGACCACTTAGACCAATTTTGGTGATTTTTTGAATTATATTTTATTTATTATAATTATTTTGAGTTTTCGAGTATTAATCAATTATAAAATAAAATTAAAGTTGAAAAATGGATTTTATATTTTTCTTAAATTTCTCTAACCTCAAGGAGTTCAGAGAAATAAATTTTACATTTTTATGATTTTTCTGTGATTTATTAGAATTAATTTGGTGAAAAGGTTGAAAAATCTATTTTTTAATATTAAAAATTGTCTTAAGCATTTAAAATTCAATATCTTAACCAAGAGACTTGGGAAAAGTATTTAGTTTATTCTTAAGTGATTAGGGGTCAAAATATGATATTTTTGTGATTTTTTATTATTTTTTATGATTTTTACGATTTTTTAATTATTTAAAATATTAAAATAAGGTAGAAAATAAAGATTTTTGAAAAATTCCAATTTTTATTTTTTTAGACTCCTCTGATATCAGAGAGCCCACAAAAATAATTTGGTGAATTTTTAAAATGTATTTTTAGATTTATGAATTTTTTAAAGTTTAATTTTGGTCATGTAACTTAATTAATCCATTTAGTGGTGTTAAACATTTCCAATTGATTCCAAATTTTTATGTGAGGTCCCTCAGAGCCTAAAGATTAGTGGAGAATTATTTTCGAATTCTTTTGATGTGTGGTTAACCCTAATTAATTAAAGTTTAGTTTTGAATAATTAAGTCAATTAGGGTTATTCTTAATGAATTAATTCAAAACATAGTTATCCTAGGGTCCTCTGGTCCTAAGAAACTTCCCCAAATTTTCCTAGAATTTTCTAAGCAATATGCTAATTAATGGAATTAAAATATCAAAAACAGTGACATAAACTTGAATAATACATAACCTGCCATAGAGATAACCTCTGACCTTGAAAAATTCAGGGAATGTTCCCAAGATCAGAGGCTTCAAACACCTTATGGTCTCATGTCATGGTGAATTGTGTATGCAAATGGAGAATTAAAATACTAAAATGAGTAAATAATTAATTAAAAATAAAATACTCATCAAATTAACTCAATTATTTTTCCACATTATTCTCCTCTGTTCACCGAGCAAGATGGTATTTTTAGTTTATTTTTATAATTTTTCTACACAAAGATATGGATTTTCAAAGTTTCAGGCATTTAATTAAATCATAAATTCCATATTTTTCTACTTATCTGACTCAGCACCATGGCAACCTTAGCGTCTCCGAAGCTCCACGCGGCGCGCTCCCATTCGCTGCTGCCATCTGACTCAAAGCCACGCAGCTCGCGGTTCACATACCGTTCTCTGGTCCGACGCAATCTGAGCCGTCCAGTCGATACACGCTCGATCCAACGACAGCTGGTCGTCGTCTCCTACTGGTGTGCACCCGCGACCATCCACACTCAAACCCTAATATCTCCCTCGTTTCTCAATGGATTTTCGTGTTCTTATACTCTATGGATTCGTCTTGAGGAGACGAACACATCCATATGGTTTACATGCATTGAAATTAACTCAAAATAAATGGAGAATCACTAGAAGCTCTCGGGGAGGAGGACTGTCCATACCTTGGTTCAGGAGGTGATGCCTCAACTGAATGTGCTCGGCACGTTCACTGAAGCTGGAAGAGCCTAGGGATGAAGCCTCTGGCCCTGTTGAATTGTCTAGGTTTAACGTCCACCAAGCCCGATTTTCAAAGCTTGGCCGATAGAGAGAATGGCTGGCCTGGTAAGGGGGCTTCCACTAGGGAACTCCTTCTCTTGGTCCTGTGTAGGTGTGGGTGAGTTTAATTTGGGTTTAGTGGAGGTTGTGAGATGTCCTGTTCTGGCCTGAGAATTGAGCTCTAAAATTGAGCTCAATCAATGGGATTTAGGGCAGGAGAACAGTGGCGATGGATTTCTCTTGGCTAGGGGAAGCTTTGTGAGGAGTTTGGAGGGATTCTATGAAGGTTGATTTCAGCCAACCTTTTGGCTGAGAAGGGGTGGCTTGTTTAAATAGCCATGGCCAGGGCCTCCCAGGGGGTTTGATGGCTTGGATCAGCTGCTCCGGTGAAGAGAAGAACAGCTGCAGTGGCCATTGGGTATGGGACAACTCAGCTAGTTCAAATTAAATTTTTGAATCCATTTAGACCTCTCGGCCATGGTGTTTTCTGGCAAACTGGTGGCTGGCCGGCCAGGGTCAGGTCACCATCCTAATGAGGAGGGTCAGGGCATGAAGTTTGTGGGTTCAATTGGCCAATGCCAAGTGTTAAGAGGTTTGATTTAAGTGGTAAGGGGGAAGGGTCATTTTGGCTTGATTTGGTCCAAGGCATGGTTTAGGCTAGGTGCACCTCCCTAAGGCTTGACTTTGGGTTGAGGGAGAATCATTTGGGTCAGCTAGGAAGGGGTGGTGAAGTCCCCAACAAAGGTGATGTGGCTACGCTTGGTTTAGAGTGTGACATGAATGGGGTTAAAAAGCTTAATGAAGGATTAAGAAAGATGCCCCCTACATTTGCCATAATGACATGGTGAGGTGTAAAGTGACTCACATGGCTTGCATATGGCTTATGCACAGCTTCATGGCTTCATTTGGCTTGGGAAAAGATTTGGTCAATTTCATGGAAGAGGGTTTTATGAATTTTGTCATTTTGGTGGAAATTTGAATGAAGCTTGATTTAGAATGGTTTAATGATGATTTTGAAACTTAGGGGTGATATCAATCAAACGTATGATGAAAAGAAATTGCCATGTGGGCTTTAGAGCCAATTTTGGGCTTTTGGATTTGGTGAAAATGAGCTTTTAGAATGGTTTAAGAAAGTGGGCCTTTAGGTTTGAAAACAAATTGGTGTATGGAAATTTTATGAAGGATTGAGCCAAACAAATATTGGGTTTATTTTAGGAATGTGTCATGAGTGATTTGAAAAAGGTTTGGTGTCATTTGGAGTTGAAATGAGTTCAATTTGGGCCTTTTTGGTAAAGGGGCCAAAGTGGGTCAAATTGGGCTAACTTGGGCTAAGGTTGGGCTAATGTTAGATTTTATGTAAAATTATTGTTGAGAAATTTTTATGGAAGTGTTACAAAGAGTTTTCAACTTTGGTTGGGCTTTGATTTTGGGATTTGGGCCCATTTGGGTTCATGGTGGGTTTAGGCCAAAATTGGGGATTTTGGTTTTGGATTAGGTTTGGGTGGCGTTTGGGTCCAAATTTGGGGCAAATCTTGTTAGCGTTTTGTTTGTAGGGATATTAGGAAGGTTTAGGAAAAGATTTGGGGTTAATTGGAGTTGAGTTGGGTTAGTTTGGGCTAAGTTTAGATTATGCGCCAAAATTGGGCTTTAAGCTTCAAATTGGAATTGGATCCAAATGTTAATCAAATTGGGCTTGGATTTGGTCTAAATTAATATTGGAGATATTGAATTGAAGTTTAGAATTGGATTGGATCAATATTGAGGTCAATTGGGCTGATTTGGTTTGACATTGGGCTTACTTTGGTTAAAAATGGGCCAAATTGGGGGTTTTTGTTAAGGTGGGTTAAATTGACAAAATTGGCCTATGGTGTAGTTGAACAAAATGAAATTGGGAATATTTGAGATTTTCTGAAATTTTCTAGGAATTTTTGGAATTTATGGATTTTTTGGTTAAAAAGGGCATTTTGGGTATTTGGAGGGTATTGGGGGGTATTTTTGAAAATTTTGGTATATTTGGCTAAGGATGATCAATTTGAATGGTGGGAAATTTTTAGGATTGATTTTGAGAAATTTTGGATAATTTAAGTGATTTTTGCAAATTTTGGCTGGTTTGATCAAGTTTGCAAAAATGAGGTCAGCAAAAATGAGGTCAGCAAATGGACCCCAAATAGGTGTGGTGTGCTAACCAAGCACACCGCGTGTATTGGCGTTGACCGAAGAGATTAACAAAAATAACATAGAAGTCTAAGTGACACACTTAGAACAGAGTAGAAACAAATTTCCTTTGGGGAGTATCGAGTATATCTCCAGGACTGGAGATCCCTGAACTCTTGCTGGGGAATAGAAAAGGAGGTGAATTCCAGATCACAAGATCTGGGGAAATTTGATTTAGATTTCATTTCATTTTCTGTTTTAAGTTTTTAATGTGTGATTTTAGATTTCGATTTGTTCTGAGTTTCAATTTTGATTGAGGTTTAATTTAAAATCAATTCAAGGAAATCTGGATTTGAAATGAGAATTAGAACCTAGGTTCCAACCTCGGGATTGCGAAGAGAACTGGAATTTTGGTACCAGCCTCGGAGTGAGAATCGGAGTTTAAGTATCGATTGAAAAGGATGAGAATCAGAATTTAGGTACTGATCTCAAAATAAGATCTGGAATTTGGTACCAGTCTCGGAAGGAGAGAGTTGAAATTTGGTAGCAATCTCGGGAAGAGAGTCGGAATTTGGTACCGATCTCGAAGGTTTAAAGAGAACTAGAATCTGATTCCAGTCTCAAAGGTTTAAAGAGAACTAGAATCTGGTTCCAGTCTCGAAGGTTTAAACAGAACTGGAATCTGGTTCCACTCTCGATGGTTTAAAGAGAACTGGAATCTAGTTCCCGTCTTGAAGGTTTAAAGAGAACTGGAATCCGGTTCTAGTCTCGAAGGTTTAAAGAGAACTAGAATCCGGTTCCAGTCTCGAAGGTTTAAAGAGAACTGGAATCCAGTTCCAGTCTCAAAGGTTTAAAGAGAACTGAAATCCGGTTCCAGTCTCGAAGGTTTAAAGAGAACTGGAATCTGGTTCTAGTCTCGAAGGTTTAAAGGGTTCAAATTTGCTGTAGAGATTTGAGTTTAGTGGAAGATTTGGAATGAGACGTGAAAGTGTTTCACGTCCCACGAGGATCGATCAAAGTCTGATTATTTGGCGAAGGATATGAATCCATGCCATAAGAACCAAATCGAAAATTTTTGTGGTTCTGTGTCAGTAGATTCAGTCGACCTTCTCGAAAGAGGGAAGGAAATATGGAGAGTCAAAAAGAGATTTGAGAATAGCCGAAGGCTGGGGATTTCAGAATCAGGAATTTGTCTTAGTCGCTTGTTGTGATTTGATTTTAGCTTGATTTTCAATTTAGGGTTCACATTTATTTGGGGTTCATTTTGACATTCAGATTTTTAAAAGAGTTCTCATTTATTTTTATTTTCCCTTTGTTCTTTGTTCGAAGTTCATTTAACATAATGGCATTTCCCAGTCAATTTGCACAAAAAGAGGTGAAAGCAAAACATGACATGGTCGTTTTCATTCCAATCTCATCGAAAATACATCATACATCTTGCTCCAAAACATGATGATATTTTCCTTGAGAATTCAATATCTCATACAATCTATATATATCCAAAACGAATTGTGTAAGATTCTTCAAGTTTCTTTTAAAAGAAGCTGTCAAAATCCATGTTTGAATAGTGAGATACATGGACAATAACATCACCTTCCAAGTCATCCTTGGCAGGAATGCCATATGGATGTGCATTGGAGGTGTGATATTTCCCATGTAAATTACAGCTCGTAGGGCCGGAGACTCTCTAACTGCGGATGCATTTGAAAGTGGAAAGGCATTTTTCTGTCATCCATTCTCCTAAAAGTGACGGAGATTCGTTCCACAGGCACTCCTGGAATGCAATGTTTTGCGATGTCTGCTCCGTTTCCTTTCAACACCAGGACCGAACCTATCGGTAGTGGTATCTCCACCGGCCATCGGAACTCACCGGGGCCTGCAATCTGGAGGTCAGATCCGAACATGGTGTTACATTGGTTGACAAAAGACACTGAGCAGAAATGTCTAACGAAATCATGATGGTCTATGTGTGGAGCTATGCAGCCGCCCTCCTCGTAGATGTTAATGATGCAGCTGTTGGGTATGCAATCTGCAGGCAATACCCTCCATGTTATCATCCTCTTTACCATTCTTTTAATAATATTCGGCATCGGATCCACCTTACTGCGATGGAGTATTCCTGGTGGATTCCCTTTTCTGTCTACCGCGAAGTTGTAGCAACATCCGCATTGGATTATAATTCTTCCTTTTCCTGGCATCCATCTTCGGGGTTCTGAATATGTCTTTTTCCTTAGGCGACCAGCTCGGCCCATTTTCTAAAGCTCAAGTACATAGTCTACAATTTGTTGCTACTCGTAATCTGAGAATACATCTGTATGCAGCTTGAGGCCTTCTAAGATATTGATCCTCTTGCCTTGAATTCGTTCGAAGTATTCAAAAGTTTTCTTTTCAACATTCTGCAGTCTTTCCTACTCATATTCTGGAATTATCTGCAATCGGCGAGGTCTAGTAACGTACTGACGAATGTATGGTTCAACCCCAGCACGCTCTCCTGTATGTCTTGGCTCCTCAGGGATAGTCTCTGTCGGGACATCCTCCGGGGTTACTTTCGCAACAAGACTCTTAAGAACTGGTACATCTGCCTGGCATCGTGGCACCGATTCTGTTTCTGCTCTTCTTGGGGTTTCTTTCATCCTTTCTACTATTCTTGGAGTTGATTTCCTCTTTTCTGGTTCCTGATGAACCAATTTCTTTGGAGTATTTGCACTGACGGTAGCAGCTGTCTCTTCATGTTGGTCCGCTGCTAGCTTGGTTAGCGTCTTGCGAATGCGGTGATTCTTGTTCCTCCGCTGGGTGGCAGTGAGAGTAGCTCTCCTTACCCCTTGGACTTCTACGGGCATGGCGCTGACAAGCCTACCCTCTGCTGTTGCAACAACGGACTTAACTTTCTTATCTTCTCCTGTTGCATGAGCGGCGTTTGCTTTTCTCTTCTTGTTGGCGGACTGCTGACTTGGGCCACCCACTTTCATCACTGTCTGGCTATGGAACTCTTCCCGATCAATCGGGGTCCAATCATTTTCTTCATATTGTAGCTCGGCTGGTGTGAAGTCAGAGTCAATCTCGATCACGGTTCCATCCCTCACCCTCTTTTCATCAAGTGCTAGACTCACGCCATTTCTAAAGGTCAGAACCAACCGCCTGTTCGACATTTCCCTGCGAAAAAACAAGAAAAGAATCAGGGGCTGTACTAAGAATAAGAGCAATAAGAAAAATATTTATTAATGAAAAATTCTTATTTATCTCTTTTAATTTTTAAAGAAAGTAGGAAGAGATGAGGGAAAGATCAGGAATGAATTGATTTAAAAGGAAAGATTGACATTTTATTATTACAATTTCACACGTTTTTTTAACACATTTTTTTGTTAATGATTTTCTTTTTTATCATCCATTTTTTTATGTTTTGGGTTCGGACACAATCGCAAATGATTACTCTACCCTGCTTCTAGGAATGAGACCTCATTTTTAAGGTTCATCCTTTGAAACATCAGGTTGTGTGATACTTCTTCAAATATCATCTGTTGATTGGAAGCATAGGTCGTTCTCTACGGCAATTCACCAGTTGGTAGGAACCTCCTGAGTAGACTGTCTCGACCAAGAATGGCCCTTCCTATGTTGGTTCAAATTTAAATCCTATCTTGCGGTGTGTAAGAAAAGGTCTTCTGAGAACTAGAACCATGTCACCGACTTTAAATGTCCTTGGACTGACTAGTTTATCGTGGGCCTGGATCATCTTGGCTTGATACAGTTCCAAATTCTGCTGTGCTGAAAGTCTTTTTCCTTCCAAGCTTTCCAATTCTTCCAATCATAATTTGGTATTTTCTTCTGTAGTGATCTTTTCTGCAACTGCAATTCTGAGTGACGGAAGCTGTACTTCCAAGGGTAAGACGGCCTCGGACCCGTACACTAAAGCGTAAGGCGTAGACTGAGTAGGAGTTCTGAAAGTCGTCCTGTAGGTCCATAAGGCTTCTAACAACTTCTCGTGCCAATTTCTTTTGTTGTCGTCCAAGGTTTTCTTTAGGATTCGGACGAGAGTTTTATTAAAAGCCTAGGCCAAGTCGTTCGCTCTTGGGTAATAGATTGTTGAATAGCACCAATCAATCCCATGTCTTCTGACAAAATTGTTGATCTTCGTACTCTTGAACACGAACCCATTATCTGAAATGATTCTGCGCGGTACTCCGAAATGGTAGACAACTTGATTCTTGAAGAACTGCAACACATGATGTGCCTTTAGTTCTCTAAGCGGTACTGCTTCTGTCCACTTGGAAAAGTAATCTGTAGCTACAAGAATGAAGCGATGTCCTCTTGAAGAAGGCGGTTCTATCGGACCTACAATATCTGTGCCCCAACATTCAAATGGCCACGACACAATTGTCGGATGTAACACATTTGGAGGTTGATGTAGAACCACTCCATGTACTTGGCACTGGTGACAACTTTTGGCAACCTTCATGCAATCGGTCATCATTGAGGACCAGTAGTACCGTAGTCTTTTAATTTTCATCTTCATTTTCGGACCCGAATGATGAGCACCACAAAGTCCTGAGTGCACTTCTTTAACAATTTCACGAGCCTCGGACCGGCTCAGGCATCTTAGCCACATCTGATCAAAAGACATTCTGTATAACATGTTGTTTATTAACGCGTAAGACAGAGTTATTTTCTTGATTTGATGAGCTAAAGACTTATCGTCCGGTAGGTTTCCTGTTTGCAAGTAGTCTATTAGCGACTAACGCCTGTCTTCTGCATTTTCTATTATCGTCGCAATTGTTTCTTCTTCTTTTACTGACTTGTGTATCGTGTCCATGTCGAGCTGTGAGAGAACCTGATGTCCCTGAACTGACACTTCAACGCATTCATCCTGCAAGCAGGAAAATTCTTTTGCAAGTCGGGCTAACGCATCTGCGAGAGCATTTTCTCTTCTGGGAATCTTGTAGATTGTTGCATTTGGAATTTGCTCCAACAGTTTCACGGCGTATTGAAAGTACTGCTCAAGTCTTGGTTTCAGAATTATGTACTGTCCCGCAACTTGCTGAATGATCAACTGTGAATCTCCGTAGATATTGATATCTATTATCCCCGTCTGAATGGTTAATTCCAATCCTATTTTGAGGGCTTCGTATTCTGCTTCATTGTTTGTACACGGTTCTGTTAAGTGATAGGAATACCTTAACATCCCCCGCTCTAGTGTTATAAAGATTAGTCCGATTCCTGCCTTACCGGGCACTATCGTTTGCGATTCTTTATCTTTCTGTGCTGAAGAAGCTCTGTCGAAGTACAGTTCCCAACACTGATCATCGGGGTCTTTTAGGCTCATTATCTGCTCGTCTGGCAAGTCTTCGTTGAGAGGCCATTCTGCCGGTAAAGGGTGTGCTACGAGAAAGTCTGCTAGGACTTGTCCCTTTACGGCACGAAGAGGAACGAAAGTTATATCTAATTGCAATAGTATCATTGACCACCAGGCAAGTCTGCCGGAAAGTGTCGGATGAGTCATCAAATATTGCAACGGATTAAACTTAGAAATAAGGTTGACCGTATGAGAAAGCATGTAGTGCCTGAGCTTCTGTGTGGCAAAGATCAGGGCCAAACAGTGCTTCTCAATAGGAGGATACTTTACTTCCGTCGGAATTAGATGACGACTTAAGTAATAAAGCGCGTTTTCTTTTCCCTCGTCATTGACCTGGGCTAGCAGGGCTCCGAGAGAGTCGTCTAGAGCTGCGGTATAAAGTATCAACGGTCGTCCCGAGAATGGGGCTGCTAAAACAGGAGGTGTCATTAAATATTGTTTGATGTCTTCGAAGGCATGTTGACATTTGGAGTCCCAAGTAAACTTGGCATCCTTTTTAACTAAAGCAGAAAATGGCTGACACCTTCCTGACAAATTCGAGATAAAGCGTCGAAGATATGCCAATTTCGCTTGAAAGCACCGTAGTTATTTCAAGGTTTTAGGAGGTGGAATTTCTAAGATAGCTTGAATCTTCTCCGGATCGATTTTAATTTCATGATGTTGGACGACAAATCTTAATAATTTCCTAGAAGTGACGCCGAAGGCGCATTTCAGGGCATTCATCTTAAGCTTATATTGTCTTAACCGCTCGAAAACAATTCTCAAATCATAAAAATGATCTTCTTTTAGTTTGCTTTTGATGACTACATCATCCTCATAGAACTCGACTTTGTTGTGAATGAGATCGTCAAAAATCCTCGTCATTGCTCTTTGGTAGGTTGCTCCTGAGTTCTTCAATCCAAATGGCATCACTGTGTAGCCGTACACTCCAATTGGCATTCTGAAGGCTGTGAGCTTTTCATCTTCCGGTGCCATCTTTATCTGGTTATATCCCGATGATCCATCCATCAAAGAAAAGATTTCATGTGTTGAAGCGATGTCGATCATCAATTCTGGAATTGGTAGTAGGAATTCATCCTTTGGACATGCTTTATTCAAATCTCTAAAATCCACGCAGATTCGATCCGACCATTCTTCTTTACGTCGGTACCACATTGGCTAACCAAGTCGGGTATTGTTCCTCACGGACAAATTTAGCGTCTATTAGCTTCTTAACTTCAGCTATTACTTGTTGTTCAATCTCTAGACGTATTCTTCTCGGAGCTTGTCTGACTGGAATTGCAGTGGGATCTACTCCTAACTTGTGAACTGCGACTTCTGGAGCTAATCCTAGCATTTCATCATAACTCCAAGCAAAACAGTCCTTGAATTCCATTATTAGCTTGATTATGTTTTCAGAGTCTTCTTTATTAAGGAGCTAACAAAGTTCGGCCTAGGCTCTTCGCTAGTACCTAAGTTAACTTCCATTAACTCGTATATTGTAGATTTAATTTCTTCTTCGAATTCTGGCAGAGCATCTCTGATTGGTAGATCTTCGAGATCTTCTAAAGCTTCCAAGCAATCTTCATTAGGCTCGCAAGTGACAACCAAGCAAAATCCCGTATCGTCAACTGATCCTACCGTGTCGAATCTGAGACCATGTTTTGAATTGGGAGGCCGGCTGGCACTGTTTCATAATTTTTCAAAATGTTGTGATTGACCTTTTGTCCATCGTCAAGGTAAGACACCACGTTGAATTAAATTTTGAACACGGGGACGATACCACTCAAAGGCGAGTTCCATTAGTTCGGAAGAAGTAACATCTTCAAATTGTACATCATTTTCAATTCTGGAAGAAGAAGCACCACGGTAGAATTTGATCAGTTTAGTACTGCCACCATGCACTTCTTTGACCACCATACCCTCGACCTTATCAGGGTGGATCAGAGTCAGGGTCATAGTATGTACATGATGGTTACATTGATTTATATTCTTCATTCTTTTCATCTTCGAGAGAGATCTTGAACTGGGGTGTCTTCTGACTTATCGCCGCTGCTTCTTTCTTGATTTCTTCTTCTTCGGAACTGATCTCCCAATCAAAGTCAATGACTGGTTTCTTCTGTCTAACCGTTCCAACGTCTCTTCCACGACCTCGTCCCCGGGCTCGACCTCGGGTGCGAGTTCTGGAGAAAGCTTCACCATCTCGCCGTAAGGGAGTGGTGAGTAACAGTTGGACTAGAATTTCAGGCTCTTCATCGTCTTGCACTTCTTTTGCTTCATTTGATATGACATTTCTGGAGAAGATTGTTTTCTTTGGAAGTGCATAATAGGCTGCATCTCATGAATTCCAATCTCGTTACGGAGAATGGTGTCGGCATATTTTTAGGTTGTGTGTTTTATTTTGAAAAGGGGTTCGCCTAACAGAAGTTGTCGGCGAATTTTTAATTTAAATAAATAATTTTGAAAAAAAAAACAGTATTCGATTTTGAAAATAATTTTAAATTTGAAGGTTTTAAGATATGAGATTAAACCGATCTCACATCCCAAATAGTTTATATAAACGAGCACCACACTGACAAACCGTGTATCTATTCCTAAGGATAGACACACCTTGCTTGATGGTGGGGCTCGATTAAATAAACTAGAAGATTTGTGACATCCGTTTGGTACTGCGAACCAATTTTATAAGCCGACAAATTCCCTAGCTTAATATGAAAGCATTAAACGGGGTTTATATTACATGGGTTCTTCAAAATTCTCTATAAGGGCAAGCCACATAGTTAATTACATCTTAAGTGACGGGAATCACCTAAGAAAACTCTCGATAATAATCGATAATTTCGCTCTCAAGAATTTGAAAGTTTAAGTTTTCGAAGGAGTTGAATTTTGGAATTTCGATAGGGAATGGATCAAATTTGGAACATTTTGTTTTGGGAATCCGAAAGGAAGAAAAGTAGGAGAAATCACGGATTCGAAGCGAACTTCGGTAATTTCCGACTATCCTATTGTTTGGCTTGAATTTAGGAAAGTCCTAATATTTATCTAATGTTTTGATCTTGCCAATTTTAGTTAATTAGGGCTTATATTTGTATGATAAAATCAAACAAATAGCCTCGAAGATGTGAGGGTTTATTGCCGTACCAGACGACTACCTCGGAATCCTAAGACCGGTTAGGGCTTAAATTGCAATGCAAGTGCCTAACGAAGAGTTGAGGATTTATGTTGCACTAGGCAAGCTACCTCGAAGTCCTATGACTTTGTTATTTGATTCTAGGAAAGTTTTACAGATGTGGATTCAAGTTTTGCTGACGACGATGGCCGTGCTGCCCACCATGCTCCAAGCTCCTTGTTGTTGCAGAGGTTTTAGTTTTAGAAGTCATAAATCAGGGGATGAGAAAAGTGTTTTGGTTTAGAGAAAATCTTAATTTCCAAGTGTTTTTTACGTTTTAATTAAAACAAATCTTAAAGTTGATTATAACGACACCGGTTAAGATCCGCGATTCCATCCTTTCGGCATCATTATTTTTATCGGATTCACTTAGTCCGGATGAATTTGCTTAAACTCAGTTGAATGAGCTCCACACTTTCATTTAGACCGTGGGAAATCCCGTTAGCAACATGTAGGTTACATCATCGAGGTATTCCCGATCATCCAACGGGACGTTTTAATTTAATTGTAATTGTAGTTTTGTGTTACGTTTGTGATTAAATTTTGAGTTGTTTTATATTTTGAAATGTTGTGGCGGTGAATTTTATCGACAATGACTTTTAATTTAATTTTGGTTTCGGTTTTAGGGACTATCCTAAAGGTGTGGGTTTTCATGCAACGGTTGTTTATCATGCGAGAAAAAGTAAGTGCGATGCGATTAATGAAATTGCTGATAATGTAAATTGCGAAAGTAAATTGCGATAAAATAAAAGCGTACTCGGAGGGTCTTCCAGTCATCCCGAAGCTACACTTAAAACACAATTAGAATATTTAAGCAAGTTCCTAGGTAAAGCTAAGGTAAGGGTTATGGTTTTCTACCAAATTCCTAATCCTATAGTTAGTCATTTCTCTATGACGTACAGGTTCTTTGTGTTTTGGTTTGAGGACGATTTTCTTCATCGAAGAACGATTGAGTTCAATTGTTCTTTTAAATATCTTATCATATTGAGGAAGTGCTTAAGAAGAATCTTAAACATCTTTTCAATATTTCTAGGATTGTTTTTTAAGTCCGAATGAATTCGATTATACAAATGAATTAATCGTCCGAGAATCTCGAAGTTTTGTTATCTTGCTCGAGTGAAGCTAGGATATTTGAATGTCCTATAAGTGAAGTAACATTTCATTTAATATTACGTTTTAGGAGTTATGATAACCAAAGGTCTCGAGGGCAAATTGGTGTTGAAATGGTTCGTGATTTAGTTTAATTTCAATTAATGGGTTTAAATTTGGAATAGTGTTCAAGTTATTTTAGATTTATTTTGAATTCTTTATGTCTTTGGTGATGTTATATTTAATTCAACTTAATTTAATTTAATTTAATTTAATATTTAATTTAATTTAATTCAATTTAATTCAATTTAATTTGGTTTAACTTAATTTAGTTTAATTTGATGTTACATTAAATTAATTTGATTTTGATTTAATTTTAATTTAATTTGATTTAATTTTAATTTAATTTAATTTTAATTTAATTTAATTTAATTTAATTTAATTTAATTTTAATTTAATTTTATTTAATTTAATTTGATTTATTTAATTTAATTTAATTTAATTTGTTTATTTAATTTAATTTAATTCAATTTAATTTAATTTAATTTGATTTAATTTAATTTTTAATTTAATTTTAAAAGAGTTTAATAATTTAATTTTAGTTTAATGATTAAGTCTTTTAATGTTTTGAATTTGAGTTATCATTTTAATTAAGAATTGAATATTAATGAGATAATTAATTTAGGGATTTTTAAATTAAAGAATAAATCTCTTCCTAATAATATCCCTATTTTAATAATTCCAATTTTATTATTCTTCCAAATTTAATCAATTATTTAATTAAGGTTTAATTATTTTAAAATTGTTTAATGGGTTTCTACCCTTTAATTATTTAAATTTCAATCATCCAAATCAGATTAGGATCAAATATTTTATTTGTTAATTTTTTATTAAACCTAAAGTTTTAATTAAAGGTTAAAATTTTAATTACCATTTTGCCCTTTAAGCTTAATAATTTCATAACTCACTAAATTGAAGTCAAATGAACTTGAAATTTTTATGTGACTTCACTCATATGTCAATAAAGACATGAGAGGAGAAAATGTGATTTTTCTGTATTTAATTTATTTATATAATTATTTTTGGTAGAAAATAGAGATTTCCAAGGAAAATTTAATAACATGACCAAGGGAAAGTTTCTGTCCTTAAGAAAATTAGGGGATATTCCTAATGACCTGAGGACCACTTGGACCAATTTTGGTTATTTTTTGAATTATATTATTTTTATTATAATTATTTTAAGTTTTGGAGTGTTAATTAATTTAAAAATAAAATAAATGTTGAAAAATGAATTTTATATTTTTCAAAAATCTCTTTGATATCAAGGAAATCAGAGAATCAAATTTTGTAATTTTCTGATTTTTTTATGATTTATTATAATTATTTTAGTGAAAATGCTAGAAAATACATTTTTTTAATTTTAAAATTACCCTAGAGTTTTAAAATTTAATATCTCACTAAATAGACCTAAGAAAAATATGGGGTTTGTTCCTAAGTGATTAAAATTCAAAATGTGACATTTTGGTGAATTTTATTATTTTTGTGATTTTTATTATTTTTTAATTATTAAAATATTAAAATAATATTAAAAAATCAACTTTTTTAGAAAATTAAAATTTTAATTTTCTTAAATTCCCCTGATATCAAAGAGGCTCCAAAACCAATTTGGTGAATTTTTGAAAGCTATTTTGAAAGTTATGAATTTTTAAAGTTTAAAATGGCTTAATCAACCCAATTAGTAGGGCTAACCAAGTCCAATTGACCTCAAATTTTTATGGTGGGTTCCTCTAATCCTAAAGGTCTGTGGAGAATTAATTTCAAGTCAATTTGATGTATGTTTAGCTCTAATTAATTAGAGATCCATTTTGGGTGTTTAAGCCGATTAGGGTTGTTTTAAATGAGCTAACTTCAAAGCCTATTTTTCCTAGGGTCCTGCTGGTCGTTAGGAACATCACCAAATTTTCCTAAAATTTATTTCACAACATGCTATTTATTGGAATTAAAATACTCGAAAACGGTAACATGAATTTGAAAAATCAATAACTCTTCATAGGGATGGCCTCGACTTTGGAAAATTCGAGGAATGTTCCCAAATTCGGAGGCTTAAAGCCACATGGTCTCATGTCATGGTGATACTGTATACATGCATGGAGAATTAAAAATATGCGAGAGAGTAAATAAATTATTAAAAATAAAATACTTGATGAAATTAAATGATTTTTTTTCACATTATTCTCCTCATTCACCGAGCGAGAGGGTATTTTTATTTTATTTTTCTGATTTTTCTACACGAAAGTTATGAATTTTTGAAGTTTAGGGAATTAAATAAATCAGAAAAATCCACTAATTTTCTATTTATCCACGCGGCGCCGCGTCGACCTCGGCGGCTCCGAAACGCCGCGTGTCGCGCTCCCATTCGACGCCGCCATCTGACTCAGCGCTCCAGGGGCCCGCTGTATCGTTCTGTCTTCTGATCCGACGAGATCCTGGCCGTTCGTCCGCGCGTGTATTGGATGGACGACATCCGTTCATCGTCCCCAAGTGTCCTCATCCGAGAGCCGTCCACACTAAATCCCTAATATCTCACTCGATACTCAATGGATTTTCATGTTCTTATGCTCTATGGATTCGTCTTGAAGAGACGAACACATCTATACGGTTATCATGCATTGAAATTAAAGCATTAGAAATGGAGAATCTCCGAAGCTCGGGATGAAGAATTAGCTCGTACCTTTGCTCAGAGAAGTGTGGCTTCGATCTGAGGGTTGTTGCACCTTCGATTGGATCCCAGCAAGCTCCAGATGAAGTCTCCTGGTCTGGTGAATTGTCTAGGTATGATTTCGACCACAGCCGATCACAAAGCTTGGAGGCTGGAGCAATTGGGTGGCCTGGAGATGGGGCTTTCTTTGGTGGACACCTTCCCTGGTGCAGTGAAGGTGTAGAACCAATCGATTTGGGGATTGGCTCACTTGTGGAGAAGTGTCCTGGTTTTGGGTGGAATTTCGGTTGAGAAATTGGATTTTGTCGGTGGGGATTAGGGCAAATTGACACTTGGGGATCAAGCGCTCTAAGGGTGGAGAAGGGTTTGGAACAATTTTGGCGAGTTTCGGCGAGGTTTGTGCAACTCTCCTCTCATGGCCGTGAGGGGTCGGGTTTAAATAGAGGTGGCTGGAGAGCCTCGCGGGGATGGCGAGGGTTGGGATCGGCTGCTACGGTCATGGGAAGAACGGCCATGGTGGCCATTGGGCATGGGGCGGCTCGGCGAGGTGGAATTCCAAAGTTTGGCTCCTCCCGAAGGTCTCGGCCATGGTGTTTTCCGGCGACCCGGGCGGGTGGCCGGCGAGCATGGGTCACCCTCGGGTCCGGGTGGGTCGGGGTCTGGAGGTTTGTGCGATCGGTGCAATTGCCATGTGTAAAGGCTTTGAATTAAAATGGAATGGGGAAGGGGTCATTTTGGCTTCAATTTGGTCGATCCATTGGTTTGGGTTGGGTGCACCTCCCGATGGCTTGATTTTGAGGTGAGAGGATCGGTTGGGTCGGCCGAGAGAGAATGGTATGGTCTCTCATCCATGATGAGGTGGCTAAACATGGTTTAGTGTGTGTCATGAATAAGGTTAAAAGGCTTAATGAAAGATTAGGAAAGGAGCCCCTCCTTTTACCATTAATGGCATGGTCACATGCCAAACTTTCATGGCTTCATATGGCTTGTGAATGGCTCATTCATGGCTCCATTTGGCTTGGGAAAAGTTTAGTCGACTTCATAAAAATGGATTTTAAGGATTTTGGACATTTTGGTGGAAAGTTGGATGAAGCTTTATTTAGAATTATTTGATCATTGGATTAGGACTTAGGGATGATTTTAATTGAATGCATGATGAAGAGAATTTGTCATATGGGCCTTAGATTGATTTTGCCCCTTTGGGTTTTGGTGGAGATGGGCTTTAGGAAGGTTTAAGAAAGTGGGCTTTTGGTTTGGAAATAAATTTATGGATGGGGAATTTGTGAAGGATTGGGCCAAACAAATGTTGTTTTTAGCTCATGGATGAGTCATGAGTGACTTGAAGCAAATTGGGAGTGATTTGGGTTTGAATTGGGTTGAATTTGGGTTCTTTTGGTGAATGGGCCAACATAGGCCCAAGTGGGCCAAGTTGGGCCAATGTTGGGCTAGGGTTGAAATTGATGTAAAATAAATGTTGGGAAATGTTTATGAGAGTGTTTCAAAGAGGTTTTGACTTTGGTTGGGCTTTGATTTTGGGGTTTGGGCTCATTTGGGTTAGGTTTGGTTTTAGGTCAAAATAGGGCCTTTTAGCTTTGAGTTGAAGTTGAGTGGGGTTTGGGTCTAAATGTTGGGAAAATCATGTTAGTTTTTTGTTTGTGGGAATGTTAAGGAAGATTTGGAAAAGATTTGGGGTTAATTGGAGTTGAATTGGGTGAGTTTGGGTTAAGTTTGGGTCATGGGTCCAAATTGGGCTTTAAGGCCAAAAGTGAAATTGGATCCAAATGTCAATAAAATTGAACTTGGATTTGGTCTAGATTGGTATTGGGAATGTTGAATTGAAGTTTAGAATTGAATTGGACCAGAATTTAGGTCAATTGGGTAGGTTTGGTTTGACATTGGGTTCACTTTGGGTTAAAATGGGTCAAATTAGGGGTTTTGACAAAAGTAGGGTAAATTGACAAACTTGGCCCATGGTGTAGTTGGACAAAATGAAATTGGGAATATTTGGGATTTTCTGGAATTTTCTGGGAATTTTCTGAATTTTTGGATTTTTTGGGTCAAGGGGGTATTTTGGGTATTTGGAGGGTATTGGGAGGTATTTTTGGAATTTTTGGTATTTTTGGGTATGGATGATCAATTTGAGTGGAGAGAAATGTTTGGGATTGATTTTGGGGAATTTTTAGCAATTTAGGTGATTTTGCAAATTTTGGGTAGTTTCAAGGGTTTTGGGTAGGCTAGACGGGTGTAGGGTCCCGGGGGTCAAAAATTGAAAATTTAGAAAATTGAAGATTGGGTGAATTTGAGTGGAATGAAGTCATTTTGGTTGAGCCATGAAGTCACATCAAGCTCACATGAGCCATGAAGGGACTCATTTGAGGCATCCACTATGTTGTTCCTAACCCTCTTACCGAGGGCTTAGGGGTTAAGGACCATCCATGTGAATCACCTACATGAGTCAGGAGGTCAAGTTGGGTATGAGTGTGGTTTTAGGAGGTGTGTGGAAGTGTAGTGTGTAGGTGTAGTGTATAAGTGTAGTGTAAGTCAGCCCCTTCACCAGACCAGGCCACCCAGGGCAGTCCTAAGGCCAAAGAGTCCTATAAGAACTCATCCTTTAAACTTCCACATTTGATTTCAACCCTCTAGGTGATTAGGGGTCTATGGTCGAGTTTGTGGAGTTTGCGGGGAGTTTAGAAGTGGTTTGAATTTCTAAAAGGTGGGTCCCAATTCTAGTCCTCTAAGATAGTCAAAGGAAAAGCCTAAGGCTAGATCCTAAGCACTAAAAAGAAGAAGAGAAGAACTCATCAAAAATGAGGTCAACAAATGGTTGCCAGTCACCTTTGATACATTGTTCTCCTCCTTCGTAATACTTTATGCACTGGTGTAGAGATGACGGTACCATCCCATTTTCATGGATCCATGGTCGACCCAGTAGAGCGTTGAACGATGTCTCAGAATCAATTATATGGAATTTTATAGTTATCTTTGCTAAGTCACCTGTTTTCATTAACAGTGTAATCAATCCTAGAGCTCTCTCTCCTTTCTGATTCAAGTCTCTCAATAACATCTTGTCTGCTTCAAGCTCACGTGCATCAATTTCCAAATATGCTTAGCGTCCAGAAGATTCATTATGTTGATTGATGCTCCCGGATCGACCAACACTGCGGAGAGCGTAAACTTTCCAATAGTGATTGAAATGTACAACGGTCGGTTGTGATCTCGCTGTTCCCGATAATAGATCATTGTCCATGAAGGTAACACCTCACTGTTCTTTTAACGAGCAAACCTCGTCGAAGGAACTACCGGCCATTTGGGCTAATCAAATCTCTGGATTAAGTAGAGCCTTAATCAGAGCTTCCCTCATCTCGTTTGATAGGATCAGAGTGTCGTATATGCTTAGTTTGGCTGGTAGCTTCCTAAGATGGGCTAGCACATTGTAATCCACTTTATTACCATGTTCCTCGGTTTCTTCCCGAATGGGTAATTCAACTGCTGGGGTTGGCTCCTCCTGAGGAACCACCTGCTTTCCTTTATCCTTTGGACCCATTCTCGGAGGTAAAACTTTTCCGCTTCTTAGGTTGACTTCAGTTACTTGTTCTGAGTCTGGCGCTGGATCTGCCGATGTTTCCCCTTGAATTGGAATGACCGGCTCTTCTGGAGTTGCTTCATAATCTGATAACTCTAATTCTATCGCGATTGGAGCTCCTTGAAATTCATAAATGGACTTGTTGCTTGTTGAGCTTTCATAGCCTCCTTTGTGAACATCTTCTTCGTCGTGGTCATCGAGGTTTAATATGATTTGAGAATTTTTATTTATATTATAATCGAGATATGCATTAGGTTGGTTGTCGTTAGTTACGTAATTGTTAGAAACAGTCAAAACGTAGCCAACACCAAAACTCTTATCATTATAAGATTCCTCCGGGCGAGCAAATAATCATACAGAGTTAGAGGTTCGAGGGATTTCTCCCCAGAATCGAAGCAACCATCCTAGGATGAGACGGCCCCTAGTCTACCCTTCGAAGCCTCAGTTTTCTTCTCTTCCAAGATTTTCTCCTCCTTCTGGGGCGTTTCTTCGATCGCAAGCGATAGTGCCGGCTCGGCAGGTTTCAAACTCTGAGTTGAAGTGCGTACCAGAGCGATCTGGATGTGATCCAAAATTTTCTTTGAAGACTTTGTCCAGACATTACTCCATCCATCATCGGTCGTATACGGGTTTATCAGAACAATAGGATCCGTCGAGATAACATTGACTGAACCTCCTTTTTGGGGTTCCTTCATATATTCTTTCAGGATCGTTATGTTCCCTTTTCGGATATTGTCGTCAAGCCAACTCTTGAAAGTGATGCAATCCTCTATCTTGTGCCCGAGCATCCGGTGGTAAGGGCAATAGTTTGGATGATCTTTCTTGTTGACTTCTTCTGGCCTCTTAGGCTTTGGTAGCTGAAAATCTGGTGTTTTCATTAAACTGTGGAACATCTTTGCTACTGCTTTAGTTTTGAATGGATATTCCTTATTCAAAAAATCTTTCAGGGTACGCTGTGGACGAGGCGATTGTTCATAATGCTGGGGCGACTGATAGCTCGATCGAGGTTGTTGATAACCCTGCTAAGGTTGCTGATAGATCTGTTGCGGTTGTTGGTATGTCCGTTGCGGTGGTTGATAACTAGGCTGTGGCCGCTCGAGTCGTATCCGAAGCCGGTCGCTTGCCCTTATCTACTGCAGCGAGGATTCCAAATTTCTTTTCAAGTGCTTTTACGGGCTTCTGCTTATCGTTCTTGTCTACGAAACTTAACTGCTTTGCCTCTTCTTACAAGCTCCCGGCCTTGCTAAGCAACTTCTCGAAAGTCTTGATTGTAAATCCTTTAAGGAGAAGTGCTATCGGGCCATGGATACTCTTAAGCAAGATGCCGACTGCATGCTGTTCTTGAAGCTGTGGTTCACACTTCATGCTTAAGTTCCTCCATCAAAGTATGTAATCCACTAAAGTCTCGTTCGATTTCTGGTGCTCCACCACTAGATCACCGATGGTGATGTGGTGCCGAGCCCCGACAAACCGCTTAACGAAGAGGTTTTTAATTCCGCAAGGTCTTAGCGAACCATTTGGCAATTACGCATACCGGTCGAAGGCGATCCACGACGAGCTGACGACAAACTATCGAAAGAGTAAAGCATCGCTCCCACTGGCATTGCAGCAACTAGCATGAAAATGTACGATATGCTGCCGGGAGTTTCCCGTTCCATCAATATTCTTGAACAGAAGCCTTTTGGGTATTGGACAACATCAAATTCTTCAGGGTAAGGTCTACCCGTCTGAATAGAAGCTCCGCTCTTAGACTGTGCTAAGGCTTCTCGCACCTGCTGTTCTACCATATTTTTGATGTCTTTTTCAGGAATCATACTCTGTGTAGAATCCTTCTTTGGTTGCTCATCTTTGTTGACGGATGTGATCTCTTTTCCTCCATCTGCAATATGGATGATCTCTGGGGGTGTTTCTTTCTGAGGTTGTACCTGACTCTGGAGAGTGGCTAAAGTAGCAGCCATCTCTTCCATTCTCTTTGCCATCTGGGAAATTATGTCATCTCTTTCCCGAAGATGTGCTCTCATCACTTCCGGTTCACCTCTTTCCGCGATTCTTGGGAGCACCTTGCGAAGCTGATGATGCTCGTGTCTCAACCATATTGATCTCGACATACTCCTCATCCATGAACTCTGATGAATCAACTTCATTCTCCAACTTTTCTCCTCTTTCTTTCACCAACCGTCGGATATCCATCCTTAGCTTTCCTATAGCATCCTCGAGGGGTCTCTTCCAGACAGTTTCATGGTTGTCATGTGATGACTGTTGAACTTCTTTTATTGCAGTAGCACTTTCTTCTGATTCAGGCTCTTTGACGAGGCTTTTCTTCTCAGGATGTTGTGTTGGTCTCGGTTTGGTAATAATAGGTCGCCATACCATCCTTCTTACGACGAAGGCCTGGGACCGGACGGATCGTCGGCTATATGCTTGGTAGGTGGTGTCCTCCCTAATATGATGGCCCGATACAACAGCAGGTGAACTAGCTTTCATTTTCTTCCTTGGTTTCTCTACGGTAGTGACAGGCTCTACTCGTGGTTCGAGGTGGGATCTAGCTGGCACTCGTCCCATTCTTCTTAGGATTTCTGACATGGGGCATCTTTCTTTCTTTGCCAATTTTTTTATCACAGCTTGTAGTCGAGCAAATGGCGTAGTTTTACCCCTTTTTTTGTAGTTACTATAGTATGTAGGTCGGGATAATGTAGCGGTAATCCTTCAGACGTCTTCTTCATCCAATACAGCAGAGAGGGGGTGAAACCTACTTCCTTCCAACAGAGGTATATACTCAGGCAGTTCAGGGATCCCTTCCAGGAAAGCAACTTCAGCGGCCTTGGCTTTCTCAATCCTAGCTATCTTTCTGCTTCTATTTCTCCTTTGAGTCCTAGTTAGCAGTGCAACTCTTGAACTGGACCCAATCTCGAAAATAGATGGTATTGTAGCAAAATCGGTACCCTCCACGATGACAGGCTCATCACAGACTTGGATTTCCTTCCCCTTTAGTTTGGCAGAAGCCGGGGTAGATGTAGAGATGACTAGACTTGTAGGGGTAGAGACAACAGTCCTCCTATAAATAGCAGTACTTCTTTCAGCTGGAACCCTTTGCAGAGGAGGAAATTCTTGAGTCGACTTCAGGTTGAACTCAATTAGGGGCTCCTCTATTTCTGGCACTTTGTCCATTAGTGTAAAGAGGGTGGCATCAGCGAACTTGATATCTGTATTACCGAATCCTTGTCCAAAACTGATGATTCCATTGTCGGGCAGTTCATCCTTGTAGACAGCCAAGTCCAGTCCGTTGGTGAAGGAGAAAATTAACTTTGGTGCAGTCATTTTCTATAGTGTAGATTCCGAATGTCAGTCCTAAATTATGCTTCCTTTCGTCACAAAACTTAGAACGAAAAAGAAAGAGTCCGAACACATTCCCGTTTATCTTAATGTATTTGTGATTTTTAAGAGAATTCGTTTATTAGAAGGTTGTTTATTAGAGGATTTGTTTGTTAGGAACAAAATGATTAAAGGTATAGAAAAGGTAAAGGACCCGAATCAGAATTGGAAAGGAAGAGAAAGTCTCGTAAGACTTCTCGACCCGAAGGACCGCTCTTAAGCTAACACCTATTGGGGGTCCACCCCACCTCAGAAAAGAGGTAAAAGGATTTCGGAACCTCTCTATTTAGGGGTGTCAAAACAGTGGCTCCTAAATCCGAGAGAAGCTGGCTATACCCATTCAAGATAGAAATGAACGTGGTATGCCAACAGAAAGAATGGTAGTTTGCTCCACTAGAGACATGGATACACTACCGATTTATGAAAGCAAAACCATCTGATCAAAGTAGAGAGAGGAACTTGTCCCCAGCGGAGTCGCCAGAAGTTGTACGTCTTATTTTTAGGTTTGTGTTTTGAAAAGGGGTCACCTACAGAAATTGTCAGTGAATTTTAAATTTTTAAATTTAATTTAAATATACATATAATTTAGAAAGTAACATTTGATTTTGAAAATAATTTTAAGTTTGAAAATTTTAAGATATGAAATTAAACTGATCTCACATCCCGAATAGTTTATATAAACGAAGCACTTAGACCACAAGCCGTGTATCTATCCCGAAGAATAGACACCGCTACTGATGATGGAGCTCGATTAAATAAACTAGAAGATTTGTGACATCTGTTTGGTCTGCGAACCAATTTTATAAGCCGACAAGTTCCCCTCCTTAATATAAAGAAATTAAACAGGGTTTATATTACCTAGGTTCTTAAAGTTCCCTATAAGGGCAAGCCCCTATAGTTAATTACATCTTAAATGATGGGAATCATTTAAGAAAACTCTCGATAATGATCAGTGGTTTTGCTCTCAAGAATTTCAAAATTAAAGGTTTTCAAAGGATTGGATTTTGGAAATTCCAAAAGGGATTAGCTCGAATTTGGAACAGTTTATTTTAGGAATCCAATGGGGGGGAGAAGTAGGGGATGTCACTGATTCGAGACAAGTCTCAGTGACTTCCTAACTATCTTATTGTTTGGTTTCAATTTGGGAGTTTATTTAATGTTGTAATTCTGCTAATTTTAGTTAATTAGGACTTATATTTGTATGACATGATCATACAAATAGCCTCGAAGATGTGAGGGTTTATGTCGTACCAAACGACTAACTCGGAATCCTAAGATCGGTTAGGGCTTAATTTACATAATATGATTGTGCAAATGCCTAACAAAAAGTTGAGGATTTATGTTGCACTAGGCAAACTATCTCGAAATCCTATGGCTTGATTATTTAAAACTAAGAAATGTTTTGCTGATGTCGATCCAAGTTTTGCTGACGACGATGGCCGTGCTGCCCACTGTGCTCCAAGCTCCTTATTGTTGCAGAGGTTTAGTTTTAGAAGGTGAAAATCAGGAGATGAGAAAAGTGTTTTGGTTTAGAAGAATCTTAAAGTTCAAATGTCTTTAATGTTTTATTAGGGAATCTTAAAGTTGATTATAATAACATCGGTTAAGATCCCGCGGTTCCATCATTACGACACCGTTATTTTTATCGGATTCACTTAGTACAGATGAATTTGCTAAACTCGACCGAATGAGTTCCACACTATCATTTAGATCGTGGGAAATCCGTTAGCAACACGTAGGTTACATCATCCGAGGTATTCCCGATCATCCAACAAGACGTTTTAATTTAGTTATAGTTGTAGTTTTGTTGTTCTGTTTGTGATTAAATTTTGAGTTGTTTTATATTTTGAAATGTTGTGGCGGTGAATTTTATCTTGTGTTGATTTTAATTTAGTTTTGGTTTCAGTTTTGTGGCTATCCTAAAGGTTTCAGTTTTCATGCAACAATCTTGTTTATCATGCAAGAAAAGTAAAGCGCAGTGCAGGTAAATAAGTTGCAATAATGTAAATTGCAATAAAGTAAAAGCGTACCTGGAAGGTCTTCTCGTCATTCCAAGCTACACTTAAAACACATGTTAGAACATTTAAATATTTGCAACAAGTACCTAGGTAAAGCTAAGGGAAAGGTTTTGGTTGTCTACCAAGATCCTAATCCTACTGTTAGTCAGTTCCTATGACGTCTAGATTTTTTATATTTTGTGGATGATTTCCTTCATCAAAGAATAATTAAGTTCAATTATTCATCTTAAAACACCTCATTGTATTAAGGAAGTACTTAGAACGGGTTCTAAACATCTTTTCAATACTTTTGAGATTATTTTGAGTCTAAATGAATTTTTATTGTAGAGATGAATCAATCATCCAGAAATTTTTAGTTAAGTTTTAACTCTTTCTTAGTGAACTTAGGACATTTGATTATCCCATGAATGAAGTGACACCTCACTTGATGCTCCATTTAAGAGTTATAATGATAAAAGTTTTTAGGGGCAAATCGATTTATTAAGAATTTCAACGATTTGAAATTAGAATTAATGTTTTAAGGTGATTTAATTTAATTATAAAATTTTAATAAATTTAAGTTTGGAATAGTGTTCAAGTTGTTTTATTCTTAAGTGTTTTAAGCTATTTGAATTGAAAGAGGAGTTTAAATTATTTAATTTAGACTTTAATGATTTAATTTTAATTTAATTGCAATATTCTAGATTAACTTTTAATTGGTTTGATTTTTAATTAAGAATTATTATTTTTTTAAAATTGATTTTGATGTTTCATGTTTTCTTTAAATTTACTTTCAAGTGATTTTTGAAATTAATAATTTTTTTTATGTTTTAAATTTATTTCATTTTAATTATCAAGTTATTTAATGTTTTAAGTTTTAATTTAATTAAGGGTTACCTTTTATTATTATTAATTTATTAATTTCAATTATCATCTTAAGTTTAATTAAGAGTTAAGTATAATTAAAGTGATTCATTTGGGGATTTTAGTTTAAGTGATTATAGTCTCTCTAAATTATATCCCCATTTTAATAATCCAAATTTTTTTAATTATTCTTCCAAAATTCAAATTATTTAATTAATTAAGGTTTCATTTTTTTTGTTTATTAAATGTGATCAATGAGTTCCTACCCTTTTATTTTCCAAAGTTTCAATCATCTAAGAAAGAATTAAGATCAAATATTTTACTTCTATTTTGATTAAACCTAAAGTTTTAATCAGGGGTTAAAATTCTTAATTATTAATTTACCCTTTTAAGCTTAATTATTTCATAACTCATCAAATTGAGCTCAAATGAGCTTGAAATTTTTATGTCACTTCACTCATATGTCAATTAAGACATTAGAGGAGAAAAATGTGATTTTTCTGAATTTAATTTAATTTATATATTTATTTTAATGAAAAATAGGGATTTTCAATGGAAATTCAACAACATGACTAAGGTAAGGTTTTTGTCCTTAATAAAATTATGAGATGCTCCTAATGACTAGAGGACCACTTGGACTAATTTTAGTAATTTTTTGAATCATATTTTATTTATTATAATTATTTTGAGTTTTGGAGTATTAATCAATTATAAAATAAAATTAATGTTGAAAAATGGATTTTATATTTTTCTTAAATCTCTCTAACCTCAAGAAGTTAAGAGAAACAAATTTTATATTTTTATGATTTTTCTTTGATTTATTCGAATTAATTTGGTGAAGAGGTTGAAAAATCTATTTTTAAAAATTAAAAATTGTCTTAAGCATTTAAAATTCAATATCTTAACCATGAGACTTGGGAAAAATATTTAGTTAGTTCCTAAGTGATTAGGGGTCAAAATAAGACATTTTTGTGATTTTTTATTATTTTTATTATTTTTATTATTTTTTAATTATTTAAAATATTAAAATAAGGTAGAAAATGAAGATTTTTGAAAAATTTCAATTTTTATTTTTCTAGACTCCTCTGATATCAAAGAACCCACAAAACTAATTTGGTAAATTTTTAAAATGTATTTTTAGATTTATGAATTTTTTAAAGTTTATTTTTGGTCATGTAACTTAATTAATCCATTTAGTGGGGTTAAACATATCCAATTGATTCCAAATTTTTATGTGAGGTCTCTCAGATCCTAAAGATCAGTGAAGAATTATTTTTAAGTTCTTTTTATGTGTGGTTAACCCTAATTAATTAAAGTTTAGTTTTGAGTAATTAGGCCAATTAGGGTTATTCTTAATGAATTAATTCAAAACATAATTATCATAGGATCCTCTAGTCCTAAGAAACTTCCGTGAATTTTCCTAAAATTTTCTAAGTAATATGCTAATTAATGGAATTAAAATATAAAAAATAGTGACATAAACTTGAAAAATACATATCTTTCCATAGAGATAGCCTCTGACCTTGAAAAATTAAGGGAATGTTCCCAAGATCAGAGACTTCAAAAACCCTATGGTCTCATGCCATGGTGAATTGGCTATGCAAATGGAGAATTAAATTTAAAAAATGAGTAAATAATATATTAAAAATAAAATACTCATCAAATTAACTCAATTATTTTTCCATATTATTCTCCTCTGTTCACTGAGCAAGATGATATTTTTAGTTTATTTTTATGATTTTTCTACACAAAGATATTGATTTTTAAAGTTTCAGGCATTTAATTAAATCATAAATTCCATATTTTTCTACTTAACCGACTCAGCGCCATGGCAACCATAGCGTCTCCGAAGCTCCACGCGGCGCGCTCCCATTCGCCGCCGCCATCTGACTCAGTGCCACGTGGCCTGTGGTTCACGTACCGTTCTCTGGTCCGACACAATCTGAGCCGTCCAGTCGATTCACACTCGATCCAATGGTGGCTGGTCGTCGTCTCCAACTGGTGTGCACCCGTGTGTCAGCATATTTTTAGGTTTGTGTTGTATTTTGAATTTGTGCGGAGAATTTTAGATTTTAAATTTAATTTAAATATATATATAATTTAGAAGGTAGCATTTGAGTTTAAAAATAATTTGAAGTTTAAAAATTTTAAGATATGAAATCAAACCGATCTCAAATCTCGAATAGTTTATATAAACGAGCACCACACCACAAACCATGTATCTATCCCGAAGAATAGACACACTGTTTGATGATGGGGCTCGATTAAATAAACTAGAAGATTTGTGACATCCGTTTGGTCTGTGAACCAATTTTATAGGCTGACAAGTTCCCCTGCTTAATGTAAAGGAATTAAACAGGGTTTATATTACCTAGGTTCTTAAAGTTCCCTATAAGGCAAGCCCCTATAGTTAATTACATCTTAAATAACGGGAATCATTTAAGAAAACTCTCGATAATGATCAGTGGTTTTGCTCTCAAGAATTTCAAAGTTTAAGGTTTTCAAACAATTGGATTTTGGAAATTTCAATTGGGAATGGATCAAATTTGGAACAGTTAATTTCATGAGTCCAAAGGAAGAGAAGTAGGAGAAGCTGAGGATCCAAGAAGAATCTTGGCAACTTCCTAAACTAACCTATGGTTTGGTTTCAATTTGAGAATTTATTTAATATTGCAATCCTGCTAATTTTTATTAATTAGTACTTATATTTATATGATATAATCACACAAATAGCCTCGAAGATGTGAGGGTTTATGTCGTACCAAACGACTACCTCGGAGTCCTAAGACCGGTTAGGGCTTAATTTACATGACATGATCATGCAAATGCCTAACGAAGAGTTGAGGATTTATGTTGCACTAGGCAAACTACCTCGAAGTCCTATGGCTTGGTTAATTAATTCAATGAAAGGTTTAGCTGGTTTAGATTCGAGTTTTGCTGAAGAAGATGGTCGTGCTGCTCACTATGCTCCGAGCTCCTTGTTGTTGCAGAGGTTTAGTTTTAGAAGGTGAGAATCAGAAGATGAGAGAAGTGTTTTGGTTTAGAAATCTTAAAGTCCAAATATTTTTAATATTTTAATTAAAACAAATCTTAAAGTAGTTTAAACAGAACAGATTAAGATCCCACGGTTCCGTCATCCTGGCACCGTTATTTTCGTCGAATTCACTTAGTCCAGATGAATTTGCTAAACTCAACTGAATGAGTTCCACACTTTCATTTAGACCGTGGGAAATCCCGTTAGCAACACGTATGTTACATCATCCGAGGTATTCCCGATCATTCAATGAGACATTTTAATTTAGTTGCAATTGTAGTTTTGTTTTCTTGTTTGTGATTAACTTTTGAGTTGTTTTACATTTTGAAATGTTGTGGCAGTGAATTTTATCTTGTGGTGACTTTTAATTAGTTTTGGGTTTAAGTTTTGTGACTATCCTAAAGGTTTCAATTTTCATGCAACAATCTTGTTTAACATGTAAGAAAAAGTAAAGTGCAATGCATGTAAGTAAATTGCAATAAAATAAAAGCGTACCTGGAGGGTCTTCCCGTCATCCCAAGCTGCACTTAAAACACATGTTAAGGCATTTTAATATTTTAAAAAGTACCTAGGTAAAGCTAAGGGAAGGTTCTGGTTATCTACCAAGATCATAATCCTATAACTAGTCATTTCCTATGACGTCTAGGTTCTTATGTTTTGTTTATGGATGATTTTCTTCACCAAAGAACAATCAAGTTCAATTATTCTTCTAAAACATGTCATCATATTGAGAAAGTGCTTAAGACGAGTTCTAAACATCTTTTTAATACTTTCGAGATTATTTTGAGTGCAAGTAAATTTAGTTGCACAGGTGAATTAATCATTCAGGAGTTTAGTTAAGCTTTGTCTCTTGCTCAGTGAACTTGGGCATTTGATTACCTGATGAAAGAAGTGACATCTCACTTAATACTCCATTTAAGAGTTATAATAATTAAAGCCTTTAGGGGCAAGTTCGTTTGTTGAGAATTTTAATCATTCTTAATTTGAAGTTTGAGTTAATGGTTTAAAGTGATTTAGTTTAATTATGAGGTTTTAATTAATAATTTTAAGTTTGGAATAGTGTTCAAATTATTTTTGGTTTAAATCTTTATACTTTAAGTGATCTTAATATTTTAAATTAATCTTTGGTGTTTCAAATTTACATAGATTATTCATATATCTTAATGATTTGGTTTAGGTTAATTATGATATTTTAGGTTAATCTTGATTTGTTTGATTTTTTATATTCTTAATTATGAATTGTCTTAATATTTCAAATTTGTTTTACTTTTATTATTGAGTGATGTTAATTTAATATAATTTAAATTTAATTTAATTGAATTTAACTTAATTCAATTTCATTTAATTTCAATATTTTAAATTTAATTTAATTTAATTGTTAAAATGTTAATTTAATTAAATTTTAATTTTAATTTAATTTTTACTTAATTTAATTTAATTTAATTTAATTGTTAAACCACTTAATATTTTGAGCTTTCTTTTAATTTAAGGGTTAATTATTTTTAATTCACTTAGTTTGTATTATCATTTTAATCTTAATTAAGAGTTAAATATTATTGAAGTGATTTATATAGGAATTTCTTTATTAAAGAATTAATATCCTCTCAAGTTATATCTCTATTTTTAATAATTCAAATTTTCATTAATCTTCCAAAATTTAAATTGTTTAAATAATTAAAGTTTTATTTTTGGTTTATTAAAAGTGATTAATGGATTCCTATCCTTTTAATTTCCCAAAGTTTCAATCATCCAAGAAAGATAAAATCAAATATTTTACCCTCCATTTAAATTAAACCTAAAATTTTAATAAAGGGGTTTAAATTCTTTAATTACCTTTATGCCCTTTTAGGCTTATTTATTTCATAACTCACTAAATTGAGCTCAAATGAACTTGAAATTTTTATGCCACCTCACTCACATGTCAATTAAGACATTAGAGGAGAAAAATGTGTTTTTCATGAATTTAATTTATTTATATAATTATTTTTAGTAAAAATAAGGGATTTCAAGGAAAATTCAACAACATGACCAAAGTAAGGTTTCTATCCTTAAGAAAATTATGAGATGTTTCTAATGACTAAATGACTACTTGGACCAATTTTGGTTATTTTTTAAATTATGTTTTATTTATTATAATTATTTTGAATTTTGGAGTGTTAATTAATTATAAAATAAAATTAAAGTTAAAAAATAGATTTTATATTTTTCATAAATCTCTCTAATGTTATGGAGTTCACGGAAACAAATTTTATAATTTTCTGATTTTTCTTTGATTTATTGGAATTAATTTAGTGAAAAGGTTGGAAAATACATTTTTTAATATTAAAAATTGTTTTGAGCCTTTAAAATTCAATATCTTAACTTAGAAACTTAGGAAAAATATTTGGTTGGTTTCTAAGTGATTAGGAGTCAAAATGTGACATTTTTATATTTTTATTATTTTTGTGGTTTTTATTATTTTTTAATTATTTAAATATAAAAAAGATCATTAAAAATGAAAAATTTGAGAAAATTTTAATTTTAATTTTTATAGACTCCTCTAATATCAGAGAGCCCACAAAACCAATTTGGTGAATTTTTGAAATGTATTTTTGGAGTTATGAATTTTTAAAGTTTAATTTTGATCATGTGGCTAAAATTAATTCATTTAGTGGGGCTAATCATTTCCAATTGACTTCAAATTTTTATAAAATGTTCTCTGTATCCTAAAAATTAATGAAAAATTGATTTCAAGTTATTTTGATGTGTGGTTAACCCTAATTAATTAAAATTCAATTTTGAGTATTTAGGCTAATTAGGGTTATTCTTAATGAAATAAGCCTAACCATAATTATCCTAGGGTTCTCTAGTCCTAAGAAACTTCCCCAAATTCTTCTAGAATTTATTGAGTAATATGCTAATTACTGAAATTAAAATACCAAAACAGTGACATAAACTTGAAAAATACATAACTTACCATAGAGATAGCCTCTGACCTTAAAAAATTCAGGAAATTTTCCTAAGATCAGAGGCTTCAAAAGCCCTATGGTCTCATGCTATTGTGAATTGTGTATGCAAATGGAGAATCAAAATACTCAAAACAGTAAATAATTAATTAAAAATAAAATACTCATCAAATTAATCAATTATTTTTCCACATTGTTCTCCTCTGTTCACTGAGTAAGAGGGTATTTTTATTTTATTTTTGTGATTTTTCTATGAAAAGTTATGATTTTTTGAAGTTTATGTTAAAAAATAAATCAAAAATCCAATTTCCCTCTCAAACTATCGCTATCAAGGGTTGCCATGTGTCGATCCGTGATTGGCTGGCACGTTTCTGCTTATGGATGAAGCTCCCATCTGACTACATCTCGACCGTCCGTGCGATACACAAGTGATCGGACGGCTACTGCTCCTTTCTCCTAGTTCTATTCACCCAAAACCGTCTACCTTCAAACCTTGATATCTCACTCGTTTCTCAACGAAATTGAGTGATTTTTTTTTAAAATGATCGTCTAATCAAGTATCACACATCTATATGGTGATGATATATTTAAAGCATGTGAATATTTACAGAAATTTAAAATAAGCTCTCTTGGAGGAGAAAAAATTTGATACCTTTGTCCAAGAGGTGAGGCCTCAATTGGAAATGGTTGGATTGAGCTTAGGAGTGCTTGGAAAAGCTTTGGGAATAATTTGGCAGAGTTTCCCAAGGTAATCTTTTGCATCTCCTCTCTTTGACCATGAATGGAGCTTAAATAGAGGAGTTTAAGTTCAAATTGGTCAAAGCATGAGGTTGGGCTTGGTTCACCTTTACATGGTCTAATTTGGGCTGAAAAAAGCTCCCTTAATTCAGCTTGATTAGTGGGGAGAAGTCACAATCCAAGTACAATTAGGCTTAAGCATGGGTTAGGGGAGACATGGGAGTGTTGACCTCATTTTTGATGAGGTCTTCCTTTTCTTCTTTTTAGTGCTTAGGATCTAGCACTTAGGCCTTTCCTTTGACTATCTTAGAGGACTAGAATTGGGACCCGCCTTTTAGAAATTCAAACCACTTCTAAACTCCCTGCAAACTCCACAAACTTGACTATAGACCCCTAATCACCTAGAGGGTTGAAATCGAATATGGAAGTTTAAAGGATGAGTTCCTATAGGACTCTTTGGCCTTAGGGCCGCCTACAGGTGGCCTGGTGCAGTGAAGGGGCCGACATACACTACACTTACACACTACATTTCCACACACTTCCTAAAACCACACCCATACCCAACTTGACCTCCGACTCATGTAGGTGATTCACATGGATGGTCCTTAACCCTAAGCCCTTGGCCGAGAGGGTTAGGAACAACATAGTGAATGCCTCAAATGAGTCCTTTCATGGCTCATATGGGCTTGAAATGGCTTCATGGCTCAACCAAAATGATTTCACCCCACCCAAATTCACCCGATCTTCAATTTCCCAAATTTTCAATTTTTGACCCCGGGACCCTACACCTACTAAACTTACCCAAAACGCTCGAATTACCCAAATTTTTGCAAAATCTCCAAATTACCTAAAATTTTCCAAAATCAATCCCAAACACCTCCACATCACTCAAATTGATCATCCATACCCAAAAATACCAAAAATTCCAAGAAAACCCCCCAATACCCTCCAAATACCCAAAATACCCTTCTTGGCCTAAAAATCCAAAAATTCAGAAAATTCCCAGAAAATTCCAGAAAATCCCAAATATTCCCAATTTCATTTTGTCCAACTACACCATGGGCCAATTTTGTCAATTTACCCTACTTTTGTCAAAACCCCAAATTGACCCATTTTAACCCAAAGTGGACCCGATGTCAGACCAAACATACCCAATTGACCCCAATCTTGGTCCAATTCAATTCTAAACTTCAATTCAACATTCCCAATACCAATTTAGACCAAATCCAAGTCAATTTGATTGACATTTGGATCCAATTTCACTTTGGGCCTTAAAGCCCGAATTTGGACCCATGACCCAAACTTAGCCCAAACTAACCCGATTCAACTCCAATTAACCCCAAATCTTTTCTAAACCTTCCTTAACATCCTCATAAACAAAACACTAACATGATTTGCCCAAGATTTTGACCCAAACCCCACTCGAATTCAACCCAAAATCAAAAAGCCCAATTTTGACCTAAACCCAAATCTAACCCAGAATAGGCCCAAACCTCAAAATTAAAACCCAACCAAAGCCAAAACCTCTTTGAAACACTCCCATAAACATTTCTTAATATTTATTTTACATCAATTTCAACCCTAGCCCAACATTGGCCCAAGTTAGCCCGATTTGACCTACATTGGCCCATTCACAGAAGAATTCGAATCCGACCCGATTCAAGTCCAAACTACCCCAAATTTGCTTCAAGTCACTCATGACACATCCATGAGCTAAACCCGATAATTATTTGGCCCAACCTCTTTACAAAATTTCATCCCAAAATCCATTTTAAAATTCAAGAGCCCACTTTCCTAATCCATCTTAAAAGCATCTAAAACCCTTTCAAAAAAGCCCAAAATTCTTCAGAGGCCCATATGACATTTCCCCTCATCATACTTTCAATTAAAATCATCCCTAAGTCCTAAATTCATCATCAAATAATTCCAAATCAAGCCTCATGCCAAATCACCCCTAAATACCAAAATTTTCCTTAAATCCATTTCCATGAAATTGACTTTACTTTTCCCGAAGCCAAATGGAGCCATGGAGCCATGCATAAGCCATATGCAAGCCATGAGAGCCTCTTTACATGTCACCATGCCATTTTGGGCAAAAGGAGGAGGCTCTTTCCTTAACTCCTAAAGGTGGTTAACCACTTACATGATTCCGCTAAACCATGCTTAAGCCTAATTGTACTTGGATTGTGACTTGACCCCACTAATCAAGCTGATCCAAATCACTTTCTCCTCGGCCTAAACCGGGCCTTGGGTGGTGCACCTAGCCCAAATGGGTGGGTTGACCCATTTAGGTCCAAATCTAGCCATGCCCCATTCCACTTTGGATCAAAGCCTTTACACATGTCCATGGCCGATTGATTGCACAAATCTCCGGCCACGACCCACCCGACCTTGAGGGTGACCCATGCACGCGCGGCGGCCACCGAGCCGCCGGAAAACACCATGGCCGAAAGCTCGCATGTGAGCCGACATTGAAATTCTCACTTGCTTGAGCTGCCCCATCCCTAGTGGTCACCATGGCTGATCTTCTCCTCACCGGAGCCGGTCGATCCCGAGCCCTAACTCTCCCAGGAGGCCCCCAGCCGGCTCTATTTAAACTCCACCCCTCTCGGCCATGAGGGAGCCGAAGCACGAACCTTGCCGAAACTGCTGCCAAAATTGTTCCAAACCCTTCACCATCCTTAGAGCGGTTGATCCCAGGTGTCGATTTGCCCTAATCCCCGCCAACGAGCCCGATTTCTCGGCCGAAATTCCACCCAAAACCGAGGACACTTTGCCACGGTGAGCCGATCCTCAGAATTGATCGGTCCTACACCTTCAGCTGGACCAAGAGGAGAAGTTTCCCACTGAAAGCCCCATCTCCAGAGCCACCCGGTTGCTCCGGCCTCCAAGCTTTGTGATCGGGCTGTGGTCACTTTCATAGCTGAGCGATTCACCGGACCGGGAGACTTCATCCGGAGCTTCTCTGGGACCCGATCGAAGGTGCAACAACTCTCGGATTGAAGCCACACTTCTCCGAGCTAAGGTATGAGTTAACTATTCATCCCGAGCTTCGGAGATTCTCCATTTCAAATGCCTTAGTTTCGATGCATGTTAGCCGTATAGATGTGTTCGTCTCTTCGAGACGAATCCATAGAGCATAAGAACATGAAAATCCATTGAGAATCGAGTGAGATCTTAGGGATTTAGTGTGGACGGCTCTCGGGTGAGAACACTTGGGGACGATGAACGGATGCGAGTCCATTCGATACACGCGCGCACGGACGGCCGGGATTGCGTCGGACCGGGAGACGGTACGAGAACCGCGGGGCCCGGGCTGCCGACTCGGAGTGGCGGCGTCGAATGGGAGCGCGACGCGTGTGCGTTCGGAGTGCCGAGGGATTGACGCGGCGCCGCGTGGATAAATAGAAAATTAGGGTATTTTTCATTTATTTAATTCCTAAACTTCAAAATTCATATCTCTGTGTAGAAAAATCACAAAAATAAAATAAAAATACCCTCTTGCTCGGTGAACGGAGGAGAATAATGTGGAAAAGAAATCATTTAATTTAATTAAGTATTTTATTTTTTATGATTTATTTACTCTCTGCATACATTTAATTCTCCATGCATGTATACAATTCACCATGGCATGAGACCATAGAGCTTTTGAAGCCTCCGAACTTGGGAACATTCCCAGAATTTTCCAAGGTCGAGAGCCATCTACTGAAAAGTTATTTATTTTTCAAATGCATGTTCTTGTTTTGAGTATTTTAATTCCAAAAATTAGCATGTTGAGAAATAAATTCTAGAAATATTTGGTGATGTTCCTTATGACCGGAGAACTCTAGGAAAAATAGGACTTGAGTTAATTCACTCGGATTAACCCTAATTGGCTTAAACACCTAAAATAGGTCTTTAATTAATTAGAGTTAACCAGGCATCAAATTGACTTGAAATCAATTCTCCACTGACCTTTAGGATCAGAGGAATCCACCATAAAAATTTGAAGTCAATTGGACTTGGTTAGCCCCACTAATTGGGTTGATTAAGTCACTTAGCCATTTTAAACTTTAAAAATTCATAACTTTTAAAATATTTTTTAAAAATTCACCAAATTGGTTTTGGAGCCTCTCTGATATCAGGGAATCTAAGAAAATTAAAATTTCAATTTTCTGAAAAAAGTTGATTTTTAATAATATTTTAATATTTTTAATAATTAAAAAATAATAAAAATCACAAAAATAATAAAATTCACCAAAATGTCACATTTTGAATTTTAATCACTTAGGAACAAATCCCACATTTTTCCTAAGTCTATTTAGTGAGATATTAAATTTTAAAGCCCTAGGGTAATTTTAAAATTAAAAAAATGTATTTTCTAGCATTTTCACTAAAATAATGATTATAAATCATAGAAAAATCAGAAAATTGCAAAATTTGATTCTCTGGTTTCCTTGATATCAGAGAGATTTTTGAAAAATATAAAATCCATTTTTCAACATTTATCTTATTTTTAAATTAATTAACACTCCAAAACTCAAAATAATTATAATAAAAATAATATAATTCAAAAAATCACCAAAATTGGTCCAAGTGCTTCTCTGGTCATTAGGAATGTCCCCTAATTTTCTTAAGGACAGAAACTTTCCCTTGGTCATATTATTAAATTTTCCTTGAAAATCTCTATTTTCCACCAAAAATAATTATATAAATAAATTAAACACGAGAAAAATCACATTTTCTCCTCTCATGTCTTTATTGACATATGAGTAAAGTCACATAAAAATTTCAAGTTCATTTGAGTTCAATTTAGTGAGTTATGAAATTATTAAGCTTAAAGGGTAAAATGGTAATTAAAATCTTTAATCCTTAATTAAAACTTTAGGTTTAATAAAAAATCAACAAGTAAAATATTTGATCCTAATCTGATTTGGATGATTGAAATTTAAATAATTAAAGGGTAGAAACCCATTAAATAATTTTAAAATGATTAAACTTTAATTAAATAATAGATTAAATTTGGAAGAATAATAAAATTGGAATTATTAAAATAAGGGATCTTTATTAGGAAGAGATTTATTCTTTAATTTAAAAATCCCTAAATTAATTATATCAACTAATACTCAATTTTTAATTAAAATGATAACTCAAATTTAAAATATTAAAAGACTTAATTTCAATTAAAATTAAAAATAAAGTAAATTAAAGATAAATTAAATTAAGATTAAATTTAAAAATTAAATTAAATTAAATTAAATAATTAAATTAAATTAAATTAAACAATTAAATTAAATTAATTAAAATTAAATTAAATTAAATCAAACAATTAAATTAAATTAAATTAAAATTAAATTAAATTAAATCAAACAATTAAATTAAATTAAATTAAATAATTAAAATTAAATTAAATTAAATTAAATAATTAAATTAAAGTTAAATCAAATCAAATTAATTAAACACCAAGTCAAATTAAATTGAACTATGTTAAACTAAATTAAAACTCAATTAAATTAAGTTAAATTAAATATAACATCACTTAAGACATAAAAGAAATTAAATATAAAACAACTTGAACACTTATTCCAAATTTAAACTCTTTAACTTAAATCAAATCATTTGAATACTAACTTACCCTTGAAAGCTTTAGTTATTATAACTCCTAAATAAAACATTAAATGAAGTGTCACTTCACTCATAGGATATTCGAATGTCTAGTTCATCTGAGCAAATTAACGAAGACTTGAAAACCTCGGACGATCGATTCATTTATATAATTAAATTCATTTGGACTTAAAACAATCCTGGAAATATTGAAAAGATGTTTAAGATTCTTCTTAAGCACTTCCTCGATATGATAGGATATTTATAAGAACGATTGGACTTAATTGTCCTTTGATGAAGAAAATCGTCCTCGAACAAAAACACAAAGAACACAGACGTCGTAGGAAATGACTAGGCATAGGATTAGGAATTTGGTAGAAAACCATAACCTTTCCCCTAGCTTTACCTAGGAACTTGCTTAAATATTCTAATTGTGTTTTAAGTGCGGCTTGGGATGACGGGAAGACCCTCCGGGTACGCTTTTATTTCATTGCAATTTACTTTCTTGCAATTTACTTTATTACAAATGCATTCTACTTTTCTTGCATGATAAAACAAGCTGTTGCATGAAAACCCACACCTTTAGGATAGTCCCTAAAACTAAAACCAAAATTAAGTTAAAAGTCATTGCAAGATAAAATTCACCGCCACAACATTTCAAAAGATAAAACAACTCAAAATTTAATCACAAACGGAACACAAAACTACAATTGCAACTAAATTAAAACGTCCTGTTGGATGATCGGGAATACCTCGGATGATGTAACCTACGTGTTGCTAACGGGATTTCCACGGTCTAAATGAAAGTGTGGAACTCATTCGGTTGAGTTTAGCAAATTCATACGGACTAAGTGAATCCGATAAAAATAATGATGCGGAAGGATGGAGCCGTGGGATCTTAGCCGGTGTCGTTATAATCAACTTTAAGATTTGTTTTAAATAAAACATAAAAAACACTTGGAAATTAAGATTTTCTCTAAACCAAAACACTTCTCTCATCCACCGATTTATGATTTCTAAAACTAAACCTCTGCAACAACAAGGAGCTTGGAGCATGGTGGGCGAGCACGGTCATCGTCGTCGGCAAAACTTAAACCTACTTCGAGCAAAATCTTCTTAGAATTAAAACAACAAAGCCATAGGATTTCGAGGTAGCTTGCACTAGTGCAACATAAATCCTCGACTCTTCGTTAGGCATTTGCATTGCAAATTAAGCCCTAACAGGTCTTAGGATTCCGAGGTAGTCGTCGATACGACATAAACCCTCACATTTTCTAGAAGTTATTTGTTTGATTTTATCATACAAATATAAGCCCTAATTAATTAAAATTAGCGAGATTGAAATACTAAATAAACATTAGGACTTTCCTAAATTCGAAGCGAAACGATAGGATAGTCGGGAAATTATCGAAGTTCACTTCGAATCGGTGATTTCTCCTACCTTTCTTCCTTTGGATTCACAAAACAAAATGTTCCAAATTTGATCCATTCCTTATTGAAATTCCAAAATTCAATCTTTGAAAACCTTAAACTTTGAAATTCTTGAGAGCGAGAATCATTGATTATTATCGAGAGTTTTCTTAGGTGATTCCGTCACTTAAGATGTAATTAACTATAGGGGCTTGCCCTTATAGGGAATTTTAAAGAACCAGAGTAATATAAACCCTGTTTAATGTTTTCATATTAAGCGGGGAAACTTGTCGGCTTATAAAATTGGTTCACGGACCAAACGGATGTCACTAATCTTCTAGTTTATTTAATCGAAGCCCCACCATCGAGCGAGTGTGTCTATCCTTAGGGATAGGTACACGGTTTGTGGTGCGATGCTCGTTTATATAAACTATTTGGGATGTGAGATCGGTTTAATCTCATATCTTAAAACCTTCAAATTTAAAATTATTTTCAAAATCAAATACTACTTTTCAAATTATTTATTTTAATTAAATTAAAAATTCGCCGACAGATTTCTGTTAGGCGACCCCTCTTCAAAATAAAACACGACCTAAAAAAAAAAAAAAAAAAAAATAAGCCGCACAGGGAGTGCTTAATTACTTCACAGGAATCAAGAAAGAGGCTCCTCCTCTTGCCCAATATGGTATGGTCACATGAACACCACTCACATGGCTTGCATGGGGCTTAAGGATGGCTTCGTGGCTAGCCTATGGCTTGTCCATGGCTTGGTCAACTTTCATGAAAAAATGTTATTTGGAATTTTTTGAAAACTTTGGATTTTTTGATTGGTTTTGTCATGATGCTATTTTGGTTTAATCAAAATAATGGGTTTTGGACTTAGGGGTGATTTAAATCATAGGGAATGATGAGGGAAAATTTCATGTGGGCTTTGGAATGAAATTTGGGCTTTTGAATTTGTTGGAAGTGGGCTTTTAAAAAGGTTTAAGGAGGTGGGCTTTTAGTTGAAAACAAATTGGTAGATGGAAATTTTGTAAAATATTTGGTCAAACAAATGTTGGGTTTAGTTTAGGGATGTGTCATGAGTGATTTGAACAAATTTGAAGTGATTTTAAATTTAATTGGATTTAATTTGAGTCTTTTTAGTAAAGGGGCCAAAGTGGGTCAAATTGGGCTAACTTGGTTTAAGGTTGGGCTAATGTTGGATTTTATGTAAAATTAATGTTGAGAAATGTTTATCGGGTGTAACAAAGAGTTTTTAATTTTGGTTGGGCTTTAATTTTGGGATTTGGGCCTATTTGGTTTAGGTTTGTATTTAGGCCAATTTAGGGGATTTTGACTTTGGGTTAGGTTTGGGTGGAGTTTAGGTTCAAATTTGGGGAAAATCTTGTTAGTGTTTTGTTTGTGGGGATATTAGGAAGGTTTAGGAAAAGATTTGGGGCTAATTGGAGTTGAATTGGGTTAGTTTGGGCTAAGTTTAAGTCATGGGCCAAAATTGGGCTTTAAGCTTGAAATTGAAATTGGATCCAAATGTTAATCAAATTGGGCTTGGATTTGGTCTAAATTGATATTAGGGATATTGAATTGAAGTTTAGAATTGGATTTGATCAACATTGAGGTTAATTGGAGTGGTTTGGTTTGACATTGGGTTCACTTGGGTTAAAAAATGGGTCAAATTGGGGGTTTTTGTAAAAGTGGGTTAAATTAACAAAATTGGCTTATGGTGTAGTTGAACAAAATGAAATTGCAAATATTTGGGATTTTCTGAAATTTTATGGGAATTTTTGGAATTTATGGATTTTTGGTTAAAAAGGGCATTTTGGGTATTTGGAGGGTATTGGGGGGTATTTTTGGAAATTTTGGTATATTTGGCTAAGGATGATCAATTTGAATGGTGGGAAATGTTTAGGATTGGTTTTGAAGAATTTTGGATAATTTATGCAATTTTGCAAATTTTGGGTAGTTTCAAGGGCATTTAGTAGGTTTGGTGGGTGTAGGGCCCAGAGGTCAATTGAAATTTTGGAAAAATGAAGATTGATCAAGTTTGAGTAGAATGGAATCACTTTGGTTGAGCCATGAAGCTATATCAAGCCCATAAGAGCCATGAGAGGACTCATTTGAGGCATTCACTATGTTGTTCACTAACCTCTTACGCGAGGGCTTAGGGGTTGAGGACCATCCATATGGATTACCTACATGAGTCGAAACTCGAAGCTAGGTATGAATGGTTTTAGGATTTAGAATGTGTGTGAAAGTGTAATGTGTGCGAGTCGACCCGACCGGACCGGGCCACCGGGGTAGTCCTAAGGCCAAAGAGTCCTATAAGGAACTCATCTTTTAAACCTCCGCATTTGATCTTAACCCTCACAGTGACTTGGGGTTTACAATCAAACTTATGAGGTTTGCGGGGAGTTAAGAGGTGTTTAAATTTCTAAGTGGTGGGTTCCATTTCTAGTCCTCTAAGATAGTCGAAAGGGAAAGCCTAAGGCTAGATCCTGAAATCTTAAGGAGAGAGAAGAGAAAATACCTCATCAAAAATGCGGTCAATAAATGGACCCCCAATAGGTGTGGTTTGCTAACCAAGCACACCGCGCGTATTGGCGTTGACTGAAGAGATGAACAAAACCAACACAGACGTATATGTGACACACTTAGAACAGAGTAGAAACAAATTTCCGCTGGGGAGTATCGAGTTTTTCTCCAAGACTGGAGATCCCTGAACTCTCGGTGGGGGAAAGAGAAGGAGGTGAATTCCAGATCAGAAGATCTGGGGAAATTTGATTTAGATTTCATTTCATTTTCTATTCTGAGTTTTCATTTTTTTTTAATGTGTGAGTTTAGATTTCGATTTGTTCTGAGTTTCAATTTCGATTGAGGTTTAATTTAAAAAATCAATTCAAGGAAATCTGGATTTGAAATGAGAATTGGAACCTAGGTTTGATCAAAGTCTGATTATTTGACGAAGGATATGAATCCATGCCATCAGAACCAAATCGAAAATTTTTGTGGTTCTGTGTCAGTAGATTCAGTTAACCTTCTCAAAAGGGGGAAGGAAACATGGAGAGTCAAAAAGAGGTTTGAGAATAGCCAAAGGCTGGGGATTTCAGATTCAGGAATTTTGTTTTAGTTGCTTATGATTTGATTTTAGCTTGATTTTCAATTTAGGGTTCACATTTATTTGGGGTTCATTTTGACATTCAGATTTTTTTTCTTTTTTTTAGAGAGTTTTCATTTATTTTTATTTTTTCTTTGTTCTTTGTTCGAAGTTCTTTTAATTTAATGGCGTTTCCCAGTCAATTTGCACAAAAAGAGGTGAAGGTAAAACATGACATGGTCACTTTCATTCGAATCTCATCGAAAATACATCATTCATCTTGATCCAAAACTTGATATTTTTTTGAGAGTTTAATATCTCATACAATCCATATAAATCCAAAACGGATTGTGTAAGATTCTTCAAGTTTCTTCTAAAAGCATCTGCAAAAATCCATGTCTGAATAGTGAGATACATGGACAATAACATCACCTTCCAAGTCATCCTTGGCAGGAATGCCATATGGATGTGCATTGGAGGTGTGATATTTCCCATGTAAGTCACAGCTCGTAGGTCCGGAGACCGTCTAACTCTGGATCTGGCTAAAAGTGGAAAGGCATTTTTACGTCATCCATTCTCTGAAAGTGACGGAGATTCATTCCACGAGCACTCACGGAATGCAATGTTTTGCGATGTACGCTCTCTGTTTCCTTTCAACACCAGGACGGAACCTACCGGTAGTGGTATCTCCACCGGCCCTCACAATTCTCCGGGGCCTGTTATCCGGAGGTCAGATCCGAACATGATATTGCACTGGTTGACAAAAGACACTGTGCAGAAAGGTCTAACGAAATCATGATGGTCTATGTGTGGAGGTATGCAGTCGCCCTCCTTGTAGATGTTAATGATGCAAGCGGTTGGGTATGCAATGCGCAGGCAATACCCTCCATGTTATCATCCTCTTTACCATTCTTTTAATAATATTCGGCATCGGATCCACCTCCATCGAGACGGAGTATCCCTGGTGGATTTCCTTTTCCGTCTACCGTGAAGTTGTAGCAACATTCGCATTGGATCGTAACTCTTCCTTTTCCTGGCATCCACCTTCGGGGTTCTGAATAAGTTTTCTCCCTCAGATGACCAACTAGGCCCATTTTCTGAAGTTCAATGATGCAGTCTATAATTTGTTGTTGTTCATAATCTGAGAATACATCTGTATGCAGCTCGAGGCCTTCTAAGATATTGATCCTCTTGCCTCCAATTCTCTCAAAGTATTCAAAAGGTTTCTTTTCAACATTCTGCATTCTTTCCAACTCATATTCCAAAATTATCTACAATCAGCGAGGTCAAGTAACGTACTGGGGAATGTATGGTTCAACCCCGGCGCGCTCTCCTGCATGTCTTGGCTCCTCGGGGATAGTCTCTGTCGGGACATCCTTCGGGGTTGCTTTCGCAACAAGACTCTTCAGAGCTGGTGCATCTGTTTGGCGTCGAGGTGCTGATTCTATTTCTGCTCTTCTTGGAATTTCCTTTATCTGTTCTGCTTTCCTTGGAGTTGGTCTCCTCCTTTCAGGTTCTTGACGAACCAATTTCTTCGGAGTATTTGTATTGACGGTAGCAACTGTCTCTTCATGTTGATCTGCTGCTAACTTGGTTAACATCTTGTAAATGTGGCGATTCTTGTTCCTCTGCTGGGTGGCAGTGAGAGTAGCTCTCCTTACCCCTTGGATTTCTGTGGGCATGGCGCTGACGAGCCTGCCCTCTGCTGTAGTAACAGCGGACTTAACTTTCTTATCTTCTCCTGTTGCATGAGCGGCGTTTGCTTTTCTCTTTTCTTTGGTAGATGGTTGATTTGAGCCACCCGATTTCATCATCTGTATGGTCTGTGGAGTTCTTCCCGATCAATCGGGGTCCGATCATTTTCTTCGTATCGTAGCCCGGCTGGTGTGAAGTCAGAGTCGATCTCGATCACGGCTCCATCCTTCACCCTCTTTTCATCAAGTGCTAGACTCACGCCATTTCTAAAGCTCAGAACCAACCGCCCGTTCGACATTTCCCTGCGGAAAACAAGGAAAGGATCAGGGGCTGTACTAAGAACAAGAGCAGTAGAAAAATAATTTATTTATTAATGAAGAGCTTTTTATTCATTTCTTTTGAATTTAAATAGGAGTAGGAAAAGATGAAGAAAGATCAAGAGTGAAACTCGATTTAAAAGGAAGGATAAAGACTTTATTATCATGATTTCACATGTTTTCTTTTAACATTTTTTTAAACGATTTTCTTTATCATCCACTTTTTTTATATTTTTGGGTTCAAACCCAGTCATAAGTAATTACTGTGCCCGTGCTTCTAGGAATGAGGATTCATCCTTCAAAACATTAGGTTGCGTAATACTTCTTTAGATATCGTCCATTAATTGGAAGCATAGGTCTTTCTCCGCGGCGATTTACAAGTTGGTAGGAACCTCTCGAGTAAGCTGTCTCGATCACGAATGGCCCTTCCCAAGTCAGTTCACATTTACCACCTATCTTGCGATGTGCAAGAATAGGTCTTCTGAGAACCAAAACCAAGTCACCGACTTTGCATGTCCTGGGACGGACTAATTTATCATGGGCCTGGATCATCTTGGCTTGATACAGTTCTAGATTCTGTTGTGCTGAAAGTCTTTTCCCTTCCAAGCTTTCTAACTCTTCTAGTCGTAGTTTGGCATTTTCTCCTGTAGTGATTTTGTTTGCAACAGCAATTCTGAGAGACGGAAGCTGGACCTCTAAGAGTAGAATGGCCTCAGACCCGTACACTAAGGCGTAAGGCGTAGACTGGGTGGGAGTTTTGAAAGTCGTTCTGTAGGCCGATAAGGCTTCTAACAACTTCTCGTGCCAATTTCTCTTGTTGTCGTCCAAAGTTTTCTTTAGGATTTGGATGAGAGTTTTATTAAAAGCCTCGGCCAAGCCGTTCGCTCTTGAGTAGTAGATTGTTGAATAGCGCCAGTCGATCCCGTGTCTTCTGACAAAATTGTTGATCTTCGTGCTTCTGAATGCGGACCCGTTATCTGAGATAATTCTGCGCGGTACCCCCAAAACGGTAAACGATTTGATTCTTGAAGAACTGTAGCACGTGATGAGCTTTCACTTCTACGAGCGTGCATCGCTTGCCGCCTAGAAAAGTAATCGTAGCTGCGAGAATGAAGCGATGTTCTCTTGAAGAAAGCGGTTCTATCGGACCCATAATATCTGTGCCCCAACACTCAAACGGCCATGACATGATTGCCGGATGTAGAACATTTGGAGGCTGATGTAGAACCACTCCATGTACTTGACACTGGTGACAACTCTTGGCGACCTTCATGCAATCTATCATCATTGAGGGCCAGTAGTACCCTAGTCTTTTAATCTTCATTTTCATTTTCGGACCCGATTGATGAGCGCCACAAAGTCCTGAGTGTACTTCTTTGACAGTTTCATGAGCCTCAGACCCGCTCAGGCATCTTAGCCACATATGATCAAAAGACCTTCTGTATAATGTGTTGTTTATTAATGCGTAAGACAGAGTTATTTTTTTGATTTGATGGGCTATCAAATTATCGTCCGGTAGGTTTCCTATTTGCAAGTAGTCTATTAGTGGCTGCCGCCAATCTTACGTATTTTCGCATCCTTCTTCGCGATTGTTTCTTCTGATTTTTCTGATTTGTGTATTGTATCCATGTCGAGTTTTGAGAGAACCTGCCGTCCCTGAACTGACATTTCAACTGACTCATCTTGTAAGCAGGGAAATTCTTTTGCAAGGCAGGCTAACACATCTGCAAGTGTATTTTCTCTCCTGGGAATCTTGCAGATCGTTACATTCAGAATTTGCTCCAACAATTTCATGGCATACTGAAAGTATTATTCGAGTCTTGGCTTTAGAATTCTGTATTGTCCCGCAACTTGCTGAATGATCAACTGTGAATCCCCGTAGATATTGATATCTGTTATTCCCATCTGAATAGTTAATTCCAATCCGGTTATGAGGGCTTCGTATTCGCTCGTTATTTGTACACGGTTCTGTTAAGTGGTAGGAGTATCTTAACATTCCCCGCTCCGGTGTTATAAAGATTGGTTCGATTCATCCCTAACCGGGCACTATCATTTGAAATTCTTTATCTTTTTATGCTAAAGATGCTCCGTCGAAGTACGGTTCCCAATGCTAATCATCGGGGTCTTCTAGGCTCATTATCTGCTCGTCTGACAAGTCGTCGTTGAGAGGCGATTCGCCGGTAAAGGGTGTGCTGCAAGGAAGTCTGCCAGGACTTGTCCCTTTACGACACGAAGAGGAAAGAAAGTTATATCGAATTGCAATAGTATCATTGACCACCAGCAAGTCCGCCGGAAAGTGTCGGACGGGTCATCAAATATTGCAACGGATTAAACTTCGAAATAAGGTTGACCTTATGAGAAAGCATGTAGTGCCTGAGCTTCTGTATGGTGAATCAGGGCCAAGCAGTGCTTCTCAATAGGAGGATACTTTACTTCCATCGGAATTAGACGACTGCTTAAGTAGTAGAGAGCATTTTCTTTTCCCTTGTCATTGACCTGGGCTAGCAGGGCTCCGAGAGTCGTCTGAAGTCGCGGTATAAAGTATCAACGGTCTACCCGAGACCAGAGTCGCTAAAACGGGAGGTGTCATTAAATACTGTTTGATGTCATCAAAGGCATGTTGACATTTGGAGTCCCAAGTAAACTTGGTGTCCTTCTTGACCAAAGCAGAAAAAGGTTGACACCTTCCTGACAAATTCGAGATAAAGCGTCGAAGATATGCCAATTTTCCTTGAAATGATCGTAGTTGTTTCAAGGTTTTGGGAGGCGGCATTTCTAAGATAGCTTTAATCTTTTCCGGATCGATTTCAATTCCACGATGCCGAAGAACAAATCCTAAGAATTTCCCAGAGGTAACGCCGAAGGTGCATTTCATGGGATTCATTTTAAGGTTATATCGTCTTAATCGCTCGAAAACAATTCTCAAATCATACAAGTGATCCTCTTTTAGTTTGCTTTTGATGACCATGTCATCCACGTAACACTCGACTTGGTTGTGAATGAGATCATCAAAAATCCTTGTCATTTCTCTTTGATAGGTTGCTCCTGCGTTCTTTAATCCAAACGGCATCGCTGTGTAGCAGTATACCCCGATCGGCGTTTTGAAGGCTGTAAGCTTTTCATCTTCTGGTGCCATCTTTATCTGGTTGTATCCTTATGATTCATCCATGAATGAGAAGACTTCATGTGTTGAGGCAATGTCGATCATCAATTCTGGAATGGGTAACGGGAATTCGTCCTTTGGACATGCTTTGTTCAAATCTCTGAAATCCACGCAGATTCGATCGACCATTCTTCTTTCTGACAGGTACCACATTGGCTAACCAAGTTGGATATTGTTCTTCACGGACAAATTTAGCGTCTATTAGCTTCTTAACTTCTGCTATTACTTGTTGTTCAATCTCTCGGAGCTTGTCTGACTAGAGCGGCAGTGGGATTTACTCCTAACTTGTGAACTACGACTTCTGGAGCTAATCCTGGCATTTCATCATAACTCCAAGCAAAACAGTCCTTGAATTCCATCAATAGCTTAATTATCTCTTCGGAGTCTTCTTTATTGAGTAAGGAGCTAACAAAGGTCGGCCTAGGATCTTCGCTAGTACCTAAGTTAACTTCCATTAACTCGTATATTGTAGATTTAATTTCTTCTTCGAATTCTGGCAGAGCATTTCCGATTGGTAGATCTTCGAGATCTTCTGAAGCTTCCAAGCAGTCTTCATTAGGCTCATAAGTGACAACCAAGCAAAATCCCGTATCTTCAACTGATCCTACTGTGCCGAATCTAAGACCGTGTTTTGAATTAGGAGGCCGGCTGGCATTGTTCCATAATTTTTCAAAGTGTTGTGATCGATCTTTTGTCCATTGTCGAGGTAAGACACCACGTTGAATTAAATTTTGAACACAGGGAGAGTACTACTCAAAAGGCAATTCCATTAATTCAGATGAAGTAACATCTTCAAATTGTACATCATTTTCACTTTTGGAAGAAGAAGCATCATGGTGAAACTTGATTGGCTTAGCACCACCACCATGCACTTCCTTGACCACCATACCCTCGATCTTATTAGAATGGATCGGGGTCAGGGTCATAGTATGTACATAGTGGTTAATCTTCTCGTACATTGATTTATATTCTTCATTCCTTTCATCTTTGAGAGAGATCTTGAACTGTGGTTTCTTTTAATTTACTGCCGCTGCTTCTTTCTCAATTTCTTCTTCTTCGGAACTGGTCTCCCAATCAACGTCGATGACTGGTTTCTTCTGTCCAACTGTTCTAACGTCTCTTCCACAACCCCATCCCAGGCCTCGACCTCGGGTGCGAGTTCTGGAGAAACCTTCACCATCTTGCCGTAAGGGAGTGGTGAGTAACTGTTGGACTAGAATTTCAGGCTCTTCATCGTCTTGCACTTCTTTTGCTTCATTTGGTATGACATTTCTGGAGAAGATTGTTTTCTTTGGAGGCGTGTAATAGGCTACATCTTTGTGAATTCCGATGTCATGTACGGAGAATGGTTGCAAATCACCTTTGATACACTGTTCTCCTCCTTCGTAATACTTTATGCACTGGTGCAAAGACGACGGTGCCATCCAGTTTTCATGGATCCATGGCCGACCCAGTAGAGCGTTGAATGATGTTTCAAAATCAATTATGTGGAATTTTGCGGTTGTCTTTGCTAAATCACCGGTCTTCATCAGTAATGTTATCGATCCAAGAGCTCTTTCTCCTTTCTGATTGAACCCTCTTAATAACATCTTGTTTGCTTCAAGGTCGCGAGCATCAATTTTCAAATATGCTAACGTTCGAAGGCTCATTATGTTGATTAATGCTCCCGGATCAGCCAACACCTTGGAGAGCGTAAACTTTCCAATAGTGACTGAAATGTACAACGGTCAGTTGTGATCAGCTGTTTCCAGTAATATATTATTGTCCGTGAAGGTAACACCTCGTTGTTCTTTTAACGAGCAAACCTCGTCTAAGGAATTACCGGCCATTTGAGCTAAACAAATTTCTGGATCAAGTAAATCCTTGATCAGAGCTTCCCTCATCTCCTTTGACAGGATTAGAGCGTCGTATATGCTCAGTTTGGCTGGTAGCTTCCTAAGATGGGCTAGCACGTTATAGTCCACTTTATTACCATGTTCCTCGGTTTCTTCCCGAATGGGCAATTCCTCTGCTGGGGTTAGCTCTTCCTGAGCAACCACCTGCTTTCCTTATCTTTTGGACCCATTCTCGAAGGTAGAACTTTTCTGCTTCTTAGGTTAACTTCAGTTATTTCTTCTTCATCTGGTGCTGAATCTTCTGGTGTATCCTCTTGAATTGGAATGACTGGCTCTTCTGCAGTTGCTTCGGAATATGATAACTCTAATTTTATCACGATTGGAGCTCCTCGAAATTTACAAATAGACTCGTTGCTTGTTGAGCTTTCGTAGCCTCCTTTGTGAACATCTTCTTCATCGTGGTCATCGAGGTCGTGTATGATTTGAGAATCGTTATTTATATCAAAATCGAGATCCGAGTTAAGTCGGTTGTCGCTAGTTACGTAATCGATAGAAACAGTCAAAACGTAGCCAACACCAAAACTCTTATCATTATAAGATCCCGCCGGTGCTAGCAAATAATCATACAGAGTCAGAGGTTCGAGAGATTTCTCCCCCGAATCGGAAACAACCATCCTAGGATAAGCAGCCCCTAGTCTACCATTCAGAGCCTCAGTTTTCTTCTCTCCCACAATTTTCTCCTCCTTCTGAGGCGGTTCAATTGCAAGCGATAGTGCCGGCTCGGTAGGTTTCAAACTTTGAGTTGAAGCGTGCACCGAAGCATTCTGGATGTGATCCAAAATTTTCTTTGAAGACATTGTCCAAACGGTACTCCATCCATCATTGGTCGTATACGGGTTTATCAGAACAATAGGATCTGTCGAGATAACATTGACGGAACATCCTTTTTGGGGTTCCTTCATATATTCCTTCAGGATCGTTATGTTCCCTTTCTGTAGATTGTCGTCAAGACAAATCTTGAATGTGATGCAATCCTCTATCTTGTGCCCGAGCATCCGGTGGTAAGGGTAATAGTTTGGATGATCTTTCTTATTGACTTCTTCTGGCCTCTTGGGCTCTGGTAGCTGAAAATCAGATGTCTTCATTAAACTGCGGAACATCTTCGCAACTGCTTCAGTTTTGAATGGATATTCCTTATTCATAAAATCTTTCAGGGTACGCTGTGGATGAGGCGATTGTTCATAATGCTGAGGCGACTGATAGCTCGGTCGAGGCTGTTGATAACCCTGCTGAGGTTGCTGATAAGTACGCTGCGGTGGTTGATAGCTAGGCTGTGGCCACTCTGGCTGTATCTGCACTGATTGCTTGCCCTTATCTACTGCCGCGATGATTCTGGATTTCTTTTCAAATGCTTTTACGGGTTTCTGTTTATCTGTCTTGTCCACGAAACTTAGCTGCTTTGCTTCCTCTTGTAAGCTCCCGGCCTTGCTAAGCAACTTCTCGAAATTCTTGATTGTAAATCCTTTAAGGAGAAGTCTTATCGGGCCATGGATACTCTTAAGCAAGATGCTGGTCGCATGCTGTTCTTGAAGCTGTGGTTCACACTTCATGCTTAAATTTCTCCATCGAAGTATGTAATCTACTAAATTCTCGTTCGGTTTCTGGTGCTCCACCACTAGATCACCGATGGTGATGTGGTGCCGAGCCCCAGCAAACTGCTTGACGAAGAGGTTTTCCAATTCTGCAAAGGTTTTAACTGAACCATTTGGCAATTTTGCGTACCAGTTGAAGCGATCACGACGAGTGGCGACAAGCTCGTTGAAAGAGTAAAGCATCGCTCCCACTGGCATGGCAGCAACTAGCACGAAAATGTGTGACATGCTGCCGGGGGTTTCCCATTCCATCAAAAGTCTTGAATAGAGGTGGTACGAATCCTTTCGGGTATTGGACCGCATCAAATTCTTCAGGTTAAGGCCTACCCATCTGAATAGAAGCTCCGCTCTTAGACTGTGCTAAAGCTTCTCGCACCTGCTGTTCTACCATGTTTTTAATGTGCTTTTCGGGAATCATGCTCTGTGTAGAATCCTTCTTTGGTGGGTCATCTCTGTTGACGGATGTGATCTCTTTTCCTCCATCTGCAATATGGATTTTCTCTGGGGGTGTTTCTTTCTGAGGTTGTACCTGACTCTGGAGAGTGGCTAAAGCAGCGAGCCCATCTCTTCCATCCTCTTTGCCATCTGGGAAATTGTGTCATCTCTTTCCCGAAGCTGTGCTCTCATCACTTCCGGTTCATCTCTTTCCGCATCTGTCGGAGCACCTTGCGAAGCTGATGATGCTCGTGTCTCAACCATATTGATCTCGACATACTCCTCATCCATGAACTCTGATGAATCTTCTTCATTTTCCAACTTTTCTCCTATTTATTTGGCCAATCGTCAGATATCTGTCCTTAGCTTTCCTATAGTATCCTCGAGGGGTCTCTTCCAGACGGTCTCGCAGTTGTCGTGTGATGGCTGTTGAACTTCTTTTTCAGGAGTTTCTTTTATTGCAGTAGCACTTTCTTTTGATTCAAGCTCTTTGACGAGGCTTTTCTTCTAAGGACAATGTGTTGGTCTCGGCTCGGTAATAATAGGTCGCCACACCATCCTTCTTGTAGCAGAAGGCCTAGGACCAGACGGTCTGTCGGCTATATGCTGGTAGGTGGTGTCCTCCCTAATATGATGGCCCGATACAACAACAGGTGAACTAGCTTTCATTTTCTTCCTTGGTTTCTTTACAACAGTGATAGGCTCTACTCGCGGTCTGAGGCGGGATTTAGCTGGCACTCGTCCCATTCTTCTTAGGATTTCTGACACGGGGCATCTTTCTTTCTTTGCCAATTTTTCTATCACAGCTTGTAGCCGAGCAAATGGCGTAGTATTAACCCTTTTTCTTTTGTAGTTACTATAGTATGCAGGTCGGGTTAATGTAACGGCAATCCTTCGGACATCTTCTTCATCTGATGCAGCAGAGAGGGGGTGAAACCTACTTCCTTCCAACAGAGGTGTATACTCAAGCAGTTCAGGGATTTCTTCAAGGAAAGCAACAGCGGCCTTGGCTTTTTCAATCCTGGCTATCTTTCTGCTTCTATTTCTCCTTTGAGCCCGAGTTAGGGGTGCAACTCTTGAACTGGACCCAATCTAAAAAATAGATGGTATTGTAGCAAAATCTGTACCCTCCATGATGACAGGCTCATCACAGACTTGGATTTCCTTCCCCTTCAGTTTGGCAGAAGCCGGGTGACCGACCCGCAATAACGAAGTAATATTCGCTTCCAAAAGATGGCCAAAAACTTGACCCAATTTATAAATAGCGGATAGTGTATAAAATCAAAATGTTGTAAAATTTTAGAAAATATTTTACACACTAGGGGTACTACGCAAGTATACGTATTGTTTCGAAGTAATATAGGGTTTTCTTTTATAACCCCGATATCGATCCCACGAGAGAAGCGAGGTAAGAAATCCTTTAGGCTAATTCCAATCTATTTCTATAAGGCCTAAATTTGGAATGTCGATTAAAATGAGTTTTCTAATAACTAATCCTAAATTAAATTCTTAAATAAAAGGATAACTTATGGATAAATTGGTTTGGAGAAATTTGAGATATTAAAAATTACCTTTCTCTTGCAATTACATAGATAATGTGTAAGAAAGCTATGCTTAGAATTAATGTAGTAGTGCCAAATAGAAGCATTATTATTCTTTACCCTTTGGTCCAGACAGAAAGAACATTGGCTAATCTATAGATCGGTTCATGATGTTTTATTAGTAGAATGGGTTAATCTAGGCTCACACTACTAGATGTCCAAGGGTGGCTATGGTCGGCCCAACCACTGACCCGTTCCCTTTCTATAAACCAAATTATTAGAATTTAGTCTGTCACTCTAAAAACTAATTAATTCTATGCCCATTGAATAATATTTTCCTATTTATTTGCACTTCACCTTGAATAACCCGCACAAGGCCTTCGATTACCCAAGGATTCATGTGATATCTACTAGTTAAGAACTCATCTCCGGATAGGTCTCAGAATTCTTCAACGGGTTTTAACAATACAAGTGATCAATTTGTAAAGTAAATGAAGATCCAGTATAAGTATCATCACCATAATTTAATAAGAGAATATCTAAGCAAAACTTAATTCCTAAACATGCATCTATTTCATTACAAAACAAAAGTAAACGAAAATAATGACATAAGAAGTAAAAGAATTGATAGAACTATATAATAAATTAAGTGTCAACAAGTAACTTATTTCATTAGTATTCTATTATATTTATGCAACTATCTGTCACCTAGAAGCATTTAATAGTTAATTCTATCATAAAAAGGATTTTCCTACACATGCCATTACTTCATATTAAAAGAAACAGTAAAAGAAAATCACTTACGAAGCATGGATAAATTACGACAGAAAACTCGGTTCAAAATTAATAAAATCTACTAGAAAGTGTTTACAACAATTACAAGAGAATCAATAACACAATGCTTAGCTTTTTCCCTCTGAAGGAAAGAAGAAGATCTCTCCACCAAAGTTTCCCACCGATCCATGCACCTCTCGTACATTCCTTACATAAATATCTCAAAATCCCTTACCAATCTCTCCATAAGATGTAAAAATCTACATCTTCATAACTCTAAATGACTAAAATGACTAAGGGGAAAGAAAGAGACTATAAGGTGCGATTTTCTCTGAAGGAGTGGCCTCTTATTTATAGGCTTCAAGGGTTTCCTCAAGGCATCTCTTCAAAATGTGTCCATGCTCAATGAATCTTCTAGAAACCAACTCTGGCGCCTAGGCTCAGGGATCTGGCACCTAGGCGCCAGACTCCTTGCCCGAATAGTCGCACCCCTTCACTTTGGGTCGCACCTCTTCGTGATTTAAACCGGTCCAATGTGTCTAGATTAATTATATCACATGTCCTATATATTAGGAATAACTTCCAGGCTTCTAGAAGGTCTAGAAACTACTTTACACCATCAAAATAACTCCCAAAGTCGTCAAAATTCTGTCCAATAACCGTTTCGGATGATTCGGCGCCTAGGCCTCGATTCTAGCGCTGGCGCCATTTTCTCGTCATCACTGGCGCCTGGGCGCCGGGTTTGGCGCCACCCTGTGCGCAGCTCCACCATTTTGCTCCGTTTGGCTCCGTTTCAATTCCGTTTCGCCCCATTTCAGTTGCGTTGCATTCCTAACATCTTCACCTACAATATAGACCTAAAAACAACCTTTCTCAAAAGTATAATTTCATTCAAAAATATGTGAGAAATATAAAAGATATTAAGCATAGAAAGACATATCAATATGTGCTAAGTTAGAATTTATTTTTCTTGCTCATTTTGGCTCAAAATTGCATAGTTTTTGCTTTATTTTCTCTAAAATCATATTTTTATACTTGAAAACAAAATATGCAAAATTATGCAAAATACCTTCCTTTATAGTGTAATATCATTAAAAATATGCATAAAGTGGGCATGAAATGAACACTAAAAATAAGTACTTTTTTATGGATCACCAGGGTAGGTGCAGAGATGACTAGACTGGTGGGGGTAGAGACAACAGTCCTCCTATGAATTGCAGTACTTCTTTCGGCTGGAACCCTTTGTAGGGGAGGGAATTCTTGAGTCGACTTTAGGTTGAACTCAATTACGGGCTCCTCAGTTTCTGGCACTTTGTCCATTAGTGCGAAGAGAGTGACGTCAACGAACTTAATATCTGTATTGCCGAATCCTTTTCCAAAATGGATGATTCCATTGTCAGGAAGCTTGTCCTTATAGACAGTGAAGTCCATTCCATTGGTGAAGGAGAAAATTAACTTTGGGGCAGTCATTTTCTGTAGTGTAGATTCTGAATATCAGTCCTGAATTATGCTTCCTTTCGTCGCAAAACTTAGAACGAAAAAGAAACTGTCCGAACACATTCCCGTTTATCTTAATTTATTTGTGATTTTTAAGAGAATTCGTTTATTAGGAGGTTGTTTATTACAGGATTGTTTATTAGGAACAAAATGATTAAAGGTAGAAGGCTAAAGGAAAGGTAAAGGATTCGATTCAGAATTGGAAAGGAAGAGAAAGTCTCATAAGACTCCTCAACCCGAAGGACCGCTCCTAAGCTAACACTTATTGGGGGTCCACCCCACCTCAAAAAAGAGGTAAAAGGATTTTGGAACCTCTCTGTTTAGGGGTGTCTAAACAGTGGCTCCTAAATCTGAGAGAAGTTGGCTATACCCGTTCGAGATAGAAATGAACGTGGTATGCCAACGAAACGAATGGTAGTTTGCTCTACTAAGGACATGAATACACTACCGATTTATGAAAGCAAAACCATCTGATCAAAATGGAGGGAGGAACCATTCCCCAGCGGAGTCGCCAGAAGTTGTCGGCATATTTTTAGGTTTGTGTTGTATTTTGAAAAGGGGTCGCCAAATAGAAATTGTGCGGCGAATTTTAGATTTTAAATTTAATTTAAATATATATATAATTTAGAAGGTAGCATATGAGTTTAAAAATAATTTTAAGTTTAAAAATTTTAAGATGTGAAATCAAACCGATCTCACATCCCGAATAGTTTATATAAACAAGCACCACACCACAAACTATGTATCTATCCCGAAGAGTAGACACAATGTTTGATGATGGGGCTCAATTAAATAAACTAGAAGATTTGTGACATCCGTTTGGTCTACAAACCAATTTTTATAGGCCGACAAGTTCCCCTGCTTAATGTAAAAGAATTAAGCAGGGTTTATATTACCTGAGTTCTTAAAGTTCCCTATAAGGGCAAGCCCCTATAATTAATTACATCTTAAATGACGGGAATCATTTAAGAAAACTCTCGATAATGATCAGTGGTTTTTCTCTCAAGAATTTCAAAGTTTAAAGTTTTCAAAACAATTGGATTTTGGAAATTTCGATTAGTAATGGATCAAATTTGGAACAGTTAATTTCAGGAGTCCAAAGGAAGAGAAGTAAGAGAAGCTAAGGATCTAAGAAGAATCTCGGCAACTTCCCAAACTATTCTATAGTTTGGTTTCCATTTGAGAATTTATTTAATATTGCAGTCCTGCCAATTTTAATTAATTAGGACTTATATTTATATGATATAATCACACAAATAGCCTCGAAGATGTGAGGGTTTATGTCGTACCAAATCTACCTCGGAGTCCTAAGACCGGTTAGGGCTTAATTTACATGACATGATCATGCAAATTCCTAACGAAGAGTTGAGGATTTATGTTGCACTAGGCAAACTACCTCGAAGTCCTATGGCTTGGTTATTTAATTCTAAGAAAGGTTTAGCTGGTGTAGATCCGAGTTTTGCTGAAGTAGATGGTCGTGCTGCCCACTATGCTTCGAGCTCCTTGTTGTTGTAGAGGTTTAGTTTTAGAAGGTGAGAATCAGGAGATGAGAAAAGTGTTTTGGTTTAGAAATCAAATATTTTTAATATTTTAATTAAAACAAATCTTAAAGTTGTTTAAACAGAACCGATTAAGATCCCACGGTTCAGTCATCCCAAGACCATTATTTTCATCGAATTCACTTAGTCCAGGATGAATTTGATAAACTCAATTCGAATGAGTTCCACATTTTCATTTAGACCGTGGGAAATCCTGTTAGCAACACGTGGGTTACATCATCCGAGGTATTCCCGATCATTCAACGAGACGTTTTAATTTAGTTGCAATTGTAGTTTTGTTGTTCTGTTTGTGATTAAATTTTGAGTTGTTTTATATTTTGAAATGTTGTGGAGGTGAATTTTATCTTGTGGTGACTTTTAAGTTAGATTTGGTTTTAAGTTTTGTGACTATCCTAAAGGTTTCAGTTTTCATGCAACAATCTTGTTTAACATGCAAGAAAAAGTAAAGTACAGTGCATGTAAGTAAATTGCAATAAAGTAAATTGCAATAAAATAAAAGAGTACCTGGAGGGTCTTCCCGTCATCCTAAGCTGCACTTAAAACACATGTTAAGGCATTTAAATATTTCAACAAGTACTAAGTAAAGCTAAGGGAAGGTTACGGTTGTCTACCAAGATCATAATCCTATAACTAGTCATTTCCTATGATGTCTAGGTTCTTATGTTTTGTTTATGGATGATTTTCTTCACCAAAGAACAATCAAGTTCAACTGTTCTTCTAAAATATCTCATCACATTGAGAAAGTGCTTAGGACGAGTCCTAAACATCTTTTCAATACTTCCGAGATTATTTTGAGTCTAAGTAAAATTAGTTGCACGGGTGAATTAATCATCCAGGAGTTTAGTTAAGCTTTGTCTCTTGCTCAGTGAACTTAGGCATTTGATTACCTGATGAATGAAGTGACATCTCACTTAATACTCCATTTAAGAGTTATAATAATTAAAGCCTTTAGGGGCAAGTTAGTTTGTTGAGAATTTTAATCATTCTTAATTTGAAGTTTGACTTAATAGTTTAAAGTGATGTAGTTCAATTATGAGGTTTTAATTAATAATTTTAAGTTTGGAATAGTGTTCAAATTATTTTTGGTTTAAATCTTTATACTTTAAGTGATCTTAATATTTTAAATTAATCTTTGGTGTTTCAAATTCACTTAGATTATTCATATATCTTAATGATTTGGTTTAGTTAATTATGATATTTTAGGTTAATCTTGATTAGTTTGATTTTTTATATTCTTAATTATGAATTGTCTTAATATTTCAAATTTGTTTTACTTTTATTATTGAGTGATGTTAATTTAATATAATTTAAATTTAATTTAATTGAATTTAACTTAATTTAATTTAATTTACTTTCAATATTTTAAATTTAATTTAATTTAATTGTTAAAATGTTAATTTAATTTCATTTTAATTTTAATTTAATTTTTACTTAATTTAATTTAATTTAATTTAATTTAAATCTAATTTAATTGTTAAACCACTTAATATTTTGAGCTTTCCTTTAATTTAAAGGTTATTTTTTTTAATTTTTAATTTACTTAGTTTGGATTATCATTTTAATCTTAATTAAGTGTTAAATATTATTGAAGTGATTTATTTAGGGATTTCTTTATTAAAGAACTAATATCCTCTCAAGTTATATCCCTATTTTTAATAATTTAAATTTTCATTAATCTTCCAAAATTTAAATTGTTTAATAATTAAAGTTTCATTTTTGGTTTATTAAAAGAGATTAATGGGTTCCTACCCTTTTAATTTCCCAAAGTTTCAATCATCCAAGAAAGATAAAATCAAATATTTTACCCTCCATTTTAATTAAACCTAAAATTTTAATAAAGGGGTTTAAATTCTTTAATTACCTTTATGCCCTTTTAGGCTTATTTATTTCATAACTCACTAAATTTAGTTCAAACGAACTTGAAATTTTTATGTCACCTCACTCGCACGTCAATTAAGATATTAGAGGAGAAGATGTGATTTTTCTGAATTTAATTTATTTATATAATTATTTTTAGTGAAGAATAAGGGATTTCAAGGAAAATTCAACAACATGACCAAAGTAAGGTGTCTATCCTTAAGAAAATTATGAGATGTTTCTAATGACTAAAGGACCACTTGGACCAATTTTGGTGATTTTTTAAATTATATTTTATTTATTATAATTATTTTAAATTTTGGAGTGTTAATTAATTATAAAATAAAATTAAAGTTAAAAAATGGATTTTATATTTTTCATAAATCTCTCTAATCTTAAGGAGTTCAAGGAAACAAATTTTATAATTTTCTGATTTTTCTTTGATTTATTGGAATTAATTTAGTGAAAAGGTTGGAAAATACATTTTTTAATATTAAAAACTGTTTTGAGCCTTTAAAATTCAATATCTTAACTTAGAGACTTAGGTAAAATATTTGGTTGGTTTCTAAGTGATTAGGAGTCAAAATGTGACATTTTTATGATTTTTATTATTTTTGTGATTTTTATTATTTTTTAATTATTTAAATATCAAAAATATCATTAAAAATGAAAAATTTTAGAAAATTCCAATTTTAATTTTTACGGACTCCTCTGATATTTAAGATCCCCCAAAACTAATTTGGTGAATTTTTGAAATGTATTTTTGGAGTTATAAATTTTTAAAGTTTAATTTTGATCATGTGGCTTAATTAATTCATTTAGTGGGGCTAATCATTTCCAATTGACTTCAAATTTTTATGCAAGGTTCTCTATATCCTAAAGATCAATGGAGAATTAATTACAAGTTATTTGATGTGTGGTTAACCCTAATTAATTAAAATTCAATTTTGAGTATTTAGGCTAATTAGGGTTATTCTTAATGAATTAAGCCTAACCATAACTATCCTAGGGTCCGCTGGTACTAAGAAACTTCCCCAATGTTTTCTAGAATTTATTGAGCAATATCCTAATTATTGGAATTAAAATACTAAAACAGTGACATAAACTTGAAAAATACATAACTTACCATAGAGATAGCCTCTGATCTTAAAAAATTTAGGGAATATTTCTAAGATTAAAGGCTTCAAAAGCCCTATGGTCTCATGCTATGGTGAATTGTGTATGCAAATGGAGAATCAAAATACTCAAAACAGTAAATAATTAATTAAAAATAAAATACTCATCAAATTAACCAAATCTTTTTCCACATTGTTCTCTTCTGTTCACTGAGCAAGAGAGTATTTTATTTTATTTTTGTGATTTTTAATGAAAAGTTATGATTTTTTGAAGTTTATGTTCAAAAATAAATAAAAAAATCCAATTAACTATCACTATCAAGGGGGCCACGTGTCGCTCCGTGATTGGCTGGCACGTTTCTGCTTATGGATGAAGCTCCTGTCTGACTGCATCTCGGCCGTTCGTGTGATACACATGTGATCGGACGGCTACTCCTCCTCTCTCCTAGTTTTATTCACCCAAAACTGTCTACCTTCTAACCTTGATATCTCACTCGTTTCTCAATGAAATTCAGTGAAATTTTTTTAAATATGATCGTCTAATTGAGTAGCACACATCTATATGGTGATGATATACTTAAAGCATGTGAATTTTTACAGAAATTTAAAATAAGCTCGGTTGGAGGAGAAAAAATTTGATACCTTTCTCCAAGAGGTGAGACATCAATTGGAAATGGTTGGATTGAGCTTAGGAGTGCTTGAAGAAGCTTTGGGAACAATTTGGTAGAGTTTCCCCAAGGTAATCTTTTGCATCTCCTCTCTTTGACCATGAATGGAGCTTAAATAGAGGAGTTTAAGTTCAAATTAGTCAAAGCATGAGGTTGGGCTTGGTTCACCTTTCCATGGTCCGATTTGAGGTGAGAAAAGCTCCCTTGATTCGACTTGATTAGTGGGGAGAAGTCACGATCCAAGTACGATTAGGCTTAAGCATGGGTTAGGGGAGACATGGGAGTGCTTAATTACTTTAAGGGAATCGAAAGAGGCTCCTCCTCTTGCCCGATATGGTATGGTCACATGAACACCACTCACATGGCTTGCATGGGGCTTAAGGATGGCTTCATGGCTAGCACTATGGCTTGTCCATGGCTTGAGTCAATTTTCATGAAAAAAGGTTATTTGGAATTTTTGAAAACTTTGGATTTTTTGATTGGTTTTGTCATGATGCTTATTTTGGTTCAATCAAAATGATGGGTTTTGGACTTAGGGGTGATTTAAATCATAGGGAATGATGAGGAAAATTTCATGTGGGCTTTAGAATGAAATTTGGGCTTTTGAATTTGTTGGAAGTGGGCTTTTAAAAAGGTTTAAGGAGGTGGGCTTTTAGGTTTGAAAAAAAATTGGTAGATAGAAATTTTGTAAAATATTTGGTCAAAAAAATGTTGGTTTTAGTTTAGGGATGTGTCATGAGTGATTTGGAACAAATTTGAAGTGATTTTGAATTGAATTGGGTTTAATTTGGGTTTAATTTGGGTCTTTTTAGTAAAGGGGCCAATGTGGGTCAAATTGGGATAACTTAGTTTAAGGTTGGGCTAATGTTGGATTTGATGTAAAATTAATATTGAGAAATGTTTATGGGGTGTAACTAAGAGTTTTCAATTTTGGTTGGGCTTTAATTTTGGGATTTGGGCCTATTTGGGTTAGGTTTGGGTTTAGGCGATTTAGGGGATTTTGACTTTGGGTTAGGTTTGGGTGGAGTTTAGGTTCAAATTTGGGGCAAATCTTGTTAGTGTTTTGTTTGTGGGGATATTAGGAAGGTTTAGCAAAAGATTTGGGGATAATTGGGGTTGAATTGGGTTGGTTTGGGCTAAGTTTAGGTCATGGGCCAAAATTGAGCTTTAAGCTTCAAATTGGAATTGGATCCAAATGTTAATCAAATTGGGCTTGGATTTGGTCTAAATTGATATTGGGGATATTGAATTGAAGTTTGGAATTGGATTGGATCAACATTGAGGTTAATTGGAGTGGTTTGGTTTGACATCGGGTTCACTTGGGTTAAAAAATGGGTCAAATTGGAAATTTTAGTAAAAGTGGGTTAAATTGACAAAATTGTCTTATGGTTTAGTTGAACAAAATGAAATTGCAAATATTTGGGATTTTTTGAAATTTTCTGGGAATTTTTTGAATTTATGGATTTTTGGTTAAAAAGGGCATTTTGGGTATTTGGAGGTATTTTTGGAAATTTTGGTATATTTGGCTAAGGATGATCAATTTGAATGGTGGGAAATGTTTAGGATTGGTTTTAAAGAATTTTGGATAATTTAGGCAATTTTGCAAATTTTGGGTAGTTTCAAGGGCATTTAGTAGGTTTGGTGGGTGTAGGACCCCGGAAGTCAAATATTGAAATTTTGGAAAAGTGAAGATTGATCAAGTTTGAGTAGAATGGAATCACTTTGGTTGAGCCATGAAGCCATATCAAGCCCATAAAAGCCATGAGAGGACTCATTTGAGGCATTCACTATGATGTTCCTAACCCTCTTAGCCAAGGGCTTAGGGGTTGAGGACCATCCATATGGATTACCTACATGAGTCAGCAAGTCAAGCTAGGTATGAATGGTTTTAGGATTTGGAATGTGTGTGAAAGTGTAATGTGTGTAGGTCAACCCTCACCAGACCAGGCCACCTAGGGTAGTCTTAAGGCCAAAGAGTCGTATAGGGAACTCATCTTTTAAACCTCTACATTTGATCTTAACCCTCCAAGTGACTTAGGGGTTTACAATCAAACTTATGGGGTTTGGAGGGAGTTAAGAGGTGTTTAAATTTCTAAGTGGTGGGTTCCATTTCTAGTCCTCTAAGATAATCAAAGGGAAAGCCTAATGCTAGATCCTAAGTACTAAGGAGAGAGAAGAGAAAAGACCTCATAAAAAATGTGGTCAACACCGTGACCGTCCACACTCAAACCCTAATATCTCCCTCATTTCTCAATGGATTTTTGTGTTCTCATACTCTATGGATTCGTATTGAAGAGATAAACACATCCATACAGTTTACATGCATTGAAATCAACTCAAAATAAATGGAGAATCGCTGGAAGCTCTCGGGGAGGAGGAGTGTCCATACCTTGGTTCAGGAGGTGAGGCCTCAACTGAATGTGCTTGGCACGTTCACTGGAGCTGGAAGAGCCTAGTGATGAAGCCTTTGGCCCTGTCGAATTATCTAGATGCAACTTTCACCAAGCCCGATTTCAAAGCTTGGCCGATCGAGAGAATGGCTGGCCTGGTGAGGGGGCTTCCACTAGGGAACTCCTTCTCTTGGTCCTGTGCAGGTGTGGGTGAGTTTAATTTGGTTTTGGTGGAGGTTTGAGAGATGTCCTGTTCTTGCCTGAGAATTGAGCTCCAAAATTAAGCTCAATCAATGGTATTTAGGGTAGGAGAACAGTGGGGATGGATTGCTCTTGGCTAGGGGAAGCTCTGTGAGGAGTTTGGAGGGATTTTATGAAGGTTGATTTCAGCCAACCTTTTGGCCGAGAGGGGTGCTTTGTCTCAAATAGCCATGGCCGGGGCCTCCGGGGGTTTGATGGCTTGCATCAACTCGCTCCAGTGAAGAGAAGAACGAGTTGCGAGTGGCCATTGGGTATGGGACAACTCGGCTAGTTCAAATCGAATTTTGAATCCATTTAGACCTCTCGGCCATGGTGTTTTTCGACGACACAGTGGGCGGCCGGCCGTGGTCAGGTCACCATCTTAATCAGGAGGGTCAGGGCTTGAAGTTTGTGGGTTCAATTGGCCAATGCCAAGTGTAAAGAGGTTTGATTTAAGTGGTAAGGTGGAAGGGTCATTTTGGCTTGATTTGGTCCAAGGCATGGTTTAGTCTAGGTTCACCTCCCCAAGGCTTGACTTTGGGCTGAGGGAGAATCATTTGGGTCAGCTAGGAAGGGGTGGTGAAGTCCCCATCCAAGGTGATGTGGCTAAGCTTGGTTTAGAGTGTGACATGAATGGGGTTAAAAAGCTTAATAAAGGATTAAGAAAGAGGCCCCATCCATTTGCCATAAATGACATGATGAGGTGTAAAGTGACTCACATGGCTTGCATATGGCTTATGCATGGCTTCATGGCTTCATTTGGCTTGGAAAAAGATTTAGTCAATTTCATGGAAGAGGGTTTTATGAATTTTGGCATTTTGGTGGAAATTTGAATGAAGCTTGATTTGGAATGGTTTAATGATGATTTTGAAACTTAGGGGTGATATCAATCAAATGTATGATGAAAAGAAATTGCCATGTGGGCTTTAGAGCCAATTTTGGGCTTTTGGATTTGGTGAAAATGGGCTTATAGAATAGTTTAAGAAAGTGGGCCTTAGGTTTGAAAACAAATTGGTGGATGGAAATTTTGTGAAGGATTGGGCCAAAAAAATGTTGAGTTTAGTTTAGGAATGTGTCATGAGTGATTTGAAAAAGGTTTGGTGTCATTTGGAGTTAAAATGAGTTCAATTTGGGCCTTTTTGGTAAAGGGGCCAAAGTGGGTCAAATTGGGCTAACTTGGGCTAAGGTTGGGCTAATGTTAGATTTGATGTAAAATTATTGTTGAGAAATGTTTATGGGAGTGTTACAAAGAGTTTTCAACTTTGGTTGGGCTTTGATTTTGGGATTTGGGCCCATTTGGGTTCATGGTGGGTTTAGGCCAAAATTGGGGATTTTGGTTTTAGATTAGGTTTGGGTGGAGTTTGGGTCCAAATTTGGGGCAAATCTTTAGTTTTGTTTGTGGGGATATTAGGAAGGTTTAGGAAAAGATTTGGGATTAATTGGAGTTGAGTTGGGTTAGTTTGGGCTAAGTTTAGGTTATGGGCCAAAATTGGGCTTTAAGCTTCAAATTGGAATTGGATCCAAATGTTAATCAAATTGGGCTTGGATTTGGTCTAAATTTATATTGGGGATATTGAATAGAAGTTTAGAATTGGATTGGATCAATATTGAGGTCAATCGAGTCTGATTTGGTTTGACATTGGGCTTACTTTGGTTAAAAATGGGCCAAATTGGGGGTTTTAGTAAAAGTGGGTTAAATTGACAAAATTGGCCTATGGTGTAGTTGAACATAATAAAAGTGGGAATATTTGGGATTTTTTGGGATTTGTTTGGAATATATGGATTTTTTGGTTAAAAAGGGCATTTTGGGTATTTGGAGGGTATTGGGGGGTATTTTTGGAAATTTTGGTATATTTGGCTAAGGATGATCAATTTGAATGGTGGGAAATGTTTATGATTGGTTTTGAGTAATTTTGGGTAATTTAGGTGATTTTTACAAATTTTGGGTGGTTTCAAGGGTACTTGGTAGGTTTGGTGGGTGTAGGGTCCCCGGGGTCAAAAATTGAAATTTTGAAAAAATGAAGATTGATCAAGTTTGAGTAGAATGGAATCACTTTGTCTGAGCCATGAAGTCATATTAAGCCCATAAGAGCCATGATAGGACTCATTTGAGGCATTCACTATGTTGTTCCTAACCCTCTTAGCCAAGGGCCTAGGGGTTAAGGTCCATCCATATGAGTTACCTACATGAGTCGGGAAGTCAAGCTAGGTATGAATGGTTTTAGAATTTGGAATGTGTGTGAAAGTGTAATGTGTGCGAGTCAACCTCGACCGGACAGAGCCACCCGGGGTAGTCCTAAGGCTAAAGAGTCCTATAGGGAACTCATCCTTTAAACCTCCACATTTAATTTTAACCCTCCAAGTGGCTTAGGGGTTTACAATCAGGCATGTGGGGTTTAAAGGGAGTTAAGAGGTGTTTGAATTTCTAAATGGTGGGTTCCATTTCTATTCCTCTAAGATAGTCAAAGGGAAAGTCTAAAGCTAGATCCTAAGTACTAAGGAGAGAGAAGGGAAAAGACCTCATCGAAAATGAGGTCAACACTTGTCTCGTAGGAATTAGTTCATTTTTATCATTGAAAATGACAGTTACTCCTCCTTTCTTCGGAACACAATGAATAGGACTTACCCATTGACTATCCGTAATAGGATAAATAATACCAGCATCTAACCATTTAATAATTTCTTTTTTAACAACCTCTTTCATGATAGGATTTAATCTTCTTTGTGGTTCAATAGTAGGTTTAAAAATTTCTTCCATTAAAATTCTATGCATACAAATGGATGGGCTTATTCCTTTTATGTCAGCAATTGTCCAACCAAATGCTTTCTTATAATTCTTTAACACTCCTATCATTTTTTCTTCTTGATCTATACTTAGCTCAGAAGAAATAATAACAGGTAAATTTAATGATTTTCCCAGAAATGCATACTTTAAATGTAAAGGGAACATTTTTAATTCCAGTTCAGGGGCTTTTTTAATGGAGGGTAAAAGTATATCATTTTGAGTTATGTCTAAAGTTTCCCAATTATCTTTAATATAATGAGTTTCTTCTTCTTTTAGTTCTTCATCTTCATCGGTTAATAATTCAAGTTTTCTTCAGAAATGACTTTACATTTTTCTTGATAATGTTTCTCAATTGAATAATCAATTATATCCATTCGATAATATTTTTCTTTGTCATGGTACTTCATTGATTTAAGGACATTAAATTTAATTTCTTGATCATTAACTCTCATGGTTAATTCTCCTTTTCGCACATCAATCATAGCTCGTCCGGTAGCTAGAAAAGGTCTCCCTAAAATAATAGGTATTTCTTTATCTTCTTTCATATCAAGTACAATGAAATCTACAGAAAAGATAAATTTATCTACTTTAACAAGAACATCCTCTATAACGTCTTTAGGATAAGTGAAAGATCTATCAGCTAACTGAAGGGTTACAGTGGTGGGAGTAATCTCTCCTAAATTGAACCTTCGAAAAATAGAAAATGACATGAGATTAATACTTGCTCCTAAATCGCATAAAGCTTTTCCACAAAACTTTTCTCCAATAGCATAAGGTATAGTAAAACTTCCAGGATCTTTAAGTTTTTGAGGTAATTTATTTTGAATTATTGCACTACATTCTTCACTTAATGCAACAGTTTTAAAAGCTTCAAATCTTCGTTTCTTACTTAAAATTTTATTCATAAATTTTGCATAAGTTGGCATACGTTCCAAAGCTTCGACGAAAGGTATGTTTATAGTAAGTTTCTTAAAAATTTCAAAGAACTTAGAAAATTGATGATCAAGTTTCTGCTGTTTAAGTTTTTGAGGAAAAGGTGGTGGTCATTTTTCAACTTCCATATTAATAGAAATATAAGTTTGATCTTTATTAGGAGAAGGAGTTTCTTTAGATTTTTCAATCTCTTCAACCTCAATCTCTTTTTTAATTTCATTCTGAATTCTTTCTTTTAATTCCTTTCCACTTCTAAGTTGTACGACTTTAACATGTTCATGTTCTTTTCCAGTTTCTTTTGGATTGATTTCAACATTACTAGGAAGTGTTCCTGGGGGTCTATAATTAATTAAATTAACGATTTGTCCCATTTGATTTTCAATATTACGAATAGCAGTGTTCTAATTTTGTAATTGATTACTTAGTTGTAAATTTAATTCTTCTATTGATAACTTTTTCTATTGATTGTTAAATCCAGGTGGTTTATAATTTGAATTAACTTGATTATTCCAATTTCCAGTGGGATGAGATTGATTATTACCCCATTGTTGTTGTTGATTATTCCAGTTAAAATTAGGGTGATTTTTCCATCCGAGATTATAATAATTTGAATAAGGATTATTTTTACTAGCAATAGCTTGTAGAGTTTCAATAGTTTGAGAATCTTCAATATTAGCAGAGTTATTATGTGATATATTAATAGTAAAACTATCTAATTTCTTAGACATTGCTACTACTTGTGAAGCTAAAATAGAAAAGGCTTCATTATCATGAATACTTGCCATTCTTTTAGGATTAATCCTTTCAGAAGGCCATTGAAAATTATTGTTAGCCATTTCTTCGATTAAAGTGTAAGCTTCTTCGAATGATTTAGACATTAAAGAACCTCCAGGAACGAGCATCAATAATTGATTTTAAAGATCCAATTAATCCATTATAAAATGTTTGAATAATTAACCAATCAGGTAAAGCATGATGAGGACATTTTCTTAATAGTTCTTTAAATCTTTCCCAAGTTTCATAAATTGTCTCCCCATCAAATTGACTAAATGAAGTAATATCATTTCTTAATTTAGCTGTTTTAGTAGGAGGAAAATATTTAGCAAGGAATTTTTGTGCCATTTCAGCCCATGATTTAATAGAATCTGTTGCTAATGAGTTCAGCCACATCTTTGCTTTATCTCTTAAAGAAAAAGGAAAGAGTCTAAGCCTAATAGCATCATCAGAAACATTGTTATATTTAAAGGTAGCACAAAGTTCTAAAAAATAGCAAGGTGTAAATTTGGATCCTCATTTGGTGTTCCACCAAATTGATTGTTTTGAACCATTTGAATAATAGACGGTTTAAGCTCAAAAGAATTAGCATCTACAGTGGGTATTTGAATACTACTATGAAGTTCATCAACTGTAGGGTTAGCATAATCCCTTAATGGTTTATAAACATTTTGATCATTAATTTCGATTGGATTTTGTAAATTGTTATGTAAATTAGTCATTTCTTGAAATTTTTGAATTTGTTTTCCTTTTTTAATTCTTCAAACTGTTCTTTCTAATTAAGAATCTAAAGATAATAATCCTTCAGATCCAAAACTACGCATAAAAAGTCAATTAGCAAGAATTAAAATAAATATTATTATATATATATATATTTTTATATTTTTTTGTTTTGTTTGTTTTTTTCTTTTTTTTAATAAAGAAAAATGAATAAAATAAAAATACTTAAAAATCTAAAAGTTTGCCTCTGCTCTTCCCGGCAACAGTGCCAAAAACTTGACCCGATATAAATATATGCGTACTAAAATCTTCTTCCCCGACAATGGCGCCAAAAACTTGACCGAAGTCCTGCGAAGATCAACGTACTAATTAATGCTTTCAAAAATATATGTTATAAATAATAATAGCGGCTAGTGTATATAAATATAATTTTATGGAAAATATTTTACACACTTAGGGGTTCTACGCAAGTATATGTATCGTTTCGAAGTAATATAGGGCTTTGAAATAAAGACCCGATATCGATCCCACGAGGAGAGAGTTATAGATCTTTAAATATTGTTATTTTAAAGTATTTCTTTTATAATTTTTAATTTACTAGATGCAATAATAAAACAAGAATAAAATAATTGATGTAAATAGCAATAAGAAAGCAACTTTCTCCCTTTCAATTAATCCAAGATTTTCTAAGATAATAATAATATTCATTTAGAATATAAATTTATGGTATTGTGCCAAATAGAAGCATTCATATTCTTTACCCTTTGATCCAGGTGTAAAGAACATTGGCTAGCCTATAGATCAGGTCCGGATGTATTGTTAGTAGAATGGGTTAATCTAGGCTCACACTACTAGATTTCCAAGGGTGGCTATGGTCGGCCCTACCGGTGACCCTTTCCTTTTCTATAAACCAAATCACAAGAATTTAGTCTGTCACTCTAAAAACTTATCAATTCTATGCCCATTATATAATATCTTCCTGTTTATTTTCACTTCATCTTGAATAACCCGCACAAGGCCTTCGACTACCCAAGGATTCATGTGATATCTACAAGTTAAGAATTCATCTCCTTCTAGGTCTCAAAACTCTTCAACAGGTTTTAACAATATAAATGGCCAATTTAAATAGTAAATTAAGAACCAATATTAATATCATCACAATGTTTTGAAAATATATGATTTTTAATTCTCCGACGAATTTTGTATTATCTTATTTATCTTTTCAAAATTGAAAGGAGAAAGTAAAGTAACTACTCATAACACATTGAAATTAAATAACAAAACATAATAAATAAACTTTGAATCAAAATAAAAATACTTATCTTAGATGTTTCTCCTATCGAACTTCGATTCCTACTAACTCCACGGCGTAATGAACTACGGATGCACCAACTCTTTCAAACTGCGAATACAAACTCTAAAATAAACTCACTAATTTATGAAGGAAAGTAAAAAGGTAGCCCTAATATGATCTCTCTAATTCTCTGCTAGATAGGACTCTAGATAGGGAGGGGGTAGATGGGGCGTTTTTCTGCGAAGGAATACCCACCTATTTATAGGCTTCGAGGGTTACCTCGAGGCACCTCTTCAAAATGTGTCCACATTCGATGAATCTTCTAGAAGGTGTGTCTGGCGCCTAGGAGCCGGACACCACGTCCAGTTCTTCGCACCTCTTCACTTTGGATCGCACCTCTTCGCGATTAAAACCATTTTAAAGCATCCAAATACATTATATCACATGTCCTATAAACCAGGAACAACTGCCAGTCTTCTAGAAGGTCCAATAACCGCTCACACTGTCAAAATAAACGCCCAAAAGTCGTCAAAAACTTAACAGTTTTCTGTATCGAGCTGGAGCTTAGTGTCGGCATATTTTTATGTTTTATTTTGAAAAGGGGGTCGCCTAACAGAAGTTGTCGGCAAATTTTTAATTTAGTTTAAATAAATAATTTGAAAATTAGTATTTGATTTTTAAAATAATTTTAAATTTGAAAGTTTTAAGATATGAGATTAAACCGATCTCACATCCCAAATAGTTTATATAAACGAGCACCGCACCACAAACCGTGTATCTATCCCTAAGGATAGACATATCGCTTGATGGTGGGGCTCGATTAAATAAACTAGAAGATTTGTGACATCCGTTTGGTCTGCGAACCAATTTTATAAGCCGACAAATTCCCTGCTTAATATGAAAGCATTAAACAGGGTTTATATTACCGGGGTTCTTTAAAATTCCCTATAAGGGCAAGCCCCTATAGTTAATTACATCTTAAGTGATGAGAATCACCTAAGAAAACTCTCGATAATAATCAACGATTATGCTCTCGAGAATTTCAAAGTTTAAGTTTTCGAAAGGATTGAATTTTGGAATTTCGACGGGGAATGGATCGAGTTTGGAACATTTTGTTTTAGGAATTCAAAAGAAGAAGAGTAGGAGAAATCACAGATTCAAAGTGAACTTCGGTAATTTCCCGACTATCCTATTGTTTGGCTTAGATTTAGGAAAGTCCTAATGTTTATTTAATGTTTTAATCTTGCCAATTTTAATTAATTAGGGCTTATATTTATATGACGGAATCATACAAATAGCCTCGAAGATGTGAGGGTTTATGTCGTATCGGACGACTACCTCGGAATCCTAAGACCTAGGTTAGGGCTTAATTTGCAATGCAAATGCCTAACGAAGAGTTGAGGATTTGCGTTGCACTAAGGCAAACTACCTCGAAGTCCTATGGCTTTGTTATTTAATTCTAGGAAAGTTTTGCTTGAAGTAGACTCGGGTCTTGCTCGATGACGATGGCAGTGCTTGCCCACCATGCTCCGAGCTCCTTGTTGTTGCGAGAGGTTTAGTTTTAGAAATCATAAATCGGGGATGAGAAAAGTGTTTTGGTTTAGAGAAAATTTTAATTTCCAAGTGTTTTTTATGTTTTAATTAAAACAAATCTTAAAGTTGATTATAACGACACGGTTAAGATCCCACGGTTCCATCCTTCCGGCATCATTATTTTTATCGGATTCACTTAGTCCAGATGAATTTGCTAAACTCAACTGAATGAGTTCCACACTTTCATTTAGACCGTGGGAAATCCCGTTAGCAACACATAGGTTACATCATCCGATGTATTCTCGATCATCCAACAGGACATTTTAATTTAGTTGTGATTGTAGTTTTGTGTTCTATTTGTGATTAAATTTTGAGTTGTTTTATATTTTGAAATGTTGTGGCGGTGAATTTTATCTTGCAATAACTTTTAACTTAGTTTTGGTTTCAGTTTTAGGGACTATCCTAAAGGTGTGGGTTTTCATGCAACAGTTGTTTTTCATGCAAGAAAAAGTAAGTGCGATGCGATTAAATAAATTGCGATAATGTAAATTGCAAGAAAGTAAATTGCAATAAAATAAAAGCGTACTCCGGAGGGTCTTCCAGTCATCCCAAGCCGCACTTAAACATGATTAGAATATTTAAGCTACTCCTAGTGTAAAGCTAAGGTAAGGGTTATGGTTTTCTACCAAATTCCTAATCCTATAGCTAGTCATTTCCTATGACGTCTAGGTTCTTGTATTTTGGTTTGAAGACGATTTTCTTCATCAAAGAACAATTGAGTTCAATCGTTCTTATGAACATCCTATCATATCGAGGAAGTGCTTAAGGCAAATCTTAAACATCTTTTCAATATTTCTAGGATTGTTTTAAGTCCAAATGAATTCAATTACGTAAATGAATTAATCGTCCGAGGTTTAGTTAAGTTTTGTTATTATCTTACTCGATGAACTAGGATGTTTGAATGTCCTATAAGTGAAGTAACATTTCATTTAATGTTCTGTTTAGGAGTTATGATAACTAAAGCTTTCGAGGGTAAATTGGTATTCAAATAGTTTGTGATTTAGTTTAATTTCAATTAATGGGTTTAAATTTGGAATAGTGTTCAAGTTATTTCATATTTAATTTCTTTCATGTCTTAGGTGATGTTATTTAATTCAATTTAATTTAATTTAATTTAATTTAATTGAGTTTTAATTTAATTCAATTTAATTCAATTTAGTTTGATTTGATGTTAAATTAAATTAATTTGATTTGATTTAATTTTAATTTAATTTAGTTTAATTTAATTTAATTTAATTTAATTTAATTTAATTTAATTTAATTTAATTTAATTTAATCTTTAATTTGATTTAACTTAATTTAATTTGATTTTATTTATTTGATTTGATTTAATTTAATTTAATTCATTTAATTTAATTTAATTTAATTTAATTTAATTTAATTCAATTTAATTTACTTAATTTAATTTTATTTTTAATTTTAATTGAAATTTTAAAGAGTTTAATAATTTAACCTTTTAATTTAATCCTTTAACATTTTAAAATTTAAATTTTAATTAAGAATTGAATATTAATGAGATGATTAATTTAGGGATTTTTAAATTAAAGAATAAATCTCTTCCTAATAATATCCCTATTTTAATAATTCCAATTTTATTATTCTTCCAAATTTAATCAATTATTTAATTAAGGTTTAATTATTTTAAATTGCTTAATGGATTTCTACCCTTTAATTATTTAAATTTCAATCATCCAAATCATATTAGGATAAAATATTTTACTTAATAATTTTTTATTAAACCTAAAGTTTTAATTAAGGATTAAAATTTTAATTACCACTTTACCCTTTAAGCTTAATAATTTCATAACTCACTAAATTGAACTCAAATGAACTTGAAATTTTTATGTGACTTCACTCATATGTCAACAAAGACATGAGAGGAGAAAATGTGATTTTTTTGTATTTAATTTATTTATATAATTATTTTTGGTGGAAAATAGAGATTTCCAAGGAAAATTTAATAACATGACCAAGGGAAAGTTTCTGTCCTTAAGAAAATTAGGGGATATTCCTAATGACTAGAGGACCACTTGGACTAATTTTGGTGATTTTTTGAATTATATTATTTTTATTATAATTATTTTAAGTTTTGGAGTGTTAATTAATTTAAAAATAAAATAAATATTGAAAAATGAATTTTATATTTTTCAAAAATCTCTCTGATATCAAGGAAATCAGAGAATCAAATTTTATAATTTTCTGATTTTTCTATGATTTATTATATTATTTTAGTGAAAATGCTTAGAAAATACATTTTTTTAATTTTAAAATTACCCTAGAGACTTTAAAATTTAATATCTCACTAAATAGACCTGAGAAAAATATGGGGTTTATTCCTAAGTGATTAAAATTCAAAATGTGACCTTTTGGTGAATTTTATTATTTTTGTGATTTTTATTATTTTTTAATTATTAAAAATATTAAAATAATATTAAAAATCAACTTTTTTAGAAAAATGAAATTTTAATTTTCTTAAATTCCTCTAATATCAGAGAGGCTCCAAAACCAATTTGGTGAATTTTTCAAAGATATTTTGAAAGTTATGAATTTTTTAAAGTTTAATATGGCTAAATGGCTTAATCAACCCAATTAGTAGGGCTAACCAAGTCCAATTGACCTCAAATTTTAATGGTGGGTTCCTCTGATCCTAAAGGTCAGTGGAGAATTGATTTCATGTCAATTTGATGTATGGTTAGCTCTAATTAAATAGAGATCCATTTTGGGTGTTTAAGCCAATTAGGGTTGTTTTAAATGAACTAACTCAAAACCTATTTTTCCTAGGGTCCTCTGGTCATAAGGAACATCACCAAATTTTCCTAGAATTTATTTCACAACATGCTATTTATTGGAATTAAAATACTCAAAATAGTAACATGAATTTGAAAAATCAATAACTCTTCATAGGGATGGCCTCTACTTTGGAAAATTCAGGGAATGTTCCCAAATTCGGAGGCTTCAAAGCCTCTATGGTCTCATGCCATGGTGAATTGTATACATGCATGGAGAATTAAAAATATGCAGAGAGTAAATAAATTATTAAAAATAAAATACTTGATAAAATTAAGTAATTTCTTTTCCACATTATTCTCCTCTGTTCACTGAGCAAGAGGTTATTTTTATTTTATTTTTATGATTTTTCTACACAAAGTTATGAATTTTTGAAGTTTAGGGAATTAAATAAATAGAAAATACCCCTAATTTTCTATTTATCCACGCGAGCGCCGCGTCATCCTCGGCATCTCCGAACGCACGCGCGTCGCGCTCCCATTCGACGCCACCGCTCGAGTCGGCAGCCCGGGCCCCGCGGTTCTCGTACCGTCTCCCGGTCCGACGCCATCCGAGCCGTCCGTCCGCGCGTGTATTGAATGGACGGCATCCGTTCATCGTCCCCGAGCGTCCTCGCTCGAGAGCCGTCCACACTAAATCCCTAAGATCTCACTCGATACTCGATGGATTTTCGTGTTCTTATACTCTATGGATTCGTATTGAAGAGACGAATACATCTATACGGTGATCATGCATTGAAATTAAAGCATTTGAAATGGAGAATCTCCGGAAGCTTCGGGATGAAGAATTAGCTCATACCTTTGCTCGGAGAAGTGTGGCTTCGATCCGAGGGTTGTTGCACCTTCGATTGGATCCCGGCAAGCTCCGGATGAAGTCTCCTGGTGCAGTGAATTGTCCAGGTGTGATTTCGACCAAGCCCGATCCACAAAGCTTGGAGGCTGGAGCAACCGGGTGGCTCGGAGATGGGGCTTTTGTTGGTGGACACCTTCCTTTGGTCCGGTGAAGGTGTAGAACCAATCGATTTGGGGATTGGCTCACCGTGGAGAAGTGTCCTGGTTTTGGGCCTAGATTTCAACTCTGAAATTGAGCTCACAGAGAAGAAATGGCAGGGGGATCTCAGTGGGGATCAAGTGCTCTGTGTATGGGGAGGAGTCTGGAACAATTTTGGCAGAGTTTCCTTAAGGTTTGTTTCAGCACCTCTCATGGCCGAGAGGGGTGGTGTTTAAATAGGAGAGGGTGGAGGGCCTCCCGGGGAGAGTTAGGGCTTGGGATCAGCCTGCTCTTGGCAGAGAAGAACAGCTCCAATGGCCACTGGGGATGGGGCAGCTCAGCAGGTGAGAATTCCAAGTTGGGCTCACATGTGAGCTCTCGGCCATGGTGTTTTCCGGCGACCTGGTGGCTGGCCGGCCAGGCATTGGTCACCATCTTGGTCAGGGAGGTCAGGGCTGGGGCTTAGTGCAATCAATTGGCATTGGCCATGTGTAAAGGGTTTGATTTAGATGGAATGGGGAGGAGCTAATTTTAGGTCCAAATGGGTCCAAGTCATAGATTTAGGTTTGGTTCACCCTCCAAGGCCTGATTTTTGGGCTGAGGGAATCGAGTAAGTCGGCTAGCTTAGTGGGGAGAAGTCACCATCTAAGTACATTTATGTTTAATCAAGGTTTAGAAGAGTCATGAAAAGGCTTAATCTCCCTTAAGGGAATCATTAAAGGACTCCCTCCCTTTGCCAAAAATGACATGGTGATGTGTAAAGTGGCTGCCATGGCTTGCATATGGCTTGTGCATGGCTTCATGGCTCCATTTGGCTTGGAAAAAGTTTGGTCAATTTCATGAAAATGGATTTAAGGAATTTTTGGTAGTTTGATGGAAATTTGTATGAAACTTGATTTGGAATGATTTGACGATGAATTTAGGACTTAGGGAATGTCTTTAATTAAGTGGATGGCAAATGGAGATGTCATGTGGGCTTTAGGGCCAATTTTGGGCTTTTGTATTTGGTAGAAATGAGCTTTTAAGATGGTTTAGGAAAGTGGGCTTTTGAATTTTAAAATTGATTTTGGGATGAAATTTTGGTAAAGGCTTGGGCCAAATAATTGTTGGGTTTAGCTCATGGATGTGTCATGAGTGATTTGAAGCAAATTGGGGGTGATTTGGGTTTGAATTGGGTTGAATTTGGGTTCTTTTGGTGAATGGGCCAACATAGGTCCAAGTGGGCCAAGTTGGGCCAATGTTGGGTTAGGGTTGAAATTGATGTAAAATTAATGTTGAGAAATGTTTATGGGAGTGTTTCAATGAGGTTTTGACTTTGGTTGGGCTTTGATTTTGGGGTTTGGGCTCATTTGGGTTAGGTTTGGGTTTAGGTCAAAATTGGGCCTTTTAGCTTTGGGTTGAATTTGAGTGGGGTTTAGGTCCAAATTTTGGGCAAATCATGTTAGTTTTTTGCTTGTGGGGATGCTAAGGAAGATTTAGAAAAGATTTGGGGTTAATTGGAGTTGAATTGGGTGAGTTTGGGTTAAGTTTGGGTCATGGGTCCAAATTGGGCTTTAAGGCCAAAAGTGAAATTGGATCCAAATGTCAATCAAATTGGACTTGGATTTGGTCTAGATTGGTATTGGGAATGTTGAATTGAAGTTTAGAATTGAATTGGACCAGAATTTGGGTCAATTGGGTAGGTTTGGCCTGACATTGGGTTCACTTTGGGTTAAAATGGGTCAAATTGGGGGTTTTGACAAAAGTGGGGTAAATTGACAAAATTGGCCCATGGTATAGTTGGAAAAATGAAATTGGGAATATTTGGGATTTTCTGGAATTTTCTGGGAATTTTCTGAATTTTTGGATTTTTGGGTCAAGGGGGGTATTTTGGGTATTTGGAGGGTATTGGGAGGTATTTTTGGAATTTTTGGTATTTTTGGGTATGGATGATCAATTTGAGTGATGTGGAAATGTTTAGGAATGATTTTGAGGAATTTTGGGTAATTTAGGTGATTTTGGAGGATTTCGAGGGTTTTGGGTAGGTTAGGCGGGTGTAGGGTCCCGGGGTCGAAAATTGAAAATTTGGGAAAATTGAAGATTGGGTGAATATAAGTGAAATGAAATCATTTTGGTTGAGCTATGAAGCCACATCAAGCCCACATGAGCCATGAAGGGACTCATTTGAGGCATCCACATTGTTGTTCGTAACCCTCTTAGCCAAGGGCTTAGGGGTTAAGGACCATCCATGTGAAACACCTACATGAGTCAGGAGGTCAAGTTAGGTATGGGTGTGTTTTTACGAGGTGTGTGAAAGTGTAGTGTATAAGTGTAGTGTGTGTGTAAGTCGGCCCCTTCTCCGGACCAGGCCACCTGGGGTAATCCTAAGGCCAAAGAGTCCCATAGGAACTCATCCTTTAAACTTCCACATTTGATTTCAACCCTCTAGGTGATTAGGGGTCTACTGATCGAGTTTGTGGAGTTTGCAGGGAGTTAAGAAGTGGTTTGAATTTCTAAAAGGTGGGTCCCAATTCTAGTCCTCTAAGATAGTCAAAGGAAAAGCCTAAGGCTAGATCCTAAATATTAAAGAGAAGAAGAGAAGACCTCATCAAAAATGAGGTCAACACTTAGGCGCCGGACTCTGGCGCCTAAGCGCCAGGCCAACAATTTTGAAAATTTTCATTTTGGCTCTATTTTTGCTTCTTTTTGCTCCTTTTTGCTCCTTTTTGCTCCTTTTCATATTTTTCTCCTTCTTGAACATTTTTGTATCACCCACATCTAAAAACACAAAAATACCTTTCATTAAAGCATAATATCCTTAAAATTTAATAAAAATCAAGACATAAAAATAGGTATTTTTTTCCTGGATCATAGCCTTCAGGTGAAGGGTGAGTGGGAGCTCTGAAATGAGAGCCGGTATCCTCCCAGCCTAGGCTTAGATTTAGTTACTAAACTTAGGATATGTCAATGTTTTTTTCATGCTTGGAAGAGGGGGTACTCTTTTAAGGGTAAAAAAACATTTATGCTCCTATTTGGCACAATAACATAGATATTTGTTTCATATCATCCTCACATCACATTCTCATTGCAAGAGGAAAGATACTTTTCTCATATATAAAAAACTTTTCAAATACATAGTTTAGTGTGTTTGTTAGTTAATTTTGTTTTCAAAGTTATTATAAGTAATTGTAGTTTGATTAATTGTTACTGTTTTCTGCATAGTGGTAGTAGAAGTAAGTATTAAACTTTAAGTGCGATTTGAGTATCAGATTTCAGTGCTACAATATCTACTGTGGAAAACTTTCTTCTACTTCATAACTTCCCTGTGGGATCGATAACCAGGACTCCATTAGAGCCCTGTATTACTTGATACGATATGTATACTTGTGTTGAGTTCTTGGACTTTAAAAATTCATTATAAACATATATAAATTTAAGTTCATAAATTCTTGCAATATAAAAGTCTGTAAATCGTCAGGTCAAATTTTTGGCGTCGTTGCCGGGGAAGGTAACGAAGTAACTAAGTAAGGAAGGAAGGAAGTATAAACTATATTTATTGATAATATAGTAACAGAAAACTTTTACTTTGTAGTGTGTAATTGTGTGTTTGTTTATTTTCCTTAAAAAAAGTATTTGTGTGATTGTATATGCGTAGTACTGGATCTATAGGTTTAGTGCCTTACGATTCGGAGTTAGAGCGTACTGTCATAAAAATTAGAAAACATCAAAAACAAATTAAAAATCCTTGTGAAATGGCGAATAATCAAAATAATATGAGAAATGATATTGGAAATTTGCCAAGACCTTTAAGAGATTATGCTAACCCAACAACAGACGAAATTCACATAACTATTCAAAATCTTGATGTTGCTGCTAATTCATTTAAACTTAAACCTGCTATTATCCAAATGGTTCAAAATAATTAATTTGGAGGAACACCTAATGAGGATCCAAATTTACATCTTGCTAGTTTTTTTAGAACTGTGTGCTACTTTTAAATTTGACGGAGTTTCTTGTGACACTGTGAGACTTAGACTTTTTTCTTTTTCATTAAGGGATAAAGCTAAGGTATGGTTAAACTCCTTAGAACCTGGATTTATTAGAACTTGGGGAGATTTATCTCAGAAGTTTCTATCAAAATATTTTCCTCCATCAAAGATTGCTAAACTAAGAAATGATATTACATCTTTTTGTCAATTTGAAGGAGAGTCAATATATGAAGCTTAGGAAAGATTTAAAGATCTTCTTAGGAAGTGCCCACATCATGCTTTACCAGATTGGTTAATTATTCAAACATTTTATAATGGATTAGTGAGATCATTGAGAACTATTATAGATGTTGCCGCTGGTGGATCGTTAATGTCAAAACCTTTTGATGAAGCATACGCATTAATTGAAGAAATGACTACTAATAATTTTCAATGGCCCTCTGAATGGTTAAATCCTAAGTGAGTAGCTAGTGTTCATGATTCAGATATGATGACTATGGTAGTTTCTCAAATTGCAGCACTTTCTTAGAAAATAGATCAATATGGAATGAATTATTCTCAACCACCTCAAGTGTTGGAGGAAAATTCATTTAGACAGATAACAGAATCTCAAACACCTTATGAGACTTTAAATATTATTAATAGACCTAACAATCCTTATTTGAATTATTATAATCCTAGTTGGAAGAATCACCCAAATTTCAATTGGAGTAATAGCAATGCCATTGTTAGCCCACATTGGGGTAACAGTTCTATAAATCCAATTGAAAATTCGAACAATCAAGGAAATACCAATTATAGACCATCTTATCCGCTTGGATTCAATAGTAACCCACAATTTAAGGATAAGAAGTTGACTACTGAAGAAATGATTCTGAATATGGGAAATCAATTACAAGCTCAAGGTGTTCCTATGAAAAAAATTGAAAATCAATTGGGGCATATTTTCACTGCACTTAATAATAGACCTTTTGGAACACTTCCAAGTAATGTTGAGATCAATCCAAAAGATCAAAACAAGGAACAACTTAAGTTTATTCAATTAATGAGTGAAAAAGAATTGGAAACTAGAATGCAAAAAGAAGTTGAAACAGAAAAGGAGAAGGTGGAAAGCAAAAAAGGTTCAAACAAGATTTATCCAGACGTGGATTATCCTCTTGAGCCAATGAACATAACTGTTGAAAAACCACCACCTCAAAGATTGAAAAAACAAAACAGGGGTAACAGATTTGGAAAATTTTTGGAGATCCTTAAGAAATTAATGATAAATATTCCTTTTGTTGAAGCATTAGAACAGATGCTTGACTATGCCAAGTTTATGAAGGATATCTTGAGAAAGAAGAGAAAGTTTACAGATCATGAAACTGTTGCACTTAGCGGAGAGTGTAGTGCAATTATTCAGAAGAAGCTTCCAGAAAAACTTAAAGATCCTGGTAGTTTCACTATTCTGTGTGCTATAAGTGAAAATTTTTTTCGGAAAAGCCTTATGTTATCTGGAAGCTAGTATTAATCTTATGCCTTTATCAACTTTCAAAAGATTGGAAATAGGAGAAATTTCTCTTACATCTGTGACTCTTCAGTTGGCCGATCGTTCCATTACTTAACCTAAAGGAGGGGTGGAAGATGTGTTAGTGAAAGTGGATAAATTTATCTTTCCTGTGGATTTTATTGTACTTGATATTGAGGAAGATAAAGAAATTCCAATCATTTTGGGAAGACCATGCCTTGCTACTGGAAGAGCAGTGATTGATGTTCAAAATTGAGAATTAACTATGAGAGTTAATGATCAAGAGGTGACCTTTAATATTTTCAAATCTATGAAGTATCCCTCAATTTACAAAGATAATGAATGTTTTAGGATGGAGGTCAGTGAATATTTGAGAAACAATCATTTTGAAAATATATTTGAAAAAGAAGTAGAGTATGAAAATATGTTTGAAGAAGAAATTGAAAATGAAGAAAATTTAGATAGTAAGAAGAATGGAGATTTGGAAGATTTTCGGGAGAGATTCGAAGTATTAGACATTATGAAAGGTGGAAATAAAAGCTTAATTCCATCTATAATAAAACCTCCTGAACTTGAGATAAAAATTCTTCCTAATCATTTAAAGTATATGTTTTTAGGAGAATCATCTACCCTGCCAGTTATTGTATCTTTGGAGTTAACGATTATCAAGAACAGAAGTTGTTGGAAACTTTAAAAAGATACAAGAAAGCATTTGGATAGACTTTGGCAGATATTAAAGGAGTTAGTTCTTCTATTTGTATGCACAAAATTTTATTAGATCAATAACATAAACCGAGAGTTGATCCGCAAAGGAGATTGAATCCAATAATGAAAGAAGTAGTTAAGAAAGAGATTTTAAAATGGCTTGATGCTGGAATTATTTATCCTATTTCGGATAGTATTTGGGTGAGTCCAATACATTGTGTACTGAAAAGGGAGGAGTGATTGTTGAAGTGAATGAATGTAATGAGATTATACCCACAAGAAAAACTAATGGATGGGGAATTTGTATTGACTATAGGAAATTAAATGCCGCCACCAGAAAAGTTCACTTTCCTCTTCCTTTTCTCGATCAAATGCTAGATAGACTTGCTGAACATAAGTACTACTACTTTCTGGATGGATATACTAGTTACCATCAAATACCTATTGCTCCTGAGGATCAAGAAAATACAACATTTACTAGCCCTTATGGAACTTTTGCTTTTCGAAGAATGCCTTTTGGACTGTGTAATGCACCTGCAACATTTCAGAGATTTATGATGTCTATCTTTAGTAGTATGATAGATAATGGAATAGAAGTTTTTATGGATGATTTCTCTGTATTCGGGACATCGTTTGAAATTTGCCTGGAATACTTAGCAAAATTTTTGGAGCTCTGCGAGAAAACAAATCTAGTTCTGAATTGAGAGAAATGTCAATTTATGGTTGCAGGAGGAATTGTGCTTGGGCATAAAATTTCTAAACATGGTATGGAGGTTGATTCTGCTAAAATTAGAGTGATTGAGAGATTGTTGCCACCCACTACTGTGAGAGAGGTGAGGAGTTTCTTAGGACACGCTGGATTTTCCTGACGATATATTAAAGATTTTTCTAAAATTACTAAACCTTTGTGCCGACTTTTAGAAAATGATAGAAAATTTGATTTTAATGTTGAATGGTTGAGTGCTTTCAAATTATTGAAAGAAGAATTAATCACTGCACCTATAATTGTTTTACCATATTGGGAGAAAACATTTGAACTTACGTGTGATGCGAGTGATTACGCGTTCAGAGTAGCATTGGGGCAAAGACATGATAAAGTTTTCAAAGTCATTTACTATGCTAGTAAAACTCTTAATGAGGCTCAAATTAATTATACAACAACTAAAAGAGAGTTATTAGCTATAGTATTTGCTTTTAAAAAGTTCAGACCTTATTTAATTGGAGCTAAAAGTATTGTGCATACAGACCATTCGGCTACCAAATATTTAATGCAAAAGAAGGATGTGAAACCTAGACTAATTAGATGGATATTTCTTCTGCAAGAATTTGATTTTATGATAGTTGATAGGAAGGGAGCTGATAACCAAATAGTTGATCATCTATCAAGATTAGAGTATGATAAATTATCTGAATTTGAGAAGGAAGTTACAGAAATTTTCCCTAATGAGCAACTTTATACTATTATGGGAAACAATTTGCCTTGGTATACTGATATTGTGAATTATATTGTAAGTAATATTGTACCATCTGATTTAACAAGGCAACAATAAAAAAGTTTAAATATGATGCAAGATTTTATTTTTGGGATGAGTCCTATCTATATAAATAGTCTAAGGATCTGATTATTAGGAAATGTGTGTCACAAGAAGAAACGAATTTGATTATTCAACAATGTCATGATTCTGAATTTGGAGGTCATTTTGGTGTAGATAAAACTGCTTTTAAAATTTTACAATCTGGATTTTATTGGCCTACTCTTTTTAAAGATGTTTATAGATATATTAAATCATGTGATCGATGTCAAAGAGTAGGTAATATCTATAAAAGAGATGAGATGCCTCTAAAATATAATTTGGAAGTTGAAATTATTTATGTATGGGGATTAGATTTTATGGGACCATTTACTCCTTCATTTGAAAATTTTTATAAATTGGTTGCAGTTGATTATGTAAAGAAATGGATTGAAGCTATTGCTTTACCTAGATGTGATGCTCGGAGTGTTTCAAAATTTTTAAAGAATAATATATTTACAATATATGGAATGCGAAGAGTGATCTGTCGGCATATTTTTAAGTTATGTGTTTTATTTTGAAAAGGGGTCGCCTAACAGAAATTATCGGTGAATTTTAGATTTTAAATTTAATTTAAATATGTATATATGGTTTAGAAAGTAGTATTTGATTTTGAAAATAATTTTAAGATATGAAATCAAACCGATCTCACATCCCAAATAGTTTATATAAACGAGCACCACATCACAAACCGTGTATCTATCTCGAAGGACAAACACACTGCTTGACGATGGGGCTCAATTAAATAAACTAGAAGATTTGTGACATCGATTTGGTCACGCGAACCAATTTTATAAGCCGACAAGTTCCCCTGCTTAATATAAATGAATTAAGCGGGGTTTATATTACTCCGGGTTCTTAAAGTTCCCTACGAGGGCAAGCCCCTATAGTTAATTACATCCTAAGTGATGGGAATCACTTAAGAAAACTCTCGATAATGATCGAGTGGTTTTGCTCTCGAGAATTTCAAAGTTTAAGGTTTTCGAAACGATTGGATTTTGGAAATTTCGATTGGGAATGGATCGAATTTGGAACGGTTTATTTTAGGAGTCCGAAAGGAAGAGAAGTAGGAGAAGCCGAGGATCCGAGAGGAATCTTGGCAACTTCCCACACTATCCTATGGTTTGGCTTCAATTTGGAAATTTACTTAATGTTTCCATCCCGCCGATTTTAATTAATTAGGACTTATATTTGCATGACGCAGTCATGCAAATAGCCTCGAAGATGTGAGGGTTTATGTCGTATCGGACGACGTCCTCAGAATCCTAAAGTGTTAGGGCTTATATTGCACAACAGAGCTATGCAAAAGCCTAAAGACGAAGTTAGGATTTACGTCACGCTAGGCGAACTACCTCGAAATCCTACGGGTTTGTTGTTTAATTCTAGGAATGTTTAGCTGATGTAGAGTTGTTTCTGTCGATGATGATGGTCGTCGTTGCCCACCGTGCTCCAAGCTCCTTGTTGTTGCAGAGGTTTAGTTTTAGAAGTCATAAATCAGGAGATGAGAGAAGTGTTTTGGTTTAGAGAAAATCTTAAAATCTGAGTGTTTTTAATATTTTAATCAAAATAAATCTTAAATTTGTTTAAACAGAACCGATTAAGATCCCACGGTTTCGTCATCCCAACACCGTTATTTTCATCGAATTAACTTAGTCCAGATGAATTTACTAAACTCAATTGAATGAGTTCCACACCTTCATTTAGACCATGGGAAATTCCGTTAGCAACACGTGGGTTACATCATCCGAGGTATTCCCCATCATTCAACGAGACATTTTAATTTAGTTGCAATTATAGTTTTGTGTTCGGTTTGTGATTAAATTTTGAGTTGTTTTATATTTTGAAATGTTGTGGCGGTGATTTTTATCGTGTAATGACTTTTAACTTAGTTTTGGTTTCAGTTCAGGGACTATCCTAAAGGTTTTGGTTTTCATGCAACAGTTGTTTATCATGCAAGAAAAGTAAAGTACATTTGCAAAAAAGTAAATTGCAATAAAATAAAAGCGTACCTGGGGGGTCTTCCCGTCATCCCAAGCTGCACTTAAAACACATGTTAAGGCATTTAAATATTCCAACAAGTACCTAGGTAAAGCTAAGGGAAAGGTTTTGGTTGTCTATCAAAGTTCTAATCCTATAGCTAGTTACCTCCTATGACATCTAGGTTCTTGTATTTTGGTTTAAGGATGATTTTCTTCATCAAAGAACAATTAAGTTCAATTATTTTTATAAACATCCTATCATATTGAGGAAGTGCTTAAGACGAGTCTTAAACATCTTTTCAATACCTCTAGGATTGTTTTAAGTCCAAGAGAATTTAATTATACAAGTGAATTAATTATCCGGGAGTTTAAGTTTTGTTCTTTTGCTCAGTGAACTAGGATGTTTGAATATCCTATGAATGAGGTGACACTTCACTAAATACTCCACTTAGGAGTTATGATAACAAGAGCTTTTAAGGGCAAATTGATGTTTTAGTGATTTGTGATTTAATTTAATTTTAATTAATGGGTTTAAGTTTGGAATAGTGTTCAAGTTGTCTTAGATTTATTTTGAATTCTTTAAGTCTTAAGTGATGTTATATTTAATTCAATTTAATTTAATTTAATTTAATTTAATTTAATTTGGTTTAGTTTAATTTTAATTTAATTTTATTTTAATTTTAATTTAATTTTAATTTTATTTTAATTTGATTTTATTTTTAATTTAATTTAATTTAATTTAATATGTTTTAATTTAATTTAATTTAACTTGAATTTACTTTTATTTAATTGTGATTTAATTTAATTTTAATTTGATTTAATTTTTTTTTATTTTTAATGTTTTTAAAGATGATTTAATTTAATTGTTAAAGTATTAATTTAATTGAAAATTTGATTTAATTTAGTTTAAATGTTTTAATTTTAATTTAATTTAATGATTAAGTCTTTTAGTATTTTAAATCTTGAGTTTGGATTATCATTTTAATTGGGAATTAAATATTATTGAAGTGATTAATTTAGGGACTCTTAAATTAAAGAATAAATGTCTTCTTAATAATATCCCTATTTTAATAATTTCAATTTTTTTATTAATCTTCCAAATTTAATTAATTAATTGATTAAGGTTTACTTTAATTAATCTTAAAAATGATTGATGGGTCTCTACCCTTTAATTATTTAAATTTCAATCATCTAAATCAGATTAGGATCAAATATTTTACTCTCTCATTTTATTAAGCCTAAAGTTTTAATTAAGGGTTAGAATTTTAATTACCATTTTGCCCTTCAAGCTTAATAATTCCATGAGTCACTAAATTGAGCTTAAATAAATTTGAAATTTTTATGTGACTTCACTCACATGTCAATTAAGACATTAGAGGAGAAAATGTGATTTTTCTGTATTTAATTTATTTATATAATTATTTTTTGTGGAAAATAGCGATTTTTAAGGAAAATTCAATAAGATGACCAAGGGAATTTTTCTGTTCTTAAGAAAATTATGGGGCATTCCTAATGACCAGAGGACCACTTGGACCAATGTTGGTGATTTTTTGAATTATATTTTATTTATTAGAATTATTTTGAGTTTTGGAGTATTAATTAATTTAAAAATGAAATAAAGGTTGAAAAATGAATTTTATATTTTTCTTAAATCTCTCTAACCTCAAGGAGTTCATAGAAATAAATTTTATATTTTTCTAATTTTTCGTTGATTTATTAGAATTATTTTAGGGAAAAGGTTGGAAAATACATTTTTTTATATTAAAAAAATTACATTAAGCCTTTAAAATTCAGTATCTTACTCTAGGGACTTAAGAAAAATATTTGGTTTGTTCCTAAATGATTAGAATTCAAAATGTGACATTTTGGTGATTTTTAATATTTTTATAATTTTTATTATTTTTAATTATTAAAAATATTAAAATAATGATAAAAATTAACTTTTTAAGAAAATTACAATTTTTATTTTCCTAAGTTCCTCTGATATCAGAGAAGCTCCAAAACCATTTTTGTGAATTTTTGAAAAGTATTTTGTGAGTTGTGAATTTTTAAAGTTTAATTTTACCCATTTTTACTTAAGAGGCTTAATCAACCCATTTGGTGGGGTTAATCAAGTCCAATTGATTTCAAATTTTTATGTGGTGTTCTCCTATCCCTAGAGGACTGTGGAGAATTGTTTTCAAGTTAATTTGATGTGTGATTAATCCTAATTAATTAAAGTTCAATTTTGGGTATTTAGGCCAAATAGGGTTATTCCAATTGAACTAACTCAAAACCTATTTTTCCTATAATCCTCACAGTCATAAGAAACATCACCAAATTTTCCAAGAATTTTTTCACAAAATGCTAATTATTGGAATTAAAATATCTAAAACAGTAGCATGCAATTGAAAAATCAATAACTTCTCATAGGGATGGCCTCCGACCTTGGAAAATTCGGGGAATGTTCCCGAGTTCACGAGCTTCAAAGCCCTATGGTCTCATGGCATGATGAATTGCCTATGCAAATGGAGAATTAAAACAATGTAGAGAGTAAATAAATTATTAAAAATAAAATACTCAATGAAATTACTTGATTTCTTTTTTCACATTATTCTCCTTTGTTCACTGAGCAAGAGGGTATTTTTATTTTATTTTTATGATTTTTATACACAAAGTTATGGATTTTTGAAGTTCTGGTAATTAAATAAATAGAAAAATAGCCTATTTATCTACTTATCCATGCGGCGCCGCGTCAACCTCGGCAGCTCCGAAGGGGGTGCGTGTCGCGCTGTGATTGGGCGCCGCCATCTGAGTCAGCTGTCCCGGAACCCACCTTTCACGTAACATGTTCTGGTCCGACGCGATCCGAGCCGTCCCTCCAATACAAGCGCGATCGAACGGCTGTTAGTCATCGTCTACGACTGGTGAGAACCCGCGACCTTAGACCTTCTAACCCTAATTTCTCACTCGATTCTCCATGGATTTTTGTGTTCCTATGCTCTATGGATTCGTCTTGAAGAGACGAGCACATCCATACGATAAACATGCACTGAAATTAACTTAAACTAAATGGAGAATCTCTGTAAGCTCGGGAAGAAGAGTGAGTCCATACCTTTGCTCAGAGAAGTGAAGCTTTAATCTGAGGGTTGTGTCACATTCGATTGGGTCCAAGCAAGCTCCAGATGAAGTCCCTTGGCACAGTGAATTGTGCTAGGTATGATTTCGACCACGGCTCGATCCACAAAGCTTGGAGGTCGGAAGCAATGGCTGGCTCGGTGAGGGGGCTTTTGCTGGGAAACTTCTCCTCTTGGTACGGTGAAGGTGTAGAGTCGATCGATTTGAGGATTGACTCAACTGTGGTGAAGTGTCCTGATTTTGGGCTTGGATTTCGACTGCGAAATTAAGCTCACAGAGAGGAAATGGTAGGGGGATTTCAGTGGGGATCAAGTTCTCTATGTGTAGAGAGTGGTCTGGGATGATTTTGGCAGGGCTTCAGTAAGGTTTTATTCAGCACCTCTCTTGGTCGAGAGGAGGGGGTGTTTAAATAGGAGAGGATGGAGGGCCTCCCAGGGGGGTTTAAGAGTTGGGATCAGCTGCTCCGGTGAGGAGAAGAACAGTCTGCGATGGCCGATTGGAGTGAGGCGACTCGGCGAGGTGGAATTCCAAAATTTGGCTCCTCCCGAGGTCTCGGCCATGGTGTTTTCCGGCGATCCGGGCGGGTGGCCGGCGGGCATGGGTCATCCTTAGGTTCAGGTGGGTCAGGGCTGGAGGTTTGTACAGGCAATTGAGCTTTGCCATGTGTAAAGGGCTTGGATTAAAATGGCATAGGGGAAAGGCCATTTTGGCTTGATTTGGTCCAAGCCATGATTTTGGGTTAGGTTCACCTCCCCATGGCTGATTTGGGCTGAGGGAGGATCATTTGCATCTGCTAGAAAGGGGTGGTGAAGTCCCTATCTAAAGTGATGTGGCTAATCTTGGTTTAGTGTGTAACATGGAAGGGGTTAAAAAGCTTAATGAGGTTTAAGAAAGGGGGCCCTCCTCTTGCTACTTTGGGTATGGTCACATGTCAAACATCCTATGGCTTCATATGGCTTGTACATGGCTTGTCTTTGGCTCATCTATGGCTTGGCAAGAGCTTGGTCAATTTCATAAAAAAGGATTTTGTGAATTTTGGCATTTTGATGGGGATTGTTATGAGGCTTGATTTGGAATTGTTTAATTGATAAATTAGGACTTTAGGAATGATTTTAAATTGAATGTGTGATGAGGGAAAGTGTCATGTGGCCTTTAGATTGATTTGGGCTTTTGAATTTGGTGAAAATGGGCTTTTAGGAAGGTTTAAGGGAGTGGGCCTTCATGTTTAGCAATGGGCTTTTAGATAAAAAAAATAAAAAAATTTTTTGCAAAGGGCCATGCCAAATAAATGTTGAATCTAGTTTAAGGATGTGTCTTGAATGATTTGAAACAAATTTGAGATGGTTTGGAATTGAATTGGGTTGAATTTGGGTTCATTTGGTAAATGGGCCAATGTAGGTCAAATTGGGCTAATTTGGGCCAATGTTAGGCTAAGGTTGAAATTGATGTAAAATTAATGTTGGGAAATGTTTATGGGAGTGTTTCAAAGAGGTTTCAACTTTGGTTGGGTTTTGGTTTTGGGACTTGGGCTTATTTGGGTTAGGTTTGGGTTTAGGTCAAAATTGGGCTTTTTTTGGTTTTGGGTTGAATTTGAGTGGGGTTTGGGTCCAAATTTTGGGCAAATCATGTTAGTTTTTTGTTTGTGGGGATGTTAGGGAAGGTTTAGAAAAGGTTTAGGGTTAATTGGAGTTGAATTGGTTTGGTTTGGGCTAAGTTTGGGTCATGGGTCCAAATTGGGCTTTAAGATCAAAAGTGAAATTGGACTCAAATGTTAATTAAATTGGACTTGGATTTGGTCTAGATTGATATTTTGGATATCAATTGGAATTTTAGAATTGAATTGGACCAAAATTGGGGTCAATTGGGTAGATTTGGTTTGACATTGGGTTCACTTGGGTTAAGAATGGGCTAAATTGGGGGTTTTGGTAAAAGTGGGGTAAATTGACAAAATTGGCCCATGGTGTAGTTGGATAAAATGAAATTGGGAATATGTGGGATTTTCTGGAATTTTCTGGGAATTTTTTGAATTTTTGGATTTTTTGGCTAAGAGGGGCATTTTGGGTATTTGGAGGGTATTGGGGGGTATTTTTGGCTATGGATGATCAATTTGATTGGTGAGAAAATTTTCAAGGTTAATTTTGGAGAATTTTGGGTGATTTGGAAATTTTGGAGGATTTGGGCAACTTTAAGGGCTTTTGGTAGGTTTGATAGGTGTAGGGTTCCCGGGGTCAAAAATTGAAATTTTGGAAGAATGAAGATTGATCAAATATGAGTGAAATGGAATCACTTTGATTGAACCATGAAGCCATGTTAATCCTATATGAGCCATGAGAGGACTCATTTGAGGCATTCAACATGTTGTTCTCTAACCCTCTTAGCCGGGGGCTTAGGAGTTAAGGTTCATCCATATGAATTACCTACATGAGTCGAGGAGTCGAGTTGGGTATGGGTGTGGTTTTAGGATTTGGATTGTGTGTGTGAGAGTGTAGAGTATGAGTGTAGTGAGTGTGTAAGTCGACCCTCACCGGACCGAGCCACCGGGGGTGGTCCGAGGCCAAAGAGTCATATAGGGAACTCATCTTTTAAACCTTCACTTTTGATCTCGACCCTCACAGGTGATTAGGGGTCTACTGATCGAAGCTTGTCGGGTTTGCGGGGAGACAAGAAGTGGTTTAAATTTCTAAAGGATGGGTCCCGATTCTAGTCCTCTAAGATAGTCGAAAGGAAAAGCCTAAGGCTAGATCCTTAGCACTAAAGAGGGAAGAGAAGACCTCATCGAAAATGAGGTCGACAAATGGACCCCGATAGGTGTGGTGTGCTTAACCAAGAACACCGCACGTATTGGCGTTGACCGAAGAGATCAACAGAACCAAAACAGATGTCCAAGTGACAAACTTAGGACGAAGTGTAAGAAATTTCCACTGGGGAGTATCAGGTAAATCTCCAAGATTGAAGATTCCAGAACTCTCGTTGGGGAAAAAGGAGGTGAATTTCATATCACAAGATTTCAAGAGATGGGATCTTAGATTCGTTTCATTTTTTATTTCAAGTTTTAATTTTGAGTTTGAATTTCGATTTGAGTTTCAATTTTGATTTTATGCGGAGAAAAGAATAGGGCGGAGGCCTACCCGAATGCATTTGTATACTGAGAAGGAAGCATGACCGAACCTATTCCATATGCTGAGGAAGAATAGGACAAAGCCTATCCGAAATGCGAGTGCTTTAATTTCAATTTCTTCTTGAGAGGATCAAATTTTGAGATTCGTTGAGAAATGAGTAGGACCGTGTCTATCCCGAGTGCCGAGAATTGTCGAGAAGGGAGTAGGGCGGAAGCTTATCCCGAATGCCGAGATTGTCGAGATGGGAGTAGGGCGGAAGCTTATCCGAATGTCGAGATTTACGAGATGGGAGTAGGGCGGAAGCCTATCCCGAATGTCGAGATTCTGCTGAGATGGGAGTAGGGCGGAAGCCTATCCCGAATGCTGAGATTTGCTGAGATGGGAGTAGGGCGGAAGCCTATCCCGAATGCTGAGATTGTTGAGATGGGAGTAGGGTGGAAGCCTATCCCGAGTGCTGAGAATTGCAATGAGATATGAAGTGTTCCATATCTCATGGGAATCAATCAAAGTCTGATTACTTGGCGAAGGGTACGAACCCATGCCATCCGAATCAAATTGAAAATTCTTCGTGATTCTGAAATCATCCCGAGAGAGGGTTTCAAAGGAGGTCTAGAATAGATCTTGATTTGAAGAAGGATTGGAGGATTTGAGAAGATGGACTTAAACTGGAATTCAATTTGAGTTTTAGATTTGTTTTGTTTGTTCTTTAACTATCCCATTTTTTTTTGTTTATTTGGTGTTCATGTGGATTTGAAATTCTTTTTAATGTTTGGAGTTTTATGGAAGAGAGTTCTTATTTATTTTCCTTTTCTTTTCTGTTCCTTGTTCGAAGTTCATTTAACTTTAATGGTGTTTCCCAGTCAATTTGCACAAAAAGAGGTGAAGGCAAAATGTGACATGGTCACTTTCACTCCAATCTTGTTGACGATACATCATACAACTCGATCTGAAATATTTCTCATACAATCCAAGACTCAAAACGGACTACGTATGATTCTTGTTGATCCATCAAAAAAAAATGTCTGTTAAATCCATGTCTGGATAATGAGATACACGGTCAATAACATCACCTTCCAAGCCATCCTTGGCAAGAATGCCACATGGATGTGCATTGGAGGTGTGTTATTTCCCATGTAACTCACAGCTCATAGGGCCGAAGATTCTCCAATTCTGGATCTGGCTGGAAGTGGTATGGTGCCTTTCTATCGTCCATCCTTCTAAAAGTGACGGAGATCCACTCCACTAGTACTCCCGGTATACAATGCTTTGCGACGTTTGCTCCATTTCCTTGTAATATCATGATGGAACCTACCGGAAGTGATATCTCCACCGGCCCTCGAAACTTACCCGGGCCTGCTATCCGGAGGTCAGATCCGAACATTATATTGCATTGGTTGATGAACGAAACTGTGTAGAAAAGTCTGACAAAGTCATGGTGGTCTATGTGTGGAGGTATGCAGTCGCCCTCTTGATAAATGTTGATGATGCAACTGTTGGGTATGCGATCTGGCGGCGTACCCTCCATGTTATCATTCTTTTCACCATTCTTTTAATTATCCTCGGCATCGGGTCCACCTCACCGTGACGGAGTATCCACGGTGGATTTCCTTTTAAATGTCTCGCGAAGTTATAGCAACATCCGCATTGTATTGTAACTCTTCATTTCCACGACATCCATTTACGGGGCTCAGAATAAGTCTTTTCTCTCGGACGACCCTGCTAGACCCATCTTCGAAGTTCTAAAATGCAATCCACAATCTGCTTGTTGCTCGTACTGCGAGAATACACTCGTGTGTAACTCGAGGCCTTCCAAAATGTTGATTCTTTTGCCTCTAATCCTTTGAAAGTATTTGAAAGTCTTGTTCTCAACATTTTGCATTCTTTCTAGTTCATATTCGGGATGATCCGCAAGTGACGAGGCGCTAGTAACGTGCTGCGGGATGTATGGCTCGATCCCGTCGCGTTCTCCTGCATACCTTGGCTCCTCGGGGATTGTCTCGTCCTAGACATCCTCCGGGGTTGCTTCCGCAACAAGGTTCTTCGGATATGGTATCTCTATCCGGCGTCGAGGCGATCTCTGCGCCTCCGATCTTCTCGAGTTTCCCTTATCCTTTCGTTGTTCTTGGAGCTTGTTCTCTCTTTTCGGGTTCCCGATGAACCGGTATCTTTGAAATGCGTGTGTCTGCGAAGGTGGTTGTTTCCTCGTGTTGATCTGCTGCAAGTTTAGTCAATATTTTGCGGATACGGCGATTTTTATTCCTTCTTTGAGTAGCAGTGAACGTAGCTCTCTTCACTTCTTGAATTTCTACTCGTGCGGCACTGACGAGCCTGCCCTCTGCCGTGGCAATTACTGACTTGATTTTCTTGCTTTCTTCGGTATTTATCTTTCTTTTCTTGTTGTTGGATTGGCAGCTTGGGCCACCCATCTTCATCGCGATCTGCTATGAAGCTCCTCTCGGTCCACTGGGACCCATTCATTTTCTTCATACTTGTAGGTCGGTCGGTGTGAAGTCGAATCAATTTCTATCACTGCTCTATCCTTCACCCTCTTTTCATTGAGTGCGAGACTCACGCCATTTTTAAAGTTTAGGACCAACCGCCCGATTCGACATTTCCACAGGAAGAAAACAAGGAAAGGATCGGGGGGTATGTACTAAGAACAAGAACATCAAGAAAGTATTTATCACTGAAGATTCTTATTCACTTATTCCAATTTTAATTTTTAAAGGAAAGCAGGAAAAGATAAAGAAAGATCGGGAAAAAGATTTGATTTGAAAGGAAGGGTAAAACTTTATTATTATGATTTCACATATTTTATTTTTAGCACATATATTTTTTATCCATTTTTATGTTTTTGGGTTCGGACCCAGTCATAAAGTGATTGCTTCACCTGTGTTTCTAGGGATAAGACTCTATTTTAGAGGCCACCCTTCGAAACATCAGGTTGCGTAATACTTCTTCAAATATCATCCATTGATTGGAAGCATTTGTCGTTCTCCTTGGTAATTCACAAGTTGGTAGGAACCTCCTGAGTAGACTGCCTCGACCACAAACGGCCCTTCCCAAGTTGGTTCAAATTTGCCTCCTATCTTGCGATGTGCAAGAATAGGTCTTACGAGAACAAGAACTAAGTCACCAACTTTGAAAGTCCTCGGGCGGACCGGTTTATCATGGGCACTGGATCATCTTAGCTTGGTACGGTTCCAAATTCTATTGCGGCTGCAAGTCTTTTTCCTTCAAGTTTTCCGGTTCTTCCGAGTTGTAATCCGGCATTTTCTTCGTAGTAATTTTATTTGCAACTGTAATCCTGAGTGATGGAAGCTGGACTTCCAATGGAAACACTGCCTCAGATCCGTATACTAAAGCATAAGGCGTAGACTGAGTAGGAGTCCTGAAAGTCGTCCTGTAGGCCCAAAAGGCTTCTAACAACATCTCATGCCAATTTCTCTTGTTGTTATCCAAAGTTTTCTTTAAAATTTTAACAAGAGTTTTATTAAAAGCTTCGACCAAGCCGTTTGCTCTTGGATAGTAGATTGTTGAGTATCTCCAATCAATTCCATGTCTTCTGACAAAATTGTTGATCTTTGTACTTCTGAATGTGGACCCATTATATGAAATGATTCTGCGCGGTACTCCGAAACGGTAGACGACTTGATTTTTGAAAAACTATAGGACGTGGTGTGCCTTTACTTCTCTGAGTGGAACTGCTTCTGCCCATTTAGAAAAGTAGTCTGTAGCTGCAAGGATGAAGCGATGTTCTCTTGAAGAAGGCGGTTCTATCGGACCCACTATATCCGTGCCCCCAAAACTCGAATGGCCACGATGCGATTGTCGGATGTAGCACATTTGGAGGTTGGTGTAGAACCACTCCGTGCACTTGGCACTGGTGACAACTTTTGGCAATCTTCATGCAATTGGTCATCATCGAGGGCCAGTAATACCCTAGTCTTTTAATTTTTATTTTCATTTTTTGGACCGATCGATGAGCGCCACAAAGTCCCGAATGCACTTCTTTGACAATTTCGCGAGCCTCGGACCCGCTCGGGCATCTTAACCACATCGATCAAAAGACCTTCCGTATAATGTCTTGTTTATTAATGCGTAAGACGAGCTCTTTTCTTGATTTGATGTCTTAATGACTTATCGTCCGGTAATTTCCTATTTGCGGGTAGCTGATTAGCGGGCGACGCCGATCTTCCGTGTTTTACGTCACTACTCGCGACTAATTCCTCTGCTTTTTCGATTTACGTATCACATCTATGTCGAGCGGTGATAGGACCTGTCGTCCTTGAGCCGACACTTCAACCGACTCATCTTGTAAGCGAGCGAATTCCTTTGCGAGGCGAGCTAGCGCATCCGCGAGAGCATTTTCTCTTACGGGGATCTTGTAGATTGTTACTTTCGAATTTGTTCGAATAGTTTCATGGCATGCCGAAAGTATTGCTCGAGTCTTGGCTTTAAGATTACGTATTGTCCTCGCGACTCGTTGAATGATCAGTCGAGAATCTCCGTAGATGTTGATATCTGTTATTCCCATTTGAATGGTCAGTTCTAGTCCTGTTATGAGGGCCTCGTATTTTGCCTCATTGTTTGTGCATGGCTCTGTTAAATGGTAGGAGTCTTTTAACATCCCTCGCTCTGGTGTTATAAAGATTAGTCTGATTCCTGCCTTACCGGGCACTATCATTTGCAATTCTTTATCTTTCTGTGCTGAGGACGCTCCGTCGAAGTATAGTTCCCAACGTTGATCATCAGCGTCTTCTAGGCTCATTATCTGCTCGTCTGGTAAATAGTCGTCGAGAGGCGAATCTGCCGGTAAAGGGTGTGATGTAAGGAAGTTAGCTAGCACTTGTCCCTTTACGGCACGGAGAGGAACAAAAGTTATGTCGAATTGCAATAGTATCATCGACCAGTGCGAGTACGCGGAAAGTGTTGGACAGGTCATCAAATATTGCAACGGATTAACTTTCGAGATAAGGTTGACCTTATGAGAGAGCATGTAATGCTCGAGTTTACGTGCGGCGAAGATCGGGGCCAAACAATGCTTCTCGGTGGAGGATACTTTACTTCCATCGGAATCGAACGACGGCTTAAGTAGTAGAGAGCATTTTCTTTTCACTCATCATTGATGCGGGCTAGCGGGGCTCCGAGGAGGCGTCTAGAGCCGTGGTATAAAGTATCGACGGTCTACCTGAGACTGGGGCTGCTAAGACAGGAGGTGTCATTAAGTATTGTTTAATGTCCTCAAAGGCCCATTGACATTTCTCTTCCCAAATGAATTTGGCTTCCTTTTTAACTAATGCCGAGAAGGGTTGACACCTACCTGACAAGTTGGAGATAAAGCGTCGAAGATATGTCAGCTTCCCTTGAAAGGATCGTAGCTGTTTTAAGGTTTTGGGAGGCGGCATCTCTAAGATAGCTTTAATCTTTTCCGGATCAATTTCAATCCCGCGATGTTGGACAACAAATCCTAAGAATTTTCCGGAGGTAACGCCGAAGGCGCATTTTAAGGGATTCATCTTAAGGTTGTATTGTCTTAGTCGCTCGAAGACAATTCTCAAATCATACAGGTGATCTTCCTTCAATTTACTTTTGACGACCACATCATCCACATAGCACTCAACTTGGTTGTGAATGAGCTCATCAAAAATCTTTGTCATTGCTCTTTGGTATGTTGCTCCTGCGTTCTTTAGTCTGAATAGCATTACTGTGTAGCAATACACTCCGATTGGTGTTTTGAATGACGTGAGCTTTTCGTCCTCTAGTGCCATCTTTATCTGGTTGTATCCTGAAGATCCATCCATGAAAGAGAATATTTCATGTGTCGAAGCGATGTCGATCATTAATTCTGGGATTGGCAATGGAAATTCATCCTTTGGACATGCTTTGTTCAAGTCTCTGAAATCCTCGCAGATTCTGATCTGACCATTCTTCTTCCTGACTGGTACCACATTGGCTAGCCAAGTATGGTATTGTTCTTCACGGACAAATTTAGCGTCGATTAGCTTCTTAACTTCAGTTATTACTTGTTGTTCGATTTCCAAACGCATTCTTCGGAAGCTTGTCGGCTGGAACGGAAGTAGGATCCACTCCTAGCACAGTGAACTGCGACTTCGGAGCTAATCACGGCATTTCATCGTAACTCCAAGCAAAACAGTCCTTGAATTCCATTAATAGCTTGATCATTTCCTCGGAATCTTCTTTATTGAGTAAGGAGCTAACAAAGGTTGGTGTAGGCTTTTCGCTAATACCTAAGTTAACTTCCATTAACTCATCTATTGTAGATTTGATTTCTTCTTCGAACTCTGGTGGAGCGTCTTCAATTTGCAGATCTTGAGCTCTTCCGTAGTTTCCAAGCGGTCTTCATTAGGTTCGCGAGTGACAACCAAATAAAATTTTGTATCGTCAGTCGAACTACTGTGCCGAATTCGAGACCATGTTTTGAATTGGGAGGCCGACCAAGCATTATTCCATAATTTTTCAAAGTGTTGTGATCGGCCTTTTGTCCATTGTCGAGGTAAGACACCACGGCGAATCAAATTTTGAACACGGGGAGAGTACCACTCGAAAAGGTAATTCCATTAATTTCGAAGAAGTGACATATTCAAATTGTACATCATTTTCAGTATTGGAAGAAGAAGTTCCACGGTAAAATTTGATTGGCTTTGCACAGCTGCTATGTACTTCTTTGACCCCCATACCCTCAATCTTATTAGACTGGATCGGGGTCAGCGTCATAGTGTGTACATAGTGGTTAATCTTCTCATACATCGATTTGTATTATTCGTTCTTCTCATCTTCGAGAGAAATCTTGAATTGTGGTTTCTTCCGGTTTGTTGTAGCTGCTTCTTTCTTGACTTCCTCTTCTTCCTCAGAGTTGTTCTCCCAATCAACGTTGATCACCGATTTTTCCGTCCAACTGTCACGAGTGTCTCTTCCACGACCTCGTCCCGGCCTCGACCTCGGATGCGAGTTACGGAGAAACCTTCACCATCTCGCCGTAAGGGAGTGGTGAGTGACTGTTGGACTAGAACTTTAGATTCTTCATTGTCTCGAATTTCTTTTGCTTCATTTGGCACGGTGTTTACGGAGAAGATTGTTTTCTTTGGAGGTGCGTAATAAGCTGCATCTTCATGGATTCCAATCTCATGTACGGAGAAAGGTTGCAAATCACCTTTAATGCACTGTTCTCCTCCTTCATAGTATTTTATGCATTGATGCAGAGACGACGGTACCATCCGGTTCTCATGTATCTATTGTCAGCCCAGTAGCGCGTTGAACGATGTTTCAGAATCAAGTATATGGAATTTTGCGGTTGTCTTAGCTAAATCACCAGTCTTCATCAACAGCGTTATTGATCCGAGGGCTCTTTCTCCTTTCTGGTTGAATCCTCTTAGTAACATCTTGTTCTCTTCAAGCTCGCGAGCATCAATTTCCAAGTATGCTAGCATCCAAAGATTCATTATGTTGATTGACGCTCCTGGATCCACCAGTACTCTGGAGAGCATAAACTTTCTGATTGTGACTGAAATGTACAACGGTCGGTTGTGATTGGGCATCCCAAGTAGTAGATCACTGTCGTCAGTGAAGGTAACACCTCGCGAGTTCCTTTAACGAGCGAACCTCGTCTAAGGATTCTCCGGCCATACGAGCTAAACAAATCTTTGGATCGAGTAAGGCCTTGATCGGAGGCTTCTCTCATCTCTTTTGATAAGATGAGAGCGTCGTAGATGCTCGGTTTGGCTGGTAGTTTCCTAAGATGGGCTAGCACGTTATAGTCCACTTTGTTACCATGTGTCTCGGTTTCTTCCCGAATGGGCGATTCTTCTGCTTGGGGTTGATTCTTCTGAGACAACCACCGAAGCTTTCCTTTGTCTTTTGGACTTGTTCTCGGAGGTAGAACCCTTTCGCTCCTTAAATTGACTTCTATGATTTCTTCGAATACGAGTAGCGAGTTTCTTGGTATCTCCTTTTGAATCGGCATGACGAGTTCTTCTTGAGTCGCTTCGGAATGCGAAGCTCTAACTCTATTGTGATTGGAGTTCCTTGGAATTCACAAATAGATTCATTGCTTGTTGAACTTTCATAGCCTTCTTGATGAATGTCTCCTTTGTCATCGTGATTGTCGAGGTTGTGTATGATTTGAGAATTGTTATTTGTATCGGAATCGAGATCTGGATTAGATTGGTTGTCGTTAGTTACGTAATCGTTAGAAATGGTCAAAACGTAGCCAATGTCATAACTCTTATCATTATAAGATCCCACCGGAGCGAGCAAATAATCATACAGAGTCAGAGGTTCAAGGAATTTTTCCCCCGAATCGGAAACAACCATCCTAAGATAAGTAGCCCCTAGCCTAGCATTGGGAGCCTCTGTCTTTTCTTCTTCTTCGATCTCCTTCTTTTCTATGATCTTTTCTTCCTGGGGCGGTTCTTCAATTGCAAACGATAGCGCCGGCTTGACAGGTTTCAAACTTTGAATTGAAGCACGCGCCGAAGCGGTTTGGATGCGATCCAAAATTTTCTTCGATGACTTCATCCAAGCAGTACTCCATCCATCATCGGTCGTGTAAGAGTCTATCGGAACAATGGGATCCGTTGAAATAACATTGACAAAACCTCCTTTCTGGGATTCTTTCATGTATTCCTTTGGGATCGTTATGTTTCCTTTTCGGAGATTGTTGTTAAGCCAACTTTTGAAGGTGATGCAATCCTCTATCTTATGTCCAAGCATCTGGTGGTAAGGGCGGTAGTTGGGATGGTCTTTCTTATTAACTTCTTCGGCTTCTTGGGTTCGCGAGTCGAAAATCCGAAGTCTTCATCAAACTGCGGAACATCTTTGGCATTGCCTCATTCTTGAATGGATATTCTCTATTTATAAGCTCCTTTAACGTACGCTGTGGGTGAGGTGGTTGCTCATATTGTTGAGTTGGCTGATAACCGGGTTGAGGTTGTCGGTAATTCTGTCGAGGTTGTTGATAGCTAGGCTGCAGTGCTTGCTCAGCCTATATTTGCATTAGTCTGTTTGCCCTTATCGATTGCCGCGACGATCCCGGATTTCTTTTCAAATGTCTTCGCGAGCTTCGTTTGTCCGTTTTGTCGACGAAACTTAGTTGCTTCGCTTCCTCTTGTAAGCTTCCGGCCTTGCTTAACAACTTCTCGAAAGTCTTAATTGTAAATCCCTTAAGGAGAAGTGCTTATCGGGCTATGAATGCTTTTAAGCAAGATACCGACTGCATGCTGCTCTTGTAGCTGTGGCTCACACTTCATGCTTAGATTTCTCCATCGAAGTATGTAATCCACTAAAGTTTCGTTCGGTTTCTGTTTCTCCACCACTAAGTCACCGATGGTGATATGGTGCTGAGCTCCGGCAAACCGTTTCACGAAGAGGTTTTCTAATTCTGAAAATGTCTTTACCGAACCGTTCGGTAACTCTGCATACCAATCGAAGGCGATCCCTGACAGGCTGCTGACGAATTGTCGGAAGAGTAAGGCGTCACTTCCACCAGCATTGAAACAACAAGCACGAAAATGTGCAACATGCTGTCGAGGATTTCCGGTATCATCAAAAGTCTTGAACAGAGGTGGTACGAAGCCTTTTGGGTATTGTACTACATCAAATTCTTTGGGGTAAGGTCTACCCATCTGAATAGATGCTCCGCTCTTAGAGTGTGCTAAGGCTTCTCGCACTTGCTGTTCTACCATGTTCTTGATGTCCTTCTCTGGAATCATATTCTGAGTAGAGTCTTTCTTCGGCTGATCGTCTCCGTTAAAGGATGTAATCTCTTTTCCTCCGTCTGTAATATGAATAACTTCTAGAGGCGTTTCTCTTGGGGGTTGAGCCGGACTCTGAAGAGTGGCTAGGGCTGGAGCCATCTCTTCCATCCTTTTTGTTATTTGAGAGATTGTATCATCTTTTTCTCGAATTTGTGCTCTTAATGCTTCCGGCTCATCTCTCTCGCAGTTGCGGGGCACCTTGCGAAGGCGACGATGCTCGTGTCTCGACCATGTTGATCTCCACATATTCGTCATCCATGAACTCCAACGAGTCAACTTCATCTCCAAACTTTTCTTCTCTTTCTCTTGCTAATCATTGAATGTCAGTTCTTAGCTTTTCCATAGCATCCTCCAATGGTATTTTTCGTGCGGTTTCGCAGTTATCATGCGATGGCTGTTGGATTTCCTTCTTGGGAGTCCCCTTCATTACGGTGGCGCTCTCTTCGAACTCGAGTCTCCTGACGAGACTTTCCTTTTCAGGTCGTTGTTTTGGTCTTAATTGGCCAGTAGTAGGACACCATACCATCCTTCTAACGACGAAGGCCGAGGACCGGATGGTCCGTCGGTCGAATGCTTCGGAAGGTGGTATCCTCCTTGATCTGTAAACCTGAAACAACAACAGGTGGACTAGCCTTCATCTTCTTATTCGGCTTTTCTGTGGCGATAACAGTTTCTACTCGCTGCCCAAGATGGGACTTAGCTAGCACCCGCCCTATTCTTCTTAAAATCTACGATACGGGACATTTCTCTTTCTTTGCTAACTTCTCTATCACGATCGTAGTCGGGCGAATGGTGTAATCCTAGCCCTTTTCTTTCGATTGTCGCTATAGTATGCGGGTCGAGGTAATACGGAAGCAATCTTGAGGACATTTTCCTCGTCGAGTCTGCGGCGGAGAGGGGATGGAATCTACTTCCTTCCAAAAGCGGTGTATACTCGGGCAATGGTATGTACTCGGGTAGTGGTGTGTACTCGAGGATTTCTTCTAAGAAAGCGACTTCGGCGACCACGGCCTTTCGGCGATCTTCCTACCTCTGTTTCTTCTCTGAGTCAGTGTTAGGGGTGGAACCCTTGAGCTGGACCCAATTTCGAAAATAGAAGGTCTTGCATGGAAATCTGTACCCTCCACGGTAACATGCTCGTTACAAATTTAAACTTCCTTCCCCTTCAGTTTGGCGGAAGCCGGGGTAGGTGCAGAGACGACTAGACCAGTGGGGGTAGAGATAATAGTCCTCCTATGGACAGTAGTATTCTTCTCAGCTGGAACCCTTTACAGGGGAGGGAACTCTTAAGTTGACTTAAGGTTGAACTCGATCAAAGGTCTTTCAGTTTCAGGCACTTTGTCTGTAAGTGTGAAAAGGGTGACGTCGGTGATCTTGACATCTGTGTTGCCAAATCCTTGTCCAAAACAGATGATCCCATTGTCGGGCAGACTCATCCTTGTAAACGACGAAGTCCGATCCATTGGTGAAGGAGAAAATTAGCATTGGGGCAGACATTTTCTGCAAGGTAGATTCTGATTGTCAGTCCCAAGTTATGCTTCTTCTCATCAGGATGAAAATAAAAGAATCGAAAAGAGTCTGAACACATTTTTGTTCATGTATTTATAAAAAGGAGTTATTTGTTAAAAGAGTCATTCATTAGAGGGTTTGTTTATTAGGAACGGAATGTTCAAAGGTGTAGAGAAGGTAAAGAATCCGATTCAGAATTGGAAAGGAAGAGAAAGTCTTATGCAAGACTTCTTGACTCGAAGGACCGCTCCTAAACTAACACCTATTGGGGGTCCACCCCATCTCAGAAAAGAGGTAAAAGGATCTCGGAACCTCTCCGTTTAGGGGTGTCTAAATAGTGGCTCCTAAATCTAAGAGGAGTTGGTTATACTCATTCAAGAAAGAAATGAACGGGGTATTCCAACGGAAGAATGATAGTTTGGTCCACTAGGGGCATGGGCTCACAACTGATTTATAAAAACAAAGCCGTCTGATCAAAATGGAGAGAGGAATTATTTCCCAGCAGAGTCGCCAGAAGTTGTCGGCATATTTTTAGGTTATGTGTTTTATTTTGAAAAGGGGTCGCCTAACAGAAATTGTCGGCGAATTTTAGATTTAAAATTTAATTTAAATATGTATATATGGTTTAGAAAGTAGTATTTGATTTTAAAAATAATTTTAAGATATGAAATCAAACCGATCTCACATCCCAAATAGTTTATATAAACGAGCACCGCATCACAAACCGTGTATCTATCTCGAAGGACAAACACACTTCGCTTGACGATGGGACTGGATTAAATAAACTAGAAGATTTGTGACATCCATTTGGTCCGCGAACCAATTTTATAAGCCGACAAGTTCCCCTGCTTAATATAAATGAATTAAACGGGGGTTTATATTACTCAGGTTCTTAAAGTTCCCTATAAGGGCAAGCCCCTATAGTTAATTACATCCTAAGTGACGGGAATCACTTAAGAAAACTCTCGATAATGATCGGTGGTTTTGCTCTCAAGAATTTCAAAGTTTAAGGTTTTCAAACGATTGGATTTTGGAAATTTCAATTGGGAATGGATCAAATTTGGAACAGTTTATTTTAGGAGTCCAAAGGAAGAGAAGTAGGAGAAGCTGAGGATCCAAGAGGAATCTTGGCAACTTCCCACACTATCTTATGGTTTGGCTTCAATTTGGAAATTTACTTAATGTTTCCATCCTGCCAATTTTAATTAATTAGGACTTATATTTGCATGACGCAGTCATGCAAATAGCCTCGAAGATGTGAGGGTTTATGTCGTATCGGACGACGACCTCGGAATCCTAAAGTGTTAGGGCTTATATTGCACAACAGAGCTATGCAAAAGCCTAAAGACGAAGTTAGGATTTACGTCACGCTAGGCGAACTACCTCGAAATCCTATGGGTTTGTTGTTTAATTCTAGGAATGTTTAGCTGATGTAGAGTTGTTTTGTTGATGATGATGGTTGTGCTGCCCACCGTGCTCCAAGCTCCTTGTTGTTGCAGAGGTTTAGTTTTAGAAGTCATAAATCAGGAGATGAGAGAAGTGTTTTGGTTTAGAGAAAATCTTAAAATCCGAGTGTTTTTAATATTTTAATCAAAACAAATCTTAAAGTTGTTTAAACAGAACCGATTAAGATCCCACGGTTCCGTCATCCCAACACCGTTATTTTCATCGAATTCACTTAGTCCAGATGAATTTACTAAACTCAATTGAATGAGTTCCACACCTTCATTTAGACCGTGGGAAATTCCGTTAGCAACACGTGGGTTACATCATCCGAGGTATTCCCCATCATTCAACGAGACATTTTAATTTAGTTGCAATTATAGTTTTGTGTTCGGTTTGTGATTAAATTTTGAGTTGTTTTATATTTTAAAATGTTGTGGCGGTGATTTTTATCTTGTAATGACTTTTAACTTAGTTTTGGTTTCAGTTCAGGGACTATCCTAAAGGTTTTGGTTTTCATGCAACGCTTGTTTATCATGCAAGAAAAGTAAAGTACATTTGCAAAAAAGTAAATTGCAATAAAATAAAAGTGTACCTGGAGGGTCTTCCCGTCATCCCAAGCTGCACTTAAAACACATGTTAAGGCATTTAAATATTCCAACAAGTTCCTAGGTAAAGCTAAGGGAAAGGTTTTGGTTGTCTATCAAAGTCCTAATCCTATAGCTAGTTACCTCCTATGACATCTAGGTTCTTGTATTTTGGTTTAAGGATGATTTTCTTCATCAAAGAACAATTAAGTTCAATTGTTCTTATAAACATCCTATCATATTGAGGAAGTGCTTAAGACGAGTCTTAAACATCTTTTCAATACCTCTAGGATTGTTTTAAGTCCAAGAGAATTTAATTATACAAGTGAACTAATCATCCAGGAGTTTAAGTTTTGTTCTTTTGCTCGATGAACTAGGATGTTTGAATATCCTATGAATGAGGTAACACTTCACTAAATACTCCACTTAGGAGTTATGATAACAAGAGCTTTTAAGGGAAAATTGATGTTTTAGTGATTTGTGATTTAATTTAATTTTAATTAATGGGTTTAAGTTTGGAATAGTGTTCAAGTTGTCCTAGATTTATTTTGAATTCTTTATGTCTTAAGTAATGTTATATTTAATTCAATTTAATTTAATTTAATTTAATTTAATTTAATTTAGTTTAATTTTAATTTAATTTTATTTTAATTTTAATTTAATTTTAATTTTATTTTAATTTGATTTTATTTTTAATTTAATTTAATTTAATTTAATATGTTTTAATTTAATTTAATATGTTTTAATTTAATTTAATTTAACTTGAATTTACTTTGATTTAATTGTGATTTAATTTAATTTTAATTTGATTTAATTTATTTTTTTTAATGTTTTTAAAGATGATTTAATTTAATTGTTAAAGTATTAATTTAATTGAAATTTTGATTTAATTTAGTTTAAATGTTTTAATTTTAATTTAATTTAATAATTAAGTCTTTTAGTATTTTAAATCTTGAGTTTGTATTATCATTTTAATTGGGAATTAAATATTATTCAAGTGATTAATTTAGGGACTCTTAAATTAAAGAATAAATGTCTTCTTAATAATATCCCTATTTTAATAATTTTAATTTTTTTATTAATCTTCCAAATTTAATTAATTTATTAATTAAGGTTTACTTTAATTAATCTTAAAAATGATTGATGGGTCTCGACCCTTTAATTATTTAAATTTCAATCATCCAAATAAGATTAGGATCAAATATTTTACTCTCTCATTTTATTAAGCCTAAAGTTTTAATTAAGGGTTAAAATTTTAATTACCATTTTGCCCTTCAAGATTAATAATTCCATAACTCACTAAATTGAGCTTAAATGAATTTGAAAGTTTTATGTGACTTTACTCACATGTTAATTAAGACATTAGAGGAGAAAATGTGATTTTTCTGTATTTAATTTATTTATATAATTATTTTTTGTGGAAAATAGGGATTTTCAAAGAAAATTCAAAAAGATGACCAAGGGAATTTTTCTAATCTTAAGAAAATTATGGGTCATTCCTAAGGACTAGAGGACCACTTAGACCAATTTTGGTGATTTTTTAAATTATATTTTATTTATTAGAATTATTTTGCGTTTTGGAGTATTAATTAATTTAAAAATGAAATATAGGTTGAAAAATAAATTTTATATTTTTCTTAAATCTCTCTAACCTCAAGGAGTTCATAGAAATAAATTTTATATTTTTCTAATTTTTCTTTGATTTATTAGAATTATTTTAGGGAAAAGGTTGGAAAATATATTTTTTATATTAAAAAAATTACATTAAGCCTTTAAAATTCGAGTATCTTACCCTAGGGACTTAAGAAAAATATTTGGTTTGTTCCTAAATGATTAGAATTTAAAATTTGACATTTTGGTGATTTTTAATATTTTTATAATTTTTATTATTTTCTAATTATTAAAAATATTAAAATAATGATAAAAATCAACTTTTTTAGAAAATTACAATTTTAATTTTCCTAAGTTCCTCTGATATCAGAGAAGCTCTAAAACCATTTTTGTGAATTTTTGAAAAGTATTTTGTGAGTTATGAATTTTTAAGGTTTAATTTTACCTATTTTTACTTAAGAGGCTTAATCAACCCATTTGGTGGGGTTAATCAAATCCAATTGGTTTCAAATTTTTATGTTATGTTCTCTTATCCCTAGAGGACAGTGGAGAATTGTTTTTAAGTTAATTTGATGTGTGATTAACCCTAATCAATTAAAGTTCAATTTTGGGTATTTAGGCCAAATAGGGTTATTCCAAGTGAACTAACTCGAAACCTATTTTTCCTAGGGTCCTACTAGTCATAAGAAACATCACCAAATTTTCCTAGAATTTATTTCACAACATGCTAATTATTGGAATTAAAATATCTAAAATAGTAGAATGCAATTGAAAAATCAATAACTTCTCATAGGGATGGCCTCTGACCTTGGAAAATTCAGGGAATGTTCCCAAGTTCAGAGGCTTCAAAAGCCCTATGGTCTCATGGCATGATGAATTGCCTATGCAAATGGAGAATTAAAACAATGTAGAGAGTAAATAAATTATTAAAAATAAAATACTCAATGAAATTACTTGATTTCTTTTCCACATTATTCTCCTCCGTTCATTCGAGCGAGAGGGTATTTTTATTTTATTTTTATGATTTTTTTACACAAAGTTATGGATTTTTGAAGTTCTGGTAATTAAATAAATAGAAAAATAGCATATTTATCTACTTATCCAAGCGGCGCCACGTCAACCTCGGCAGCTCCGAAGGGGGTACGTATCGCGTTTTGATTGGGCGCCGCCATCTGAGTCAGCCGTCCCGGGACCCGCCTTTCACGTAACAGGTTCTGGTCCGACGCGATCCGAGCCGTCTCTCCAATACACGCGCGATCCAACGGCTCCCAGTCATCGTCTATGACTGGTGCGAACCCGTGACCGTAGACCTTCTAACCCTAATTTCTCACTCGATTCTCCACGGATTTTTGTGTTCTTATGCTCTATGGATTCATCTTGAAGAGACGAGCACATCCATATGGTAAACATGTACTGAAATTAACTTAAACTAAATGGAGAATCTTTGTAAGCTCGGGAGGAAGAGTGAGTCCATACCTTTGCTCAAAGAAGTGAAGCTTCAATCTGAGGGTTGTGTCACGTTCGATTGGGTCCAAGCAAGCTCCGGATGAAGTCCTTGGCACAGTGAATTGTCCAGGTATGATTTCGACCACGGCCGATCACAAAGCTTGGAGGTTGGAAGCAATGGCCGGCTCTGGTGAGGGGGATTTTGCTTGGGAAACTTCTCCTCTTGGTGCAGTGAAGGTGTAGAGTCAATCGATTTGAGGATTGACTCACTGTGGTGAAGTGTCCTGATTTTGGGCTTGGATTTCAACTCTGAAATTGAGCTCACAAAGAGGAAATTGTAGGGGGATTTCAGTGGGGATCAAGTTCTCTATGTGTAGAGAGTGGTCTGGGATGATTTTGGCAGGGCTTCAGTAAGGTTTTGTTCAGCACCTCTCTTGGCCGAGAGGAGGGGGTGTTTAAATAAGAGAGGATGGAGGGCCTCCTGTGGGGGTTTAAGGGTTGGGATCGAGCTTGCTCTGGTGAGGAGAAGAACAGTGTGGAATGGCCATTTGGAGTGAGGCAACTCGGCGAGGTGGAATTCGAAAATTTGGCTCCTCCTAAGGTCTCGGCCATGGTGTTTTCCGGCGATCCGGGTGGTCGGCCGGCGAGCATGGGTCACCCTCGGGTTCGGGTGGGTCGGGGGCTGGAGGTTTTGCGAGCAATCGAGCTTTGCCATGTGTAAAGGGCTTGGATTAAAATGGCATGGGGGAGAGGCCATTTTGGCTTGATTTGGTCCAAGCCATGATTTTGGGTTAGGTTCACCTCCCCATGGCTGATTTGGGCTGAGGGAGGATCATTTGCATTAGCTAGAAAGGGGTGGTGAAGTCCTTATCTAAAGTGATGTGGCTAATCTTGGTTTAGTGTGTAACATGGAAGGGGTTAAAAAGCTTAATGAGGTTTAAGAAAGGGGTCCCTCCTCTTGCTACTTTGGGTATGGTCACATGTCAAACATCCCATGGCTTCATATGGCTTGGCAAGAGCTTGGTCAATTTCATAAAAAAGGATTTTGTGAATTTTGGCATTTTGATGGGGATTGTAATGAGGCTTGATTTGGAATTGTTTAATTGATAAATTAGGACTTTAGGAATGATTTTAAATTGAATGTGTGATGAGTGAAAGTGTCATGTGGGCTTTAGATTGATTTGGGCTTTTGAATTTGGTGAAAATGGGCTTTTAGGAAGGTTTAAGAGAGTGGGCCTTCATGTTTAGCAATGGGATTTTAGATAAAAAAATAAAAAAAAATTTTTGCAAAGGGCCATGCCAAATAAATGTTGAATCTAGTTTAAGGATGTGTCTTGAATGATTTGAAGCAAATTTGAGGTGGTTTGGAATTGAATTGGGTTGAATTTGGGTTCATTTGGTAAATGGGCCAATGTAGGTCAAATTGGGCTAATTTGGGCCAATGTTGGGCTAAGGTTGAAATTGATGTAAAATTAATGTTGGGAAATGTTTATGGGAGTGTTTCAAAGAGGTTTCAACTTTGGTTGGGTTTTGGTTTTGGGACTTGGGCTTATTTGGGTTAGGTTTGGGTTTAGGTCAAAATTGGGCTTTTTTTGGTTTTGGGTTGAATTTGAGTGGGGTTTGGGTCCAAATTTTGGGAAAATCATGTTGGTGTTTTGTTTGTGGGGATTTTAGGGGAGGTTTAGAAAATTTTTAGGGTTAATTGGAGTTGAATTGGTTTGGTTTGGGCTAAGTTTGGGTCATGGGTCCAAATTGGGCTTTAAGGTCAAAAGTGAAATTGGACTCAAATGTTAATTAAATTGGACTTTGATTTAGTCTAGATTGATATTGTGGATATCAATTCGAAGTTTAGAATTGAATTGGACCAAAATTGGGGTCAATTGGGTAGATTTGGTTTGACATTGGGTTCACTTGGGTTAAGAATGGGCTAAATTGGGGGTTTTGGTAAAAGTGGGGTAAATTAACAAAATTGGCTCATGGTGTAGTTTGACAAAATGAAATTGGGAATATTTGGGATTTTTTGGAATTTTCTGGGAATTTTCTGAATTTTTGGATTTTTTGGCTAAGAGGGGCATTTTGGGTATTTGGAGGGTATTGGGGGGTATTTTTGGCTATGGATGATCAATTTGATTGGTGAGGAAATGTTCAAGGTTAATTTTGGGGAATTTTGGGTGATTTAGAAATTTTGGAGGATTTGGGGAACTTTAAGGGATTTTGGTAGGATTGATAGGTGTAGGGTTCCCGGGGTCAAAAATTGAAATTTTGGAAGAATGAAGATTGATCAAATATGAGTGAAATGGAATCACTTTGATTGAGCAATGAAGACATGTTAAGCCTATATGAGCCATGAGAGGACTCATTTGAGGCAGTCACTATGTTGTTCCTAACCCTCTTAGCCAGGGGCTTAGGGGTTAAGGTTCATCTATATGAATTACCTACATGAGTCAAGGAGTCAAGTTGGGTATGGGTGTGGTTTTAGGATTTGGATTGTGTGTGTGAGAGTGTAGAGTATGAGTGTAGTGAGTGTGTAAGTCGGCCCTCACCGGACCAAGCCACCCGGGGGTGGTCCTATGGCGAAAGAGTCCCATAGGGAACTCATCCTTTAAACCTTCACTTTTGATCTCGACCCTCCAGGTGATTAGGGGTCTACAGATCAAGCTTGTGGGGTTTTCGAGGAGACAAGAAGTGGTTTAAATTTCTAAAGGATGGGTCCCAATTCTAGTTCTCTAAGATAGTCAAAGGAAAAGCCTAAGGCTATATCCTAAGCACTAAAGAGGGAAGAGAAGACCTCATCAAAAATGTGGTCAACATGATCATAACTGATGGTGGATCCCATTTCAGGAATAATCAAATTAAGAGATTAATTGAGAAATATATTATTATTCTTAGAATCTCTACTATTTATCATCCCCAGACTAGTGGTTTAGAAGAAGTGTCTAATCATGAAATTAAAAGAATTTTGGAGAAAACTGTGGATAATCATAAATTAGATTGGTCTGCTCGATTAGATACTGTTTTATGGGCTTATAGTACTTCTTTTAAAACCCCTATTGGAATGTCTCCTTATAGATTAGTATTTAGTAAGACTTGCCATTTACTAGTTGAATTGGAGCATAAAGCATATTGAGCGATAAAAGAATTGAATTTTAATTTGAAAATTGCTGGAGAAAAAAAGATTTATGCAATTGAATGAATTAGAAGAGATTAGAAATGCATCTTATCACAATGATATAATATTTAAAGAGAAAATGAAATTGTGGCATGATCAGAAAATATTAAGAAAGAAATTGAAATTTGGACAAAAAGTTTTGTTATACAACACAAGATTGAAGTTATTTCCTGGAAAGATCAAGTCTAGATGATTAGGACCTTTTACAGTTGTAAAAGTTCATTCTTTTGGAGCGTTGATATTAAAGACCCTGATACTAGAAAGATTATCAAAGTTAATGGGCATCGAATAAAGCCTTACTTTGACAGGTGTCAACCTGACTTCAAAGAGGTTTTAATGCTGAGTCATCTTGATTAACTGAATACTTTGTCGGGCTGACGACGTTAAACCAAGCGCTTTATGGGAGGTAACCCATATGTATTTGTGTGGAGTGTTTGCTTGTTCGATGTAGTTGTGCTTTTTAGATAGTTATTTTTGAATCCTAATTACTACTAAATACGTTTAAAATTGATAAATGGTGGTTCAAATTGAGATATTGAAATATTTTAGGGCAAACGAAGTTTGGCGAGAATTTTTTACCACTGGCACCACCGGCGCCAGAACGGATGCCGCCGGCGCCCTATCACAGAGTAATACTGAACTTACAGGTTTAAGCGCTGCCGGCTCCTGATCCATGAAAAAATACCTATTTTTATGCCTTGATTTTTATCAAAATTTTAAGGATATTATGCTTTAATGAAAGGTATTTTTGTGTTTTGGATGTAGGTGATGAAAAAATGTTCAAGAAGAAAAAAGGATGAAAAAGAGAAAAAAGGAGCAAAATGGAGCCAAAATGCAAAATTGTCGAAATAATTGGCACGGCGCCTGGCGCCGAATCGGCACCTAAGCGCCAGTTCGATACAGAATTCTGTAAGATTTTTGACGACTTTTAGACGGTTATTTTGACGGTGTTAGCGGTTATTGGACCATCTAGAAGATTGGCAGTTATTCCTGGATTATAGGACATGTGATACATTGTATTTGGACGCTTGGAAACGGTTAGGATTATGAAGAGGTGCAATCCAAAGTGAACAGGTGCAAAGAAGCCGGACGCGAGTACGGCGCTAGGCGCCGGATTCCGGTGCTGAGCTCCGAACACACCTCTAGAAGATTCATTGAACATGAACACATTTTGAAGAGGTGCCGCAAGGAAACCCTTGAAGCTTATAAATAGGAGGCTACTCCTTCGAGACGCCAAAAAGCCACCGAGTCCCAAAACCACTGGGGCAAAACCATCGATGCCCGACCTAGTCCCCTAGCCCATAGTTCCATTTAGAGAGAGAAATTAGAGAAATATTTTAAGGGCCATATTTATAGTTTCTTTTAGTAATTAGTGAGTTTATTTTAGAATTTGTATTAAGAGTATTTGAAGAGTCGGTGCTTTTGAAGTCTATTTACTTTGGAGTCAGAAGGATTCGGAGGTTCGATTGGAGAAACACTTGAGATAAGTATTTGTATTTTGATTCGAAGTTTTATTTATATGTTTTGTTGTTTAAATTCGATGTGTTACGAGTAGTTACTTTACTTTCTTCTTTCAATTATGAAAAGATAAATAAGATAATATAAAATTTGTTGGAGAATTAAAAACTATATATATTTTTTAAACATTGTGATGATATTAATACGAATCTTAATTTACTATTTAAATTGGCCATTTAAATTGTTAAAATCTGTTGAAGAGTTTTGAGACCTAGAAGGAGATGAATTCTTAGCTAGTAGATATCACATGAATCCTTGGGTAGTCGAAGGCCTTGATCGGGTTATTCAAGGTGAAGTGCAAATAAATACGAAGATATTATTTAATGGGCATAGAATTGATAAGTTTTTAGAGTAACAGGCTAAATTCTTGTAATTTGGTTTATAGAGAAGGAAAGGGTCACTAGTAGGGCCAACCATAGCCACCCTTAGACATCTAGTAGTGTCAGCCTAGATTAACCCATTTTACTAACAATACATCCGACACGATCTATAGATTAGCTGATGTTCTTTATACTATCGAGCGAAGGTAAAGAATAGGAATGCTTCTATTTGGCACAATACCATAAATTTATATTCTCCACGAATATTATATTGTCTAAAAAGTCTTGGATTAATTGAAAGGAAGAAAGTTGTTTGATTATTTTTATTTACATCAATCATTACTTTATTACTGCTTTATTTCTGCATCTAGTAAATTAAATATAAAATTTTTAACTTTAAAAGAAATACATAAAAATAAAATCAAAATATTTAAAAAAAATTCTATAATCCTACTCGTGGGATCGATGCGGGGTCTTTATTTAAAGTCTATATTACTTGAAGCGATACGTATACTTGCGTAGTACCCCTAGTGTGTAAAATATTTTCCATAAAATTATATTTATATACACTAGCTACTATTATTATTTAAGTCAAAGTATTGGCTATAACATATTTTTGATAGCATAAATTACTGCATTGTTTGGCGATTGCAAACTATGTTTTTGGTGCATTGCTGCGGATCGAGGGTTAAGTTTTTGGCCTATTGGCGGTTTTTGAAGTTTCAAAATGTGAGTTTTGGTTGTTTTGAGCGGGATCTTCATCCTTATAACTCCCTAAACTCCATTTTAGACTTCCTAACTCCAGAAAAATGAAAACTACCATTCCCAATTCACATTTCATGGATTCCTACTCTATAGAAACCCCTCAATCTCACATTTTTAACTAAGGAAGTTCATAAGTTTTGAGGAGCAGCGATTGTTCAACAAAGTGATGATGAAGAGGAGGATTATCAAGAAAAGGGGCCTCATAAATATGGATAATCCTACTACTAGAATTGAAGAGATAATTAAGGAGAGACGTTGAGAAGTTCTTTGCTACACTACAGCTACCGTAGTTGTTCCGGTCATGAAAGAATTCTATGCAAATCTTCACGGGATCAACCAAGGGTTCGTATTGGTGCGAGGTAAGTTTGTGCAATTCACTCCTATAAGAATTAATGATCTCTTTATGATCAAGAATGTACCTATTTGCCATTATTCTAATTTCAATGCCACAAGTGATAATATGAATGATGTGTATCGTTATTTGACGAATGAGAATGAGGATTGTGAAATTAGAGAAAATGGATATATTAGTTTCTCTTCTGCATCTCTAAATCCAGTATCAAAGCAGTGACATTACTCAAAGTTATTTCCAACATTGAAGATTAGCAAGGTAACCAAGGAAAGTGCCATTTTAAATTTCTGTATTCAAACTGGGAGGCTGATTGACATTGGTAATATAATTGTGAAATCAGTTTTGGGATTAATTGGTCATGGATCTAAATATGGGCTTGGACACCCGTCAACCATATTTCTGTTATGTAGTCAATCACAAGTTTCATATGAGAGTTGGGAAAATGTTCTTCTTCCATAGAGGCCTATTGATCCAACTAATCCTTATGACTACCAAACAGTGGGAGATGAAGATGATATGAATTTGCTTGCTGATCAACGAACACAGATTTCACAACCAATTCAACCCTATTTTCTGAAGGTTCCAGAATGATATTGAAGAGGATCAAACAGTTGGAGAAAGAGGTACAGAATGTTTTGAATGCAATCCATAACATTTCTGATTTATTGGATCATATAGATTGGAGAATGAAGCAAAACTTTGATCACACTGGTCGAATTGAGATGGGCTTGATTAATCTAATGAAGAAGAACTTGGTGATTACTGAGGATTCATCTGACTAATTTCCATTTCACCCGTTCTATAATTTGTTCATGCATCAGCAATCAATTGGAGACATTAAAGGAGAGGATAGTTCTGGAACCGATGTGGAGTAATTATTAGATTCTATTTATGTTTGTTGTGTTTTTAATTTACTTTGCTTAATTTTGTTTGGTGTATGTAGTATTTACTTTACTTTGCTTTAAAATTTGAATTTGGATTTGGATATGCTTAGTTTCATTGTGTGCTTAGATTTTACTGTTTGCTTTTCGTAGAGTACTTGTGACACAAACATCTAAGAGTTGTTGGTTTGGTTTGAACGAACATATTTGGTGTTTATGTTGTAACTTAGATTTATATATAAAAGTTTGCTGTGTATTGTTCATGTAAAGAATTGTGCTAATTATTGCTTGTGAGATGAAGTAGATGCTTATTGAAGTATTAAACATCATTGTGGAAGTCAAAATGATCAAAATTACGAAAAAATTTTCGGACCCAGAAAAAATTTCGGACTGGGGCCGCCGGTGCCCAAATCCAGAGAATTTGGCAATTTTTTTAAATAGAGCACCACCGGTGCCCTATCGAGCGCGGCCGGCGCCCAAACACAATAAAAGATCGAAAACCCTTGATTTCATGATTTTTACTCTGGGACCCGCAGATTTTTCCATTGCTTTCATCTTCCTCCTCCATTTTCGTGATTTTGAAGACCTATGGCTTGCTAGATCTCAGATTTGAGTTGATTTCATAGCTTTTTGAGGCCAGATCTACACTTCTCTTGGTAAGAGCTTCACTTTAAGTTAAAATTTTTTTATTTTCACCATGGAAATCTCTCACATTGCTTAGGTTGGAATTTTTGGAGTTTTAAAGAGATTTTGAGATTTTTATGATGAAATTTGCTCTTACTTGTTTAGAATAGTATTTGGAGTTTGTAACATTGTGAATTTGAGATTTATTGGAATTTTTTTGCAAATTTTAGAATATCACATGGCTCCAAGGATGAGTAAGGTAAGAGGAAATTGGATTTTGATGAAGAAAAATTCGTTAATATTAAAGCACAATTTCGCTTTAACTCTTACATTTATAAGTGTATCCAAGATCTAACTTTTGATAGTCCTGGTGGATCTTTAGAACAGTTAATTGCAGAGCGGAACTAGGAACGATTTTGTTATTTTACTGTGAATGCTGTTATGGGAGTTATTAGAGAGTTCTATGCTAATGTGCCCTGGACTAAGACTGAGTATGTGTTAGTTAGAGGAAAAATGGTTGAGTTTACTCCTTAGCGTATCAATGCTTTCTATCAGACTCGGGAACCATTTGTTTGTGAATATGAAAACTTTGATACTCGAGGGGAAACTATGAGAGAAGTGATTGCTTTTCTGATGGATGGAAGAGGGGAATGGAAGATAAGTTAAAAACAGATGATGAACTTCCCCGCTTTCACATTGAATGTCGCATCAAAAGTTTGACATTATTTCATCTCTGCAAGACTATTACCTTCTTATCACCACAGCAAAGTTACAAGGGATAGAGCAATTTTAAACTATTGTATTTAGAAGATGAAAAAGATTGATATTGGAGCTATTGTCTACGAGAACATTCAGACTATTGCTAGAGACGAGACCACTAATGGATTAGGGCATCCTGCCTTAGTTCATGCTCTGTGTATTCAGTCTGGAGTGGAGTTTAACAGTTCTAAAGAGGTGGCTATACAGTTGAGACCAATTACAAAGACTATTATACGTATTTACGAGTCTCATGTGGGAGCCCGAGTTGAGAGTAGGAGTGCTGATATTCCTACTATGAGTTATGATGTTCCATCTACATCTAAGCCGCCTACCTTATCTGATATTATGGAGCAACTGAGATTACAGAGTGCTAGTGTGGATAGACTCCATGGTAGGATGGATGTGTTTGAGGCCAAGAGTGATGTGAATGAAGATTATCTGTAGATGAGAGTTGAGTTCGATATTGCCTATTATGATGCTCAGGTCAGATTTATGAGGGGGGAGTCTGATGTGATATTTCCTACTTACCCTGACTATACAACATATAGATCTAACCCTGCTGATGACCCTGCTGATGATCCTGGTGATGGAGATTGGTAAATTGTTTGTTTCTATTTCTGTTGTTCTTATTGTTGTGTTGTACTATTGTGATGCAGTAGTTATTTGTTTTTCATGTGATGTGTAACCCTGTTGGTGTACTATTATGTTGTATTGAAACATTGAAATTATTAACTGGACTGTGTAGTGTTGTGATAGTTTGTTTAGTAGTAATGGTGTTTTGTTGGATGTTTAGATGTTTAAATTTAAAATCTCTTTACCTTGCAAATATTTAAAATTTTTATATCACTGTTACTAATTGTATCATGCCTGCTAGTTGTAAATTTTGATTAAAATCAGATAACTATTGAAGATTTCAAGATCCCAGCACAAAAATGTTAGTTTCCTTTTACTCTCTATTGTTTCAAATTTACTGAAACTTTTAAGTTTGGGGGAGAATAGAGAAATATTAACTTTTATTTGTTCTCAATAATTATATTTTCAAAAATTATTAGCATAATTTCTGGTAGTTGAACCTTACTATATAGGTAACTAAAACTTTTTATTTTAATTGAATATTATGGAAGGATTGGATGAAAGTTTTTAGTAATAAAGTTTAATTTTATAAGGGTAAGACATTTGGTATGAAAGGATTTGATTATAGTTAACTATTTAAAGTAAAGAAAACTGTATTTTTGAAATATTAAGGGACTTAAAGTATTGTGTGTTAAGAAAAGATTGTGACTTTATGATGAATAATAAAGCTTGTACTTAATTATAAAGTAAGGAGTGTCTCAAGTTTCAACTTTAGAAAGAGGAGAGTAAAGTTCAAAATCATTAAAGGTTATCCAGATATAGTAATCCTCATTAAAAAAAGAGAAGAAAAAGGAATGAAAAAAAAGGATTGAAAAACAATCCCGAAAAAAAAAGAAAGAAAGAAGAACAAGAAAATAAAAAGAAAGAAAAATATTTATGAGGAGAAGCTTGAGGAGATGCCTAATAAAAAATTGGCTTCACTTGAGTCACCCTAAAGGGAGAACTTGATTTCATTTCTGAATTTATATTTAAAGTGTTGGCCTACATTCTGATGAAGTTTGCATGAACTCCTTTTTCACATAGTCTTTCAAGGCACTCTTATTGTAACAAATTATGATTTATCTTGAAATAAATAGAATACTAGAACCCTTAGACTTGATTGTTGAATATTCTTATACCTGTAATGTTGACCTGAGTTACTGAATTTCTTTCTAAAAGTCTTACCAATATATTCTTTTGAATGAAAAATTTTAGTGTCATACAGTTGAAAAGTACATTGCGTAGAGTTATATTTTATGTAGTAAAAGGTTTACTTGAGGACAAGTAATAGTTAAGTTTTGGGGATTTTGATGCACCAAAAATATATACTATTTTTGCTATATAATTTTACCCATTTTTAGTGATATTGCACTTTAAAGAAAGGTTTTTTCATGAATTGTTGTAGGTATGATGATTTTAGGTGATTGGAGCGAAAAGAAGTGAAAAGGAACAAATTTGGAGCAAAAAAGAAGCAAGAAGGAGCAAAAAGGAGGAAAACAGGTTCTGGCGCCGCCGGCACCAGAATGGGCGCCGCCAGCACCATTTTCCAGAGACTTTTGTAATTATTAGGACGATAGAGCGCCGCCGGCGCCCAATGTCGGTGGAATTCAAATTTGAGGAGTTTTGGCGACTTTTTGAAGGGATGCCTATGGAAAATCTTGGGATTTCATTCCTAACTTATAAGTAACTGTTTTTGGATGAAAATTGGAGTGATTCTTGTGTATTGTAGTGGCCTTGGTGTGTGTTAAGTGTTAGGGTTTAGGAGAAGAGTGTGTAGAAGTGAGAATTTGAGAGGAATTCTTCTTTAAGGAGTAAAGGAGAAGAATTAAAGTGAGAGATTGCTTCTTCCTTTCCATTCTAAAGAGGGAATTAAGTGTTGTAAAGAAGAGAGAAAAGGATTCAAAGGAACTTCAAGGAAATTGCATTGGGGATATATATATATTCTGAGAGCGGATGAGAGCGGATGAGAGCGGAAAGGGTTCTTGGTGCTCTTTTAAGGTTTCGTCTTCCTTATCTGACGGCGCTTGATGATTGGATTTCTTGCTGTTTTTTATCTTGTTTACGTTTGTTTTCTTAAGGATCTGACGATTTTAGCTTCGTAGAATGGCCGATCTTCTCAATCAGCCTTCTTTTCTTGAAGCTCTTAAGGGTAACATTGAATCATCTACTTCTTCTCATAATATTTGTTTATTTCTCGTTTCCTTCGAGAGACCGGTTTGGGGAGGATGGATACGATGGACTTTTAAAAAAGCTTCAGAAAAATGGTAAACCGGCTCTATTCTTTAATGAGGAAGAAACGGCTCTTCTTGCAGAGCCTCTTAAATATACTTTGATTGGTAAGTTCACATATGCTCACCCAAAGATGGAGATCATTCGAAGGTATTTTACCTATCTTAAACTTCTAGGTAAATGGAATGTAGGCCTCATTGATGGTAGGCATCTTATGATAAAGCTTGAGAATGAATCTGATTATACTCGGCTTTTCTCCAAGAAAGTTGTTACGATTGAAAAAGTTTATATGAAACTCCTTAAATGGATGTCGATTTTAATCCCGAGGAAGAACCCCAATTGTTCCTATCTGGTTTCGTTTTCCTGGGTTAAAATTGCAATTTTATAATAAGAAAGTTTTATATTCTCTTGGTAAAATTTTTGGCTCACCGATGAAAATCGATATGGCATCTGTCAATTATAGTAGACCTTCTAATGCTCTTATTCTTATTGAAAGGGATGTTATAGCTTCTTTCTGTGATTCTGTTTGGTTGGAGGACTCCGGTTCAGGGTATTGGCAATCTGTTGAAATGGAATATATTCCACCATATTGTAGTAAATGTCGTATGTTTGGACATAATTTTAATAATTGCTTTATTGCTCATCCTCAGTTGAAGGCTAAACATATTAAGAATTCTAATATTAATATGGTGGCCTCTAATAAAGATGTTAATATGCAACCAATTCTTGATCAGGATATTAATAATAATTCTGCAAGATCTACTAATTTTGCAAATTCTAATGTGATTGTTATTCCTGATAAGGTTGATGATGTTGTTCAGTTTTCTAAAGATTTACCTCAAGTTGTTCATAATATGGTTGCTTCTTCTAAAGATTTACCTCCAGTCGACTTGCAAGTAGATTTAGATCAAAATCATGTTGATCTAACTGAAGTCAATGAGAATAGGATAGTATCTTTTAATGATAATCAACTTATCAACAATAATCAATCGAATTTATTGATTGATCCTATTGTTGGTCAGGCAATTGAAAATGTTAATTTATCTATTACCAATAAGGGGAAGGATATTATTGGAGATATGGTTTCTGACAATTTAAATGCAGATTTTATTACTTTAACCAGGTCTGAGCTTGAAGAAGACTGGTTGGTTCAAAAATCCTCGAGAAGGAAGAAATTTAAAGGTAGCAGGGAATTAAGCTATATTAATCCTGATGCGGTGGTTGATCATATGAATGGTAAGATTGATTTGAATGAGGTAACTTCTACTTCTAGAATTACTAGAGGTAGGAAAGATACTGATGATGAATTATAATACTTTAGTACGGAATATTAGAGGTATTGCAGAATGTGATGCCTCTAATAGACTTAAAAAGCTTATCGGACAATATCATTTACATTTTTTGGAATTACGGAACCGTTAGTTAATTATGCTAATAATTCTAAATATGTTAGGAAGATTGGTAATTTTCAGTTTATGGCTAATGTTAACAATAAAATTTGGTTCTTTTAGAAAGACTTTATTAAGGTTGAGGTGATTATTAATCATGCTCAATTATTGCATATTCTTGTTTCTTATCTTGATGTCTCCTTCTATTTTTCTATTGTTTATCCTGGTTGTACTAGGCAGGATAGACTGATTTTATGGAATTTAATTAATTGCATTGGCCCTTTGAATGATCCCTGGCTTGTTGGTGGTGATTTTAATGTTATTTCTCTGTTCATGAGAATAGAGGTGGTCTTTCTCCTAATATTAATCTTATTTCTAGTTTTAATAATGCCATTATGGATGCTGAGCTTTTTGATTTAGGGTTTTCTGGTAATTCCTTTACTTGGCATAGGGGTAATGTTTTTGAAAGACTTGATAGGTTTTTAGCTAATTCCAGTTGGTGTAATAGGTTTATTAGTTTTGAAATTTTGCATTTGGCCTTTAATGCTTCTTATCACACTCATATTTTATTAAAAGTTTTCAATAAGACCATTAAAAGAGCTTATCATTTCAGTTTCCTTAATGTTTGGATTCAGCATCCGTGTTTTATGGATTTCATAAAAAATAATTGGGTTTCCAGTAATTTTTGTTTTCATACTCTTAATTATGGGCAGAAGTTCTAGTATATTCATAAACATCTTGCTAATAAATTAAGATCTTGGAATTGGAATGTTTTAGGTAATATCAATAATATGGTTTTAGAGGCTGAGACTAGAGTTAAGGATTTAGAGGTCCTGTATCATCATAATATTATTAATCTTGATCTCTTTACTCAAGCTCAGAAAGATCTTACTTATGCTATTAACATTGAGGAGAGCTTTTATGCTCAAAAAGCTTTTAGGTGTAAATTTTTGGATGGAGATAGAAATACCTCCTTTTTTCAAGCTTGCATAAAGAGTAGGAGAAACAGAAATTTTATCTCCTCTATTAGAGATGTTAATGGTTATGAATTAACTATCGAGGAAGATATTATTAATGATGGTATTAGATTTTTTTCAAACTTGTTCTCTAATGATAACGATTCTTTGGATATGATTAACTTTGACGTTTTTCCTTTGATCGAGAATTTTCATTTGAAGAATTTCTCTTATGTGCCTTCTTCTTCTGAGATTAAGAATGTTATGGACAGTATGGATGTTGGTAAGGCTGCTGGGCCTGATGATTTTACTGTTGATTTTTATAAACACTGTTTGGACATTATTAAAACTGATTTTATTGGTACTATTCAGGATTTTTTCCGTGGCATTGATTTACCAAAATTTTTTAAAAGTTCTAGTATTGTGCTCATCCCTAAAAATAATGTTGTTAGTTCCTGGAATTGTTTTAGACCTATAAGTATTAGTACTGTTATTTCTAAAATAATTTCTAAGATCATTGTTGGCAGAATTCAATGTGTCTTGGGTAATGTTATTTCTTTAAATCAGACGGCTTTTATTAAGGGTAGAAATATTATTGATAATGCTCTTACAGTGCAAGAGTTGTTATTGGATATTGACAAAAGGAAAAGAGATGGGAATGTTATTTTCAAAATGGATATTAAAAAAGCCTTTGATTCCATGAGATGGGAATTTATCATTCATCTGTTGAAGGCTCATGGTTTTAATAGGGATTTCTGTAATTTAGTTTACATAATTCTTAATAATAACTATTATTCTCTTATTATTAATGGTAGCTCTAATGGTCACTTTACGGCTACTAAAGGTATTAAGCAAGGAGACCCTCTTTCTCCTTATTTGTTTATTCTAGCTTTTGATTATTTTTCTAGGTGTATTAATAAACTTTATGAGGATAATCCTTCCCTTAACTATGTGCATAAAGGTAACATAAGCATTTCACATTTATGTTATGCTGATGATCTTATTATTTTCACTAATTCTAATAAGAGATCTATTAAGAGGATTTGGAAGCTTTTTGATCATTTCCAGAAGACCTCTGGTTTGCATTTCAACACTGCCAAGTGCCACTTTTATGGCTCTAAGTACATCTCTAATGGTAAGTTGAAGTGGATTGATGATTATACCTCTTGTCAGCTTTCTACTTTGCCTTTTAAGTATCTTGGTTTTTTTTTGGATAAGAATTCTAAGAAAATTGTTCTATTTTCTGATTTGGTGGACAATATTAGAATGAAAATTCATTCTTGGGAAAACAAGTTCCTTTTTTTGGGGGGAGGATTACTCTTTTAAAGAGTATACTTACTTCTCTTCCTCTTTATAGTATTCAGGTGATGAATGTTCCTCATACTATTATTAGGAAGTTAGAGATTTTATTTAATAGTTTCTTATGGGATGGGTGTCGTAAGAAGGGTTTACACTGGAAATGTTGGGATAAGCTTTGTAAACCTTTATCTAGTGGTGTCTTGGGCTTTCGTAAAATTGCTGATTCTATTAGGTACAATTTTATGAAATTGTGGTTTCACTTTAGAGAAAATAACTCTATATGGGCTTATCTTCTTTCTTCTAAATATTGTGGTAATTTGCACCCGTTATCTATCTCTCCTTCCAATAATGATTCATATATTTGGAAAGAGATGTTAAAGGTTTCTAATTTGGTTGAAAGATTAATGTGTTGGGACGTTGGTTTTGGCAATATTTCTTTTTGGTATGATGATTGGACCTTATTAGGTTCTCTTGCAAATTGTTATGGTGGTCCTTTTGACATTAATGTTACTGTTAATGAGTTCTGGGATAATTCTAATTGGAATCTTCCTAAATTAAGGTCTGTGGTTAAGCATGCTGATGCTGTCTTTATTTCTAAGATTTCTTTGGAAAATATTAGATGTGATATTCCGAAGATCAAAGGTAAGCTTGGGGAGTCTGTTACTAAAACTTTTGCTTCGACTGACCCTATTCCTGTCGGTTTAGACCTGCAGTGGCTTTGGAACAAGTGGCTGAAGCTATCTATTTCATTTTTTTCTTGGAGGCTTTTACATAATTGCATACCTATTGATTATCTTCTTAAGCTGAAAAGTTTAAGAATTGTTTCTAAGTGTTTATTATGCGGTAATGAGGAGGAGTCTATTTTGCACACTTTTATTAAGTGCAAGTTTGCTGCTGATATTTGGAATAGGATTTTCAATTTTTGTGTCGTAAAGATGCTTTTAATAGCTATAATTCTATTCTGGAAATGTTTAGAGATTGGAACAGTAAAGGTCATTCTTTCCTTAGTATTATTCCCTCTATTATTGTGTGGTTTATTTAGATTAATCGTAATAATGTTAAGCATAATGGTATTATTTTGAGCTCTCTTCAAGTGGCTAGTCAGATTTACCCTTATATTTATAAATATCTTTCTGTTCATGATTCCTTCTCTTCTAGTAATAGTTTTATTGCTGTTATTGCTAATAATCTCAACGTTTCGTTGAATTTTACATTCAATTCTGTCAAACCTATTTCTTGGTGCAAACCTCCAGCTCCGTTTCTGAAAATAAATACGTATGCTTCATGGAATATTTCGAAAGCTGGTATTGGAGGTATTATTCGTGACTGGAATGGTTTGGTTATTGCTTGGTTTGCTGCTCCTATTAATGCTTTATCACCTTTAATTGTCGAGGCTGAGGCCATCATTTTTGTTATTCGTATTGCTCGGCATAGGAGATGGATTAATATTTATTTAGAAACTAACTCTTTAATTCTTTGGAAAATTTGTTCCTTAAATTATAACTGTCATTGGAGTATTGTGTTACAGATTAGAAAAATTAGAGCTCTGACTGCCGGATTGAATGTGATTTGGACTCATACACGACGTGAAGGTAACTTGGTGGCAGATTGGATTGCTAAGCTTGGAGCTCGGTTGATTAAACCAATTGTCTCTAATTATATTCCTGTGTTCTTAAATTCAGTTTTTGCTTTAGATAGTTAATGTTTATCTAGTGTTTGTTTTTGTTTTGTCGTGTGAGTTGTATGTTTTTATTTTTTTGGAAAAAGGGCCCGTTTTTAATTTTTCTTTTTGGTCTTATTGTAGGGTGTGTGTGTTGGGACCTTTTTCCCGGTTTTGTACTTCTTTTTTTGAAGCAATAAAATTGAGCATTCGTGCTCTTTTATAAAAAAAAAGGAAATTGCATTGGGGAAGAGAAAGAGATAAGTTGTATTTTCTTTTATGGTTTGTATGACTTTTCTTTTATATATAAAATCCATGTTTTATTGTATCTTCTTCATAAATTCTGAGTAGTCTCCTTCGTCTTTATTCTTGCATAGAGATGTGATGATGGATTGATGTGGATTTGACGTGCTTTTAATGTATTGAAGAAATTGTGATGGTTTTTCATTTCGAACTTAATTTACTTTTTGATTTGGACAATTGAATTGTTAAAATATGTTGTTGAACATTAATTCTGAAAAGATTTAGTGTCCTACAACAATAATGAAAAATCCATTCAATTTCCATGGATGAATTGCGTAGTGCATGGGAATTGAGTGCAAATAAATAGGGAAATGTGTTTTGATGGACTTCAATTTGGAGCTTTCAGGGTGACAGGCTGAGATCCCCAAATTGGTTCTAAGATTAGTAACTAAACTCGAAGGTTAGCCTTCAGGTGAAGGGTGAGTGGGAGCTCCGAAGTGAGAACCGGTATCCTCGCAACCTAGCCTTAGATTTAGTGACTAAACTTAGGATATGTTAGGATATGTCAATGTTCTTTTCATGCTTGGAAGACGGGGTACTCTTTTAAGGGTAAAGAAAGATTTATGCTACTATTTGGCACAATAACATAGATATTTGTTCCATATCATCCACACATCATATTCTCATTGCAAAAGGAAAGATAATTTTCTCATATATCAAAAACCTTTCAAATACATAGTTTAGTGTGTCTGTTAGATAATTCTATTTTTAAAGTTATTAGAAGTAATTGTAGTTTGATTAATTGTTACTGTTTTCTGCATAGTGATAATAGAAGTAAGTATTAAACTTTAAGTGCAATTTGAGTATCGGATTTCAGTGCTACATTATCTATTGTAAAACACTTTCTTCTACTTCGTAACTTCCCTGTGAAATCGATAACCATGACTCCATTAGAGCCATGTTTTACTTGATACGATACATATACTTGTGTTGAGTGCTTGGAATTTACAAAATCATTATAAACATATATAAATTTGAGTTCATAAATTCTTGCAATATAAAAGTCTGTATATCGTCTGGTCATGCATCACGAATTGGTTCATAGTTTTTAGGATTATTTTATGGATTGTTCACTATTTCTTCTACAAGTTCCTAAAATCTTTTCTATTTTCTAGTTGTCCTAACAATACTCTCTAGCTTTGAATCGTATGTTTCAAGTCCAGTAAGTTCTGAATGACACATACACCAGCTACGAAATCCACTAAATAAAATTTAAATATGCAAAAAAGTCAACACAGAAAAATTCAAAAACAACACACAAAGATTTTTTTAGAATTTTCTTTTTAAATAATCAAACGCACAAATAATAAAAAATAGTTAACGCTAAAGTTATCCAAATCTAAGACCTATAGGTTCAACTAAAATTTCCCTAAGCTAAATACATTGTTGCATCCCGACAATGACCCCAAAAGCTTGATACCCGCTTCCAAGTGCAACTACACTTTAGCAAGTGCACGTGTTGTATCAGTAATATCAGATTTTTTAGTCCAGAATGTTGATCCCACAGGAAATGAGGGAATTTAAGCTTTTGAAAAGTTCTCACCTACTAATTTAATTTCTAGAATGAAATATAAATAGTGTTCAAAGTCCTACAATTAAACATAAAACATAAAAGACGTAGAAAAACAACACACGTCAGAAGCGCATCACTCACGCAATATCTGAAATAGGATATATAATTCCAGCATCCAAATATTTTAAAATTTCTTTATTTACTTCTTCCTTCATCAATGGATTTAATCTCCTTTGAGAATCAACTTTAGGTTTATGTTGTTCATCCAATAAAGTTATATGCATACAGATTGAAGGACTGATTCCTTTAATATCAGCTAAACTCCAACCAAAAGCTTTTTTGAATATTTTCAATGTATATAGTATCTGCTTTTGTAAATTATTCAAATCTGATGATACAATAACTGGTAATGTAGATAATTCTCCTAAGAATGCATACTTCAAATGATTATATGTATTTTCATCTCAAGTTCAGGAGGTTTTATCATAGATGAGATTAGACTTTTATTATCATATTTTATAATATCTAACATCTCAAATCTTTCCTGAACATAATCCAGTTCCACATTTCCATCTCATCATAATTATCTTCCATTTCATTTTCATCCTCATAATTCAAATTTTCTTGTTCCTTTTTCCTTCAAACTTTTCCTTAAAATAGTAATCTTTTAAGTAGTCACAAATGTCCATTTGAAAGCATTCATCATCTTTTTTTATTGTAGGGTATTTCATAGCTTTTGATATATTGAATGTCACCTCTTGATCATTAACTCTCATAATTAAATCTCCTTTTTGAACATCTATCATAGCTCTTCTAGTTGCAAGGAATGGTCTTCTCAAAATGATAGGAATTTCTTTATCTTCCTCCATATCTAAAACAATAAAATCCACAGTGAAGATAAATTTATCAACCTTTGCTAAAACATCTTCAACAACTCCTTTAGAATAAGTAATAAAAAGATCAGCTAACTGAAGTGTTACTGAAGTAGGGGAAATTTCTCCTATTCCCAACCTTTTAAAAGTTGGTAGAGGCATGAGATTAATGCTGGCTCCCACATCACATAAGGCTCTTCCGAAAAATTTTTCTTCAATAGCACAAGGAATAATGAAGCTACTAGGATCTTTGAGTTTTTCAAGAAGCTTTTTCTGAATAATTGTGCTACACTCTTCACTAAGTGAAACAGTCTTATTATCTGTAAACATCCTTTTCTTAATTAGTATATCCTCCATAAACTTCACATAATTAGGCATTTGTTCTAAGGCTTCAACTAAATGTATGTTTACTGTTAATCTCTTAAGGATTTCTAAAAATTTTGAGAATTGTTTATCTCTCTTTTATTGCTTCAATCTTTGAGGAAATGGAGGTGGTGATCTTTCAACAGTAATTTTCATCGGTTTAAGCGGATATTCCAAAGCAGGATATATATTATCATTACCTTTTCTAGTTTCCGCCTTCTCTTTTTCAATTTCAACATCTTTTTGCACTCTTGATTCCAATTCTTTTCCACTTCTTAACTGTATAGCCTTAATTTGTTCTTTATTTTGATCTTTTAGGTTAATTTCACATTAATAGGTAAAGTTCCTGAAGTTTTATTACTAAGTGCAGTAACAATATGCCCTAATTGATTTTTAATATTTTTAATAACAGCTCCCTGACTTTGTAATTGGTTCCCTTGACTTTGTAATTGATTACCCATGTTTAATATCAATTCTTCCATAATCAACTTCTTTTCCTTAAATTAGGGGTTACTATTGAAACATGGAGGATAAGAAGGTCTATAACTAGTATTTTCCTGGCTGTTCAAAATCCTCAATGGGTTCACAGAATTGTGTCCCCACTGCGGATTAACAGTAGAAGCGTTGTTATTTCAGTTTAAGTTTGGGTTGTTTTTCCAATTAAGATTATAATAATTAGAATAAGGATTGTTGGGTCTATTATTTATAACATTCAAAGTCTCATAAGATGATTGAGGATCTACTATTTGTCCCATTGAACTTTCCTCTAACAACTGAGACGTTTGAGAATATTTCATTCCAAATTGATCCATCTTCTTTGAAATCACAGTAATTTGAGAAGCCAACATAGATATTGCATCAGGATCATGAATACTAGCTACTTTTTTCGGATTTACCTGTTCAGAGGGTCATTGAAAGTTATTTGTAGTCATCTCTTCAATTAAAGAATATGCCTCATCAAAAGGTTTTGACATTAACGCTCCACTAGCAGGAGCGTCAAAGATCGATCTAAGAGATCCCACTAATCCATTATAAAATGTTTGAATTATTAAAAAATCTCGTAAATCATGATGTGGACACTTCCTAAGGAGATTTTTTAAATCTTTCCCAAGCTTCTTATATTGATCCCCCTTCAAATTGATAAAAAAAATGTAATATCATTTCTAAGCTTAGTAGTTTCTGATGGAGGGAAATATTTTGACAAAACATATTGTGATAGTTCTCCCCAAGTTTTGATAGATCCAGGTGCAAATGAATTTAACCACGCCTTAGCTTTATCTCTTAATGAAAAAGAAAAAAGTCTATGCCTAACAGCATCATTCGACACTCTTTCATATTTAAATGTAGCACACAATTCTAGAAAACTAGCAAGTTATAGGTTTGGATATTCAATCAGTGTTCCCCCAAATTGATTATTTTGTATCATTTGGATAATAACAGTTTTAGGCTCAAATGACTTAGTAGCTACATCAAGATTTTGAATAGTTAAGTGATTTTCATCTGCTGTAGAATTAGCATAATCTTTTAAACGTCTAGGTTGATGTTCATTTTCATTTCTTTGAATATCTAAATTGTTCGCCCTTTTGTTCAAAATTATAAATTCCTTTTGTTGTTTTCAAATTTTTCTAATAGTACGTTTTAATTCCGAATCGTAAGGTACAAAACATTCAGATCCAAAACTACGTATACACAATTATAATAAAAGCAAGCACACACAAATACTAATAAATAAAGTTTTTCACTTACTACTCAATTTACTATGACTTCCCCAGCAACGATGTCAAAAAGTTGATGCGGGCTGCTTCTACTGTCGAATAAAATTTTAAAGTATTTTTAGTTCAATCACAACGTATAATCTGTTTAATAAGAAAGTAGCCAATCTACACACAAATATACGTATCGTTTAAGTAATGCAGAGCTCTAACGAAGTCCTGGTTATCGATCCTACAAGGAGGAAGCAAACCTTGAAGACTAGCATAGAAATCTAATAATCAAGTTAGCAATGCAGTTACAGTAAACACTAAAGTTACTAAAGTTTAATTATGCTAGAGATTTTAAGATCACTAATTACTTTCTATACTTCAAATTAAAGTTAACTATAAGTACAATAAGTTTTGTAATGTAAGATTCAAAGTTAAAGAAAGTGTCCTCCCCATTTACAATGATATTATGATGAGTGAATGATAAAGATCAGTAAGATTATTGTGTTGTGCTAAATAGGAGCATACATATTGCTTACCCTCTTCCGAGTTTTACATAGAACATTGGCTAATCCTAGGTTTAGTCCCTAAATCCGTGGTTAGGCTGGGAGGATACTGGCTCTCACTCCAGAGCTCCCACTTCTCTTCGCCTGAAGGCTAACTCTCTCTTTAGTTTCCAAACACTAGGCTGAATTGGAGATTTTAGTCTGTCATCATAAAATCTCCAATTCTACGCCCAATAAACATATTTCCATATTTATTTGCACCCAACCCTCATGAACTACATCACTCATTCATGAACATTGAATGTAATCTTCACTTTTGTTGTGGAAAGCATAGTCCTTTCGGATAGTATGTTTCACAACATATTTTAACAATTTAATTGGCCAGATCGAAAAGTATATGAAGCACGAAGTAAAAAATCATCACAATTTCTTAACAGTTATATGACACATCCAATCTAAACCATCACTTTACCATATATCATTGCAAAGAGAAATGACAAATATAAGTCTCTGTCTGACTGAAAATATTTGTAGATTTTAGAAATATATGATTCGAACATTTATTTTCCTCGTAAAAATCTTTATTTGAAAAATAATTTTACTTACTATATTATATCCTTAAGTTTTAGATTTTCTCGAACTTATATCTTAAACTTTACGTATGAAACGATTTTTGATTAGGCCCTTAAATCCTCGAAGCTTGTCCTCCTTTCATATCTTATTTTTCACTTTTTCTTCTCTTTTGTTATTTATTTATTTATTTATTTTATAAGGCAAGTATTAATATATACGGATAGACCTTTAATGATTTTGGTCATCCTTCCATTTAAAATAAAGGTCGGATATGCATCTTTTTACTTAAAAATCATAATAATAATATTTGAAAATTACTCTTAGATAAAAGAAATTTAAGCTTTGAAGAATAAAGACGAAATCTTATTTATCCAAAAATACGAAAACTTCTTACTAAAGATAGTTTAAATTTATTTAACACTTCTTTATTATGAAAATATTAACTTTTAAGTTTTTCATGATTGCATAAATTTTTAACTAAATTCTTTTATTCATTTATGTGAGTGTTCCTAATAACTTCATGTACATAATTGTTCTCGATCAAAAATAAGATTTATTTTTAAGTATTCTTGAGAATCGAATAAAATTTTTAGGTTTTGAAAATCTTTGTTTTTTTTAAAATCCCCCGAAACTTTAATTTTTTAATTAAGATAAAACATTTAAGCATAATAAATGATATATGGGTGAGAATAAAAACTAACATATCATGCTTGCGGGAATTTTAATATCATAATATGCAAGTATAACAATTTAAATAACGAGTAAAATGAAATCAAATTTAGTTTTCAGAAACAAAAAATATATTTTTATTTATTTATTTATTTTTTATAATAAAATAAAAATTTCGAACTTCTACGGTTGTGGAGGTTTTGAAGCAAATACACACCAACTAAAATAACACATTGATACGGATAACAAATGATAGTGGAATTTGAAAAAAATTTTAAACATATAGTTTCCTAAGTAGAAGTTCCTAATAGTGGTTTATAATCTCCTAACGAGTTTTGAATTGAGGTACACACTATTAAAAACTACGACATAACATACACATAAAAACATTTACTATCACACACTATCACAAAGCAACATATAAATCCATAATAAAACAACAACGATACCTGAATAAGCATAACGAGATAAATAGTATAACTACGATATGCATCTTGTCAGGGATTCGCATCACAACCTGATCGACGAACAAAACACTAGATAAAGTACACGGTAACACAGTATAACAACACAATAACTAAAACAAACAACATACCGTCACTTTCTTCATCCTCATCATCATCATCTTGCTCGTTCCAGTCACGGATGGCACATAAGGTATGTAGAATGGATGAGGGTGACATCTCGGCCTTTCCGATCACCTACTGGGTAATTACATCCGAATATTGTGATAACTCTCCTCATATTCATCATGTTTTATAATATATCTCTCCACATTATCCGGCTTACCATCCATATCTTTCATATGCTCTCCGAGTAAGACTTCACTTTTTCGAAATCTTTCTTAATAAACCGATCTGTGAATCGATTAGATGACGAAGCGCGTGAAGTGGTAGCACGAGAAGTAGACGCGACGAGAATTAGAAGCGGTAGAAACCCTACGAATCCTCCTCTCCAATCAAACTGCAGATATGCAGTGTGAGCACTAATGTTTACGGTGGTAATTGGTCTCAATGGCTGAAGTATCTCTTCCTAGGTATCAAACTTCACTCCGGATTGTTCGCATGAGTGAATGAATCGAGAAGAAAATCATACTGCCAGTCGTGTAGTTGATCTAGCACGGTTAAACATAATAAAAAATAATACCTCCAATGTCGATAGGCTTCCCTTCTTGAATACAATGGTTCAACATAGCTCTTTCTCTCGTTACTTCATTAGTATGACTCGAAGTTAACAACTTAGATGAGATAAAATAATGTCTCATACCTTAGAAATGACATTTGATTTGAAGCGAGTTACTCTTCTATCATTTGTAATTTTCCATAATCCTCTTCCATCGATCGAAATTCCATGATCTCATCAATTCCCCTTTCGAAGGATGATAGTTAGAATAAAAAACGGATTATGTCGGGAGGTAGTCCATAAAAAGTATTGATTGCCCCGAAGAAAGTTGACCTCATGCCTCCAACCATCACATGATTCCTATTACACGCGACGGACAAATTTGCATAAAATTCTCTAACCACGAAACAACGGCAATAACGAGAGAAGCAACAATAATTCTACCGATTTCTTCTAGCAATCATATCTTCAATCCACCTGCTACGGCTTGCACAGCACGCGCTCGGGGAATCAACTGCGTGTGGGCTGCAGTGGCCAGAGCCATAGTTCCTCGACCTAAATACTAACAAAATTTTTCAGATAAATTTAATACTGCTTGCTTTGACTTTGGTCATCTCTAAAAATTCACGAAAATTCCTGCAAATTCCAAAATCAAACTAAACTTGCTAAATTATCTTCCAAAATATATTTTCACTAAATCCGGCAAATTTCTGAAGTTTTTCCTCAAATTTTCACCATGAATAGTGATTTTAAGATTTTCCAAAATGTGCTGATACATGGTGAAAATAAAAATTTTTTACTTAGGAGTAGTGCTTCTTACATAGGAATCAAATCTAACAATTTTTGTTGAGATCGGCTCTTAAATGGTCCACGATATGATGCCGTATAGCTGCTCCTGCTCACGAGTAAGCAAGTTTGAAGAAGAGTTTTGGGTTTTTTAACTTTAGGAATTAATTTTCGCGGGGGGCGGCGTTGCCTAAGCGCGAACTCTCGGCACTTAGTCGCAATATCAGGCGCTTAAACACGGCATTCGGCAACAGCCTGTCTCCCCAGAATTTTCCTAATTAAGGTATACGCAACTAAATCCTTAGTTAATCACCCATAATTACTTCATGTTATTTCTCCTACAATTCTTCCAATACTCCAAATCAAAATTTAAACAACATTGATTCCACACAAATTTCACAAAAACACAAACATATTAGAGCAAACATAACACTTAATACAATGCAAGAATTTCTATCCATTTGCCAAGGATGAAATTTTCTAAATACAGAGACATTAATCTCAAGTGATAAGTATACATCTCTAGGATGTAACCATCACATCATCGGGCTTAGTTAATATTTAAATAAAAACACTAAACACACAAAACATGAACTCACAAGAACATAAACATAACACATAAGAACATTAAACAAACAAAAAACTCTTAATTCCATTCTCCATTAGTGAGAATATATCCCCGGACCACTATTGACCCCTTCTCATTTGACCCTTCTAGAACCTGAGGAGTGATAGAGCAGGCGATAATTGTTCATTCTTACATCATCTTCTTCAATCCATTTGTTCTTCACAAACATCGCCTTATCTATTTCTTCATGCTGGACGTTGAATTGTATACGAGTTTCCATCCCATGTATTTCAAATGGAATTAGTATCATTGATCTTTGCTTCCATTTAAGTCACTCGAACTGATGTTTATAGTCATTACGCAATACCACGAATACTAACGGCGAGATATCCATAAATAATACTTTAGCCTTTATCAGCAATGAACTTACTTTTGTCGGAATCTTGCTTCTTCTTCATCTCATTCTCCCGGGAAGACATAGTGCTCAAAATTCTCTTAAGACTTCAAAAATGAAAACCAGACTTGAAGCGAAGTGTTTCTCTTAGTTGGGTCCTTTTTTATAGACTTGGGAAATGTTAGTGACAGGAACGTTTAGAAACTCAAAATAACTCCAAAAACATATCACGATCTGAAAAGCTACAGATCACATTTTTCACATTTTTTTATAATTGCGGTACTAAGCGCCAACTAGTCGGTGCTTAGCGCAGTGTATAATTAGCAGAATTCTGTGATCCAATTTTTGTTAAAACCTGCAAATCATCGATTAAGGTCAATTCAAAACTCCTTAAGTTTGAAAACTCCAAATTACTATCACTAAAAACACAAAAACAAACCAAACAAAGCAAACAAAACACACTAAGCAAACATAAAACAAAGCACCACCATAGCAACGATAAATATATGGGTTGTCTCCCGTAAAGCGCATGTTTTAACGTCTTGACGACACGAACTACGTGTGAGTGACCAAACATCAGTTCCATCGATTTCGATTTGGTAGTGAAGATGTGGTTTTAGTCTATGTGCTAACAATATTTTTCATTCCTTGGATCTTGAATATCTCTGACTGCATAAGAATAAACTTTTATCCTGATAAATGGACCCATCACAAGACTTAAATTTTCCAAAAAATATTCTTGATCTAGCATTATACGAAGCAAAACTTGTTGTCTGGTACAATATTTTTGGTAACAATCTTACGATCATGCCGTAACTTCGTTTTCTTATAAATCTTAGCACTTTCATAAGATTCATTTCTTATTTCTTGACTCATTTAATTTTGATAATCTCTTCGGTAGCATCTTTAATTATAATTGAACTCTTTAATAGCTGACTAAGCTTTATTCTCGAGTTTAAAGGTAAATGGCAAAGCTTTTCCAAAAAATGTTTGCCTATATGGGACATTCTCACATAGTCTTTATGTGATCTATAAGCCCGCAAAAGCATAATCAGGTTGATGATGATCAAATTCTGTTTGGATTCTTTCGTTTTTCTAATATATTTTCAATTTTACGATTGGATAATTGACCAAACCAGCATATATACTGCTTGATGATAAACGGTAACGATGATAATTAATATGACATGGCAATGTGCGCTTATATGCATCTTCCCCATCGATTATGATTATACTTGTGTTAAGAATGCACTAAAAGCCTAACCTGCAAAAATTTAACCTTTAGTGCTCACATGAAATTAAAGCAGTGACAGTCCATTTGGAAACATAGTCTACTTTAATAGCATCAAAATATAAACATTTAGAAAGATGGTGCAATGGTCCCATAAAATCTAGTCCCCAAACATCGAATATTGACTTCTGACATATAATTGAGGGGCACATCTTATTTCTTCACAGAAATATTTTACTGCAATCGACATCTATCACAATTTTTTTTAAATAAACATTCACTTCCTTAAAAATTGTAGGCTGATAAAATACAGTTGTAATATTTTATATGCGGTTTTATCACTTCCAAAATTTCCCCCATAATCGGAATCATGACATTTTTGAATAATTTCATAGAGTATAACTTCAGTACCTCTGTAAATTATAAGATCCTTTCCTTGTTTATATAAAAATGGAGCATCCCGAAAAATATGTCTTAACACTCGAGCCAAATTTCTTCTTTTCATGATATGTCAACCATAGGGTATAATATTACTAATAATAAAGTTTACTATGTACGCATACCACGAAACATACCGTTCTTTAACGGTGAAGCAGTTTTTATGGGAAAATGTTCATTATTTTACGTATCGCAGAGGATTTTTCCCGAATTCGAGCACGGACAAATGATTAGCAATTTGATTATCGAGAACCCTTCTTATCTACTATCTCATAATCAAATTCTTGCAAAAGAAGAATCCATCTTATTAGTCTCGGTTTTACATTATTTTTCTTCATTAAGTATTTAATAGCGAGAATGATCGGTATGCAAACACATTTAGTTCAATTAAATATGATGAAATTTATGAAAAGCAAACTCTTATAGTTAATAACTCTTTCTCGGTAGTGATGAAATTAATTTTATGAGCTTCTTGAAGGGAGTTTTACTAGCTTTCAATAAATTACTTTGAAAATTTTATCATATTCTTCGACCCAACAACACCCGATAGCATGTCCTTCCAGCACCACACATTAATTCGAAGTTTTCCCGAGTTTGGTGAAATTATTACGAGTGTGATGATTAATTTTCTTTTAATATTTTAAAGGCTTTGTGAGTCATCATCAAAGTGTTGCATCCTTTTCGATGTGACATAAGGTTTTGTAATCTTTGAAAAGTCTTTAATGTAACCTTTACCTTCTATGTCAGCATGTAAAAAGCTTAATTACATGATTAGTTGGGCGAGGTAAATTAGATATAAGCTTGAATTTTGTAAGGATTACTTATCAGCCTTTTTTTGATATCCAATGTCCCAAAACAATTCCTCTGCTTATAAATTGGCATTTTTACGATTAAGGACCAAATTAGTTTCTTGAAAGTGTTTTAGAACTTTGAATGGAGTATTCTAGCTTATGATTGATAAATCCCAAACCTTTAGTCATTGTAAACTACAATCCTTTTTGAATTAAATCACAAAAATAGCTATCATACATCTGCGAAATGTAACGGGGAGGGCATTACATAAATGAAAAGAGCATTCTTAATGGCTTGTCATAGAGATGGTAAATGTAGTTTTCTCTTGATCTCAGAACATTTGAATTTGGTGGTAACCGGTATATCCATTCGGAAAACAAAAGTATTTATGCCAGTAGTATCAAACATTTGATGTTTAGAAAAGTGATAAATCTTTCAGCAGCGAGGTTTATTTTACATAATCAATGCATATTAAGCCACCTTGTAACTTATCTGTTGGTATCATTCAATTTCTTTTCATTATGATTGAGTTACTCTCTTTCTTGGGAACACGGTGAATAGGAATAACCATTTTCTTTCAATTAACAGGTGAATAATTCCAGCCACATCAAACCATTTTAAAATTTCTTTTTTAATGACGTCTTCATAATAAATTTAATCTGTGAGGATGACTGCAGTTTAACGATTATGTTCCATAAAATTCTAGCAAATTGAAGAGATGATTCTTATCAACACTACGTATTGCTCAAAGAATCCTATAGGAACTCATCCTTTAAACTTCCATATTTGATTTCAACCCTCTAGGTGATTAGGGGTCTATAGTCAAGTTTGTGGAGTTTGCAGGGAGTTTAGAAGTGGTTTGAATTTCTAAAAGGCGGGTCCCAATTCTAGTCCTCTAAGATAGTCAAAGGAAAAGCCTAAGGCTAGATCCTAAGCACTAAAAAGAAGAAAGGAAGACCTCATCAAAAATGAGGTCAACACCCTCCATGTTATCAATCTCTTTACCATTCTCTTAATGACTAATGGCATCGGATCTACTTGCCCATGACGGAGTATTCCCGGTGGGTTTCCCTTCCTGTCCTCCGCAAAGTTGTAACAGCATCCACATTGTATTGTGATTCTTCCCTTCCCTGGCATCCATCTCCGGGGTTCTGAGTATGTGTTTTCCCTTAGGCGGCCTGCTCGGCCCATTCTTTTCAAATCCCGGATGCAATCCACGATTTGCTCGTTGTTCATACTCCGAGAATACGTCCGTATGTAGCTCGAGGCCCTCTAGTATATTGATTCTTCTCGCCTTTAATTCTCTCGAAGTATTCAAAGGTTTTCTTTTCAACATTCCGCATTCTCTCCAATCATATTCCGGAATGATCCGCGGATGGCGAGGCCCGGTAACATATTGTGGGATATACGGTTCAATCCCTTCACGTTCTCCTCGCATACCTCGGCTCCTCGGGGATGATGTCCGTCGGGACATCCCCCGGGTTGTTTCCGCAACAAGGTCATGCGTTACCGGTGGTTCCATCCGGTGGCGTGGTAGCCTTCTTTCTTCGGGTCTTTGTGAGATTTCCCCGGTTCTTTCGTTATCCTAGGAGCCGGCCTCCTTTCTTCGTGTTCCCGGTGAACCGGTGTCCTCGAAGTGTATGTACCGGCATTAGCAATCGTCTTGTCGCGCTGGTCCGCGCCTAGTTTTGTTAACATCTTACGGATACGGCGATTCCTATTTCTTCGTTGCGTGTCGCGAGAGTAGCTCTTCGAACTTCTTGAATGTCCGCGGGCGCGGCGCCGACAAGCTCGCCCTCCGCCGTAGCGACTAGCGTACTTCATTTTCTTGTCTTCTTCGAGTGTTTGCTTTTCTTTTCTTGTCGTCGGATTGGTGGCTTGGGCCACCCACTTTCATCACCGTCTCGCCCGGCAGCTTCTTCTCGGTCAACCGGGACCTGCCACTTTCCTCGTCATCGTAGGCCTCGCCGGTGCGAAATCCGAGTCAATCTCGATTATGGCTCCATCTCTCACCCTCTTTTCATCGAGTGCAAGGCTTACGCCATTCTTAAAGTTCAGGACCAACCGCCCGTTCGACATTTCCCTGCGAAAAGACAAGGAAAAGGATCAGGGGCTGTACTAAGAACAAGAACATTAAGAAAATGTTTATTAAAGACACATTTTTTTTATATATATATATTTTTTTATATTTTCAAATTTAACAGGAATGAAGTAGGATAAGATCAGGGAAGAGATTTTGATTTGGAAAAGAAAACAAGGAAAACTTAATTATCATGACTTTATTTATTTTAGCATATTTTATTATTTTTTGGGTTCGGACCCAATCATAAGTAATTACTTCGCCCGTGTTTCTTAGGGATGAAGAATTCATTCTTTCGAAACATCAGGTAGCGTAATACTTTTTCAAGTATCGTCCGTTGATCGGAAGCATATGCCGTTCTCCCTGGCAATTCACTAGCCGGTAGGAACCTCCCGAGTATACCGCCTCAACCACAAACGACCCTTCCCAAGTGGGTTCAAATTTTCCTCCTATCTTGCGATGTGCAAGAATAGGTCTCGAGAACGAGAACTAAGTCACCAACTTTCAAGGTTCTTGGGCGGAGCAGCTTGTCATGGGCTTCGAACCATCTTAGCTTGGTATAGTTCTAAATTCTGTTGTGCCGCAAGTCTTTTCCCTTCCGAGCTTTCTAATTCTTCTAGTCGTAATTTGGCGTTCTCTTCCGTCGTGATCTTGTTTGCAACTCGCAATTCCGAGTGAAGGAAGCCGAACCTTTAAAGGTAACACTCGCCTCGGACCCATACACCGGAGCGTAAGGTGTAGCTTGAGTAGGAGTTCCGAAGGTTTTCCGGCAGGCCCATAAGGCTTCTAACAACTTCTCGTGCCAATTTCTCTTATTATCGTCCAAAGTTTTCTTTAAGATTTGAACGAGAGTTTTATTAAAAGCCTCGCCGAGGCCGTTTGCTCTCGGGTAGTAAATTGTCGAGTATCGCCGCCAATTTCGTGTCTCCCGACAAAATTGTTGATTTGCGTGCTTCGAATGCCGACCCATTATCCGAGATAATCTTGCGCGGCACTCCGAAACGGTAGACAACTTGGTTCTCGAGAAACCGTAAGACGTGGTGTGCTTTCACTTCTCTAAGTGGAACCGCCTCTCGCCCACTCGGAAAAGTAATCTGTAGCCGCAAGAATGAAGCGATGTCCTTTTGAAGATGGTGGTTCTATCGAACCCACTATATCCGTGCCCCAACATTCAAATGGCCACGACGCAATTGTCGGGTGCAGTACATTTGGAGGTCGGTGTAGAACCACTCCGTGCACTTGGCATTGGTGACGGCTCTCGGCGATTTTCATGCGACCAGTCATCATCGAGGGCCGTAGTACCCTAGTCTTTTAATTTTCATTTTCATCTTCGGACCCGACCGGTGAGCGCCACGAGTCCTAAATGCACCTCTTTAACAATTTCACGGGCCTCGGACCACGCTTAGGCACCTTAGCCACATTTGATCAAAAGACCTTCGTACAATGTGTTGTTTATTAATGCGTAAGACAAAGTTCTTTTCTGATCCGATGGGCCAACGATCTATCGTCCGGTAGCTTTCCCGTTTGCGTAGTCTACTAATGGCCGTCGCCAATCTTCTCGTGTTTTATGTCACCGTTGTAACCGATTCTTTTTCTTTTTCGATTTGTGTATTGTGTCTATGTCGAGCCGTGATAGGACCCGACGTCCGTGAACCGACACTTCCACTGATTCATCTTGCAAACAGGCAAATTCTTTTGCGAGACGGGCTAAAGCATCTGCTAAAGCATTTTCTTTTCTGGGAATTTTATAGATCGTCACATTTGGAATTTGTTCCAACAACTGTATGACATACTAGAAGTATTGCTCGAGTCTTGGCTTTAAAATTCTGCATCGTCCGATGATCCGTTGAATGATTAACTGTGAATCCCCGTAGATGTTGATGTCTCGTTATCCCCATTTGAATAGTTAATTCCGGTCCCGTTATGAGGGCTTCGTATTCCGCTTCATTGTTTGTACATGGTTCTCGTTAAGTGGTAGGAGTATCTTAACATCCCCCACTCCGGTGTTATAAAGATTAGCCCGATTCCCGCCTTACCGGGCACTATCACTTGCGATTCTTCGTCTTTGTGTGCCGAAGATGCTCCGTCGAAATACAATTCCCAACGTCGATCATCGTGGTCTTCTAGGCTCATTATTTGTTCATCCGGCGATCGTCATCGAGAGGAGATTCTGCCGCAAAGGGTGTGCCTGCAAGGAAGTCCGCTAAGACTTGTCCCTTTACGGCACGAAGAGGCACGAAAGTTATATCGAATTGCAATAATATCATTGACCATCCGGCAAGTCCGCCTGAAAGTATTGGACGAGTAATCAAGTATTGCAATGGATTAAATTTCGAGATCAGATTGACCTTATGAGAAAGCATGTAGTGCCTGAGCTTTTGAGCGGCGAAGATCAGGGCCAAACAATGCTTTTCAATTGTGGGATACCTTATTTCCGTCGGAAGTAAACGACGGCTTAAGTTGTAAAGAGCATTTTCTTTACCCTCATCATTGACACAAGCTAACGAGGCTCAGAGAGAGTCGTCTAAAGCCGCGGTATAAAGCATCGGCGGTCTACTCCGAGACCGGGACTGCTAAGACAGGAGGTGTCATTAAATATTGTTTAATGTCCTCGAAGGCCTTCTCCGGCATTTCTCTTCCCGAATAAATTTGGCGTCCTTTTTAATTAGTGCCGAGAAAGGCTGACACCTACCTGACAAGTTTGAGATAAAGCGTCGAAGATATGCTAGCTTCCCTTGAAAGGATCGTAGTTGTTTTAAGGTTTTGGGAGGCGGCATTTCTAAGATAGCTTTAATATTTTCCGGGTCGATTTCAATTCCACGATGTCGGACAACGAATCCTAAGAATTTCCCGGAGGTGACACCGAAGGCGCATTTTAAGGGATTCATCTTAAGGTTAAATTGCTTTAATCGTTCGAAAACAATTCTCAAATCATTGAGGTGGTTTTCCTTTACTTTGCTTTTGATGACCACATCGTCCACGTAGCATTCGACTTGATTGTGGATGAGGTCATAAAAATTCTTGTCATCGCTCTTCGGTATGTTGCTCCTGCGTTCTTCGATCCAAATGGCATCACCGTGTAGCAAAATACTCCAATCGGCGTTTCGAATGTCGTAAGCTTTTCATCTTCCGGAGCCACTTTTATCCGGTTGTATCCCGAAGATCCATCCATGAATGAGAATATCTCATGTGTCGAAGCTAATGTCGATCATTAATTCGGGATCGGTAGAGGGAATTCATCTTTTGGACATGCCTTGTTTAAATCTCCGAAGTCCACACAAATTCCGATCCGACCATTCTTCTTTCGATCGGCACCACATTGGCTAACTGTGTCGGGTATTGTTCTTCACGGACAAATTTGGCGTCTATTAGCTTTTTAACTTCGGCTATGACTTGTTGTTCGATTTCTAGACGCATTCTTCTTGGACCTTGTCCGACCGGGACGAAGTAGGATCCACTCCTAGCTTATGAATCGCGACCTCTGGAGCTAATCCTGGCATCTCATCGTAGCTCCAAGCAAAACAGTCTTTAAATTCCATTAATAACTTGATAATTTCTTCGGAGTCTTCTTTATTGAGTAAGGAGCTAACAAAGGTAGGTCTAGGCTCTTCACTAGTACCTAAGTTAACTTCCGCTGGTTTCTTTGCCTCAGGCAATCTGAACTCGGGCTTCTTAATCAAATTCTGAAACATCTTTTCCACTGCCTCATCTTTGAAAGAATATATTCTGCTTAGTTTCTTGGCCGTAGACGGACCCCGTCTTCCATCCATCCGAAGTGACCACTGTTGAGACGACTGCTGATAGTACTGTTGTCGAGGCTGTTCAATCTGGATCTGCATTGGCTTCTTGCCTTTATCCACCACTGCCATTGTCTCAGACTCCTCAAATGTCTTGACCGGCTCTAGCTTTTCGAATTTTCTCGGAAAACCCAACTCGTTTGGCTTCCTCTTGCAAACTTCCGGCTTTGCAAAGTAGTTTCTCGAACGTTTTGATTGTGAATCCTTTGAGGAGAAATGCAACTGGTCCATGGATGCTCTTTAAGAGAATTTCAACTGCATGCTGCTCCTGGAGCTGTGGCTCACACTTCAGGCTTAAATTTCTCCATCACAAAATGTAGTCTACCAATGTTTCGGTTGACTTCTGTCACTCCACCACAAGATCACCGATGGTGATATGGTGTCGAGCTCCAACGAACCGCTTAACAAAGAGGTCTTCCAATTCTACGAACGTTCTCACCGAACCATTTAGCAGCTCTGCGTACCAGTCGAATGCAACCCCCGAAAGGCTATTCACAAATTGACGACACAACAATGCATCGCTACTCCCCACGTTGCAGCAACTTGCTCGAAAGTGTGCAACATGCTGTCGGGGGTTTCCGGTACCATCAAAAATCTTGAACTGAGGTGATACGAAACCTCTGGGATATTGGACAGCATCAAACTCTTCAGGGTATGGTCTACCCTTCAGAATCGATGTTCGTTCTTTAGACTGAGCCAGGGCTTCTCTCACCTGCTGTTCCACCATTTGCTTAATGTCCTTTTCTGGTACTGGACCCTGAACTGAATCCCTCTTCTGTTGTACATCGACGGTGAACTCCCTTCTTTCATCTGTAACATTAATGATCTCTAGTTGGTTTGTTTCTGGAGGTGTTATTTGCGGTGATTGTGACTTTCCTTGAATTGTGGCCATAACAGCCATCACTTCTTCTAGTTGCTTCTTCAAATGGTTGATATGTTCATCTCGTTGTTGAATGGCCCTTTGCCAATCCTCTGCGGCGTTCTCTTCACCAAAAGGCGGAGTGTCGCTCGCAGATAATGTTGATTGGGTCTCGACGACGTCGATTTCTGCGAATTCGCCTTCCATGGAATCTGCTAGTTCGTAATCTTCCTCTTTAATGTTGTTTTTCTGATCTTTAGACAGTTGTGTAATGTTAGCTCGAAGCTTTTCCACAGCCTCCTCGATGGACTTTCCTTTGATGATTTTAAGGTCAACTGGAGGTTTTCGAGAAACATCACTTATTTCCCCGAGCACTGGTGTCGTCGCGTAGAAGTCAATTGAATCATCTGAAATCATATTTACAGAACTTTTTTCAGGTTCTTTTAAATATTCTTCTAGTATTACCACCTTTCCACTTCTGAAATTCTCCTCAAGCCAATCCTTAAAGCTGAAGCAGTTTTCTATAGTATGGCCGAGCAACCGGTGGTATGGGCAGTACATCGGGTGATCTTCCTTGCCAGCCTCCTCTGGCTTTTTTGGCTCAGGTAGCCTGATTTCTGAACTTAGAAGCAAGTCATGGAATATCTTCGACACTGACTCTTCCTTAAACGGGTATACCTTGTTTAATCGTTGACTCATTGTTGCTCTATCCGTAAGAGACAGTCTTCTTTTCTGTGCCTTTGTCAGTTGTATGGGCTTTGAATTGGACCCAATATTGAATCTGGAAAATGGTAGGTCATAAACGCCGGCTGACTTTCCCTCGTGTAGAATCTCTTTTCCTTTAGTTAGCGGAGCGACTGGTACAGCGGTGGTGAATCCAGCAGTAAAAGCAGACACAACTCCAGGAGCAATCCTAACATTTTTCGTAGCAGACCTTACAGCAAAAGAAGAATTCATTCCAAACGACATCCTTTCCAGAGGGGAGAATTCCGTAACAGGCTTCAAGTTGAACTCCACAACAGGCTTAACGAACTTGCTTATTTCAGACTTCAGCACTGTGACAGCCACATCACCGAACATTGCTACAACATTGTCGAACCCTTGTCCAAACTTAATGACTGCCAGATCAGGCAACTCGTCTCTATTGATAGCGAATTCTTCTCCGGTGGCGAAAGAGAAGATCAACTTCGGTGAAGACATTGTGCCTGTCATTTGAAGAATTCCCAGAAGTCAGTGACGTCCCGTGTCTTGTAATTTCAGCGGTAATACTCAAGTTAACGCACTTGTCCTGTAAACTGGGCATCCTTTAAAATTTATTCACGTGAAATTTTTTTATCTCAAAATTTTGCATTTTGTTTTATTATTGTGTATTCAATGGGTTTTCAGAGTTTTATTTTGAATTGAAATTTTAACAAAATTTTATTTTGTTTAGAGTTTATTGGAAGGTTGTTAGAGCGGAATTTCAGTTTGATATGTTTACAACAAGTCAAACCTAAAGAGGAATGAAGTATCGGACCCAGTCCAAGATTTAGAGGAGGTCGAATTCACATTGAAATCACATGAATAGATCGCTCCTATTCTAACACACCTATCGGGGGTCTACCTCACCTCTTTAGGGAGGTGGGAGGATTCCGGAACCTCTCTGTTTAGGGGTGTCTAAACAGTGGCTCCAGAATCCAAAAAGGAGTTAACTATACTCACTCAAGACAGAAATGAGCGGGGTATGTCAACGAAAAGAATAGTAGTTTGGTCCACTAGGGGCATGGACTCACTACCGATTTATGAAAGCAAAACCATCTGATCAAAATGGAGAGAGAAACTTTTCCCCAGCGGAGTCGCCAGAAATTGTACAGCTTATTTTTAGGTTGTGTGTTTTATTTTTAAAAGGGGGTCGCCTAACAGAAGTTGTCGGCGAATTTTTAATTTAATTTAAATAAATAATTTGAAAAGTAGTATTTGATTTTGAAAATAATTTTAAATTTGAAGGTTTTAAGATATGAGATTAAACCGATCTCACATCCCAAATAGTTTATATAAACGAGCACCGCACCACAAACCGTGTATCTATCCCTAAGAATAGACATGATCGCTTGATGGTGGGGCTCGATTAAATAAACTAGAAGATTTGTGACATCCGTTTGGTCTCGCGAACCAATTTTATAAGCCGACAAATTCCCCGCTTAATATGAAAGCATTAAACAGGGTTTATATTACCTGGGTTCTTTAAACTTCCCTATAAGGGCAAGCCCCTATAGTTAATTACATCTTAAGTGACAGGAATCACCTAAGAAAACTCTCGATAATAATCAATAATTCTGCTCTCAAGAATTTCAAAGTTTAAGTTCTCAAAGGATTGAATTTTGGAATTTCAATAGGGAATGGATCAAATTTGGAACATTTTGTTTTGGGAATTCAAAGGAAGAAAAGTAGGAGAAATCACAGATTCGAAGTGAACTTCGGTAATTTCCCGACTATCCTATTGTTTGGCTTAGATTTAGGAAAGTCCTAATATTTATTTAATGTTTTGATTTTGTCAATTTTAATTAATTAGGGCTTATATTTATATGATAGAATCATACAAACAGCCTCGAAGGTATGAGGGTTTATTGTCGTATCAGACGACTACCTCGGAATCCTAAGACTGATTAGGGCTTAATTTGCAATGCAAATGCCTAACGAAGAGTTGAGGATTTATGTTGCACTAGGAAAACTACCTCGAAGTCCTATGGCTTTGTTATTTAATTCTAGGAAAATTTTACTGAAGTAGACTCAGGTTTTGCTGATGACGATGGCCGTCCTGCCCACCATGCTCCGAGCTCCTTGTTGTTGCAGAGTTTTAGTTTTAGAAGTCATAAATCAGGGGATGAGAAAAGTATTTTGGTTTAGAGAAAATCTTAATTTCCAAGTGTTTTTTTTTTACATTTTAATTAAAACAAATCTTAAAGTTGATTATAACGACACCGGTTAAGATCCCACGGTTCCATCCTTCCGGCATCATTATTTTTATCGGATTCACTTAGTCCAGATGAATTTGCTAAACTCAACTGAATGAGTTCCACACTTTCATTTAGACCGTGGGGAATCCCGTTAGCAACACGTAGGTTACATCATCCGAGGTATTCCCGATCATCCAACAGGACGTTTTAATTTAGTTGTAATTGTAGTTTTGTGTTCTGTTTGTGATTAAATTTTGAGTTGTTTTATATTTTGAAATGTTGTGGCGGTGAATTTTATCTTGCAATAACTTTTAACTTAGTTTTGGTTTCAGTTTTAGGGACTATCCTAAAGGTGTGGGTTTTCATGCAACAGTGCAAGAAAAGTAAGTGCAATGCAGTTAAATAAATTGCAATAATGTAAATTGCAAGAATGTAAATTGCAATAAAATAAAAGCGTACCTGGAGGGTCTTCCCGTCATTCCAAGCTGTACTTAAAACATAATTAGAATATTTAAGCAAGTTCCTAGGTAAAGCTAAGGTAAGGGTTATGGTTTTCTACCAAATTCCTAATCCTATAGCTAGTCATTTCCTATGACGTCTAGGTTCCTTGTGTTTTGGTTTGAAGACGATTTTTTTCATCAAAGAACAATTAAGTTCAATTGTTCTTATAAATATCCTATCATATTGAGGAAGTGCTTAAGAAGAATCTTAAACATCTTTTCAATACTGATAGGATTGTTTTAAGTCCAAATGGATTTAATTAATCAGGTGAGGTAATCGTCCGGGGTTTGGTTTTGTTGTTATCTTACTCAGTGAACTAGGACATTTGAATATCCTATAAATGAAGTAACATTTCATTTAATGTTCTGTTTAGGAGTTATGATAACTAAAGCTTTCGAGGGTAAATTGGTATTCAAATGGTTTGTGATTTAGTTTAATTTCAATTAATGGGTTTAAATTTGGAATAGTGTTCAAGTTATTTTAGATTTATTTTGAATTCTTTATGTTATATTTAATTCAACTTAATTTAATTTAATTTAATTTAATTTAATTTAATTCTATTCAATTTAATTTGGTTTAACTTAATTTAGTTTGATTTGATGTTACATTAAATTAATTTAATTTGATTTAATCTTAATTTAATTTGATTTAATTTAATTTAATTTAATTTAATTTAATTTAATTTAATCTTTAATTTAATTTAATTTAATTTAATCTTTAATTTAATTTAATTTAATTTAATCTTTAATTTAATTTAATTTAATTTAATCTTTAATTTAATTTAATTTAATTTAATTTGATTTTATTTATTTAATTTAATTTAATTTAAGTTATTTAATTTAATTTAATTTGTTTATTTAATTTAATTTAATTTAATCTTTAATTTAATTTAATTTAATTTAATCTTTAATTTAGTTTAATTTAATTTACTTAATTTAATTTAATTTTTTTAATTTTATTTTTAATTTTAATTGAAATTTTTGAAAGAGTTTAATAATTTAATTTTAGTTTAATGATTAAATCTTTTAATATTTTGAATTTGAGTTATCATTTTAATTAAGAATTGAATATCAATGAGATAATTAATTTAGGGATTTTTTTTTAAATTAAAGAAAAATCTCTTCCTAATAATATCCCTATTTTAGTAATTCCAATTTTATTATTCGTCCAAATTTAATCAATTATTTAATTAAGGTTTAATTATTTTAAATTACTTAGTGGATTTCTACCCTTTAATTATTTAAATTTCAATCATCCAAATCAGATTAGGATCAAATATTTTACTTGTTAATTTTTTATTAAACCTAAAGTTTTAATTAAGGATTAAAATTTTAATTACCACTTTACCCGTTAAGCTTAATAATTTCATAACTCACTAAATTAAGCTCAAATGAACTTGAAATTTTTATGTGATTTCACTCATATGTCAATAAAGACATGAGAGGAGAAAATGTGATTTTTCTATATTTAATTTATTTATATAATTATTTTTGGTAGAAAATAGAGATTTCCAAGGAAAATTTAATAACATGACCAAGGGAAAGTTTCTGTCCTTAAGAAAATTAGGGGACATTTCTAATGACCAGAGGACCACTTGGACCAATTTTGGTGATTTTTTGAATTATATTATTTTTATTATAATTATTTTAAATTTTGGAGTGTTAATTAATTTAAAAATAAAATAAATGTTGAAAAATGAATTTTATATTTTTCAAAAATCTCTCTGATGTCAAGGAAATCAGAGAATCAAATTTTGCAATATTCTGATTTTTCTATGATTTATTATAATTATTTTAGTGAAAATGCTAGAAAATACATTTTTAATTTTAAAATTATCCTAGAGCTTTAAAATTTAATATCTCACATTATTCTCCTCTGTTCACTGAGCAAGAGGGTATTTTTATTTTATTTTTATGATTTTCCTACACAAAGTTATGAATTTTTGAAGTTTAGGAAATTAAATAAATAGAAAATACCCCTAATTTTCTATTTATTCACGCGGCGCCGCGTCATCCTCGGCATCTCCGAACGCACACGCGTCGCGCTCCCATTCGACGCCGCCACCTGAGTCAGCAGCCCGGGCCCCGCGGTTCTCGTACCGTCTCCTGGTCCGACGCCATCTGAGCCGTCCGTCCGCGTGTGTATTGAATGGACGCGCATCCGTTCGTCGTCCACCGAGCGTCCTCACCGAGAGCCGTCCACACTAAATCCCTAAGATCTCACTCGATACTCGATGGATTTTCATGTTCTTATGCTCTATGGATTCGTCTTTAGAAGACGAACACATCCATACTGGTTTATGTGGGATGAAATTTACTCAATAAAGATAGAGAATGTTCGTAAGCTCGGGAAGAAGAGTGAGGCCATACCTTTGCTCGGAGAAGTGTGGCTTCGATCCGAGGGTTATTGCACCTTCGATTGGATCCCGGCGAAGCTCCGGATGAAGTCTCCCGGTCCGGTGAATTGCCTAGGTAGGATTTCGACCACGGCCGATCACAAAGCTTGGAGGCTGGAGCAAGCCGGGTAGCTCGGAGATGGGGCTTTTGCTGGTGGACACCTTCCCTTGGTCTGGTGAAGGTGTAGAACCAATCAATTTGGGGATTGGCTCACTGTGGAGAAGTGTCCTGGTTTTGGGCTTGGATTTCAACTCTGAAATTGAGCTCACAGAGAAGAAATGGTAGGGGGATTTCAGTGGGGATCAAGTGCTCTGTGTATGGGGAGTAGTCTGGAACAATTTTGGCAGAGTTTCCTTAAGGTTTGTTTCAGCACCTCTAATGGCCGAGAGGGGTGGTGTTTAAATAGGAGAGGGTGGAGGGCCTCCCAGGGAGAGTTAGGGCTTGGGATCGACCGCTCTTGGCAAGGGAAGAACAGCTATAATGGCCACTGGGGATGGGGCAGCTCAGCAAGGGAGAATTCCAAAGTTGGCTCACATGTGAGCTCTCGGCCATGGTGTTTTCCGGCGGCCCAGGCGGCCGGCCGGCCAGGCATGGGTCACCCTCGAGGTCGGGTGGGTCGGGCGGGACTTGGTGCAAGCAATTGGCAAATGCCATGTGTAAAGGCTTTGATCCAAAGTAGAATGGGGCATGGCTAGTTTTGAGTCTAAATGGGTCAACCCACCCATGTGGGCTTGGTGCACCCCTCCAGGTGGCTTTGGATGCTGTGGGGGATCAAAGGGATCAGCTGGTTTGGCATGGAGAAGTCTCCATCCAAATATATTTGGATTAAATTTAAGTTTAGGTGAAACATGATTAAGGCTAATGAGCTTTAGGGATTAAGGAAAGCCCTCCCTCTTCTTACCCAATATGGCATGGTGGAGTGTCCAAGGCTCTCATGGCTCACATGTGGCTCATGCATGGCTTCATGGCTCACCTTTGGCTTGGCAAAAAGTTTGGTCAATTTCATGAAAATGGATTTTAGGAATTTTTGGTAATTTGATGGAAATTTGTATGAAACTTGATTTGGAATGATTTGATGATGAATTTAGGACTTAGGGAATGGCTTTTATTAAGTGGATGGCAAGTGGAGATGTCATGTGGGCTTTAGGGTAGATTTTGGGCTTTTTGAAATGGTTTTAGATAGGCTTTTAAGATGGTTTAGGAAAGTGGGCTTTTGAATTTTAAAATGGATTTTGGGATGAAATTTTGGTAAAGGCTTGGGCCAAATAATTGTTGGGTTTAGGTCATAGATGTTTCATGAGTGACTTGAAGCAAATTGGGGGTGATTTGGGTTTGAATTGGGTTGAATTTGGGTTCTTTTGGTGAATGGGCCAATATAGGTCCAAGTGGGCCAAGTTGGGCCAATGTTGGGCTAGGGTTGAAATTGATGTAAAATTAATGTTGAGAAATGTTTATGGGAGTGTTTCAAAGAAGTTTTGACTTTGATTGGGCTTTGATTTTGGGGTTTGGGCTCATTTGGGTTAGGTTTGGATTTAGGTCAAAATTGGGCCTTTTAGCTTTGGGTTGAATTTGAGTGGAGTTTGGGTCCAAATTTTGGGCAAATCATGTTAGTTTTTTGCTTGTGGGGATGCTAAGGAAGATTTAGAAAAGATTTGGGGTTAATTGGAGTTGAATTGGGTGAGTTTGGGTTAGGTTTGGGTTATGGGTCCAAATTGGGCTTTAAGGCCAAAAGTGAAATTGGATTCAAATTTCAATCAAATTGGACTTAGATTAAGTCTAGATTGGTGTTGGGAATTTTGAATTGAAGTTTAGAATTGAATTGGACCAGAATTTGGGCCAATTGGATAGGTTTGGTTTGACATTGGGTTCACTTAGGGTTAAAATGGGTCCAATTGGGGGTTTTGACAAACGTAGGGTAAATTGACAAAATTGGCCCATGGTGTAGTTGAACAAAATGAAATTGGTAATATTTAGGATTTTCTGGAATTTTCTGGAAATTTTCTGAATTTTTGGGATTTTGGGTTAAGAGGGGTATTTTGGGTATTTGGAGGGTATTGGGAGGTATTTTTGGAATTTTTGGTATTTTTGGGTATGGATGATCACTTTGAGTGATATGAAAATGTTTGGGATTGATTTTGGGAAATTTTGGGTAATTTAGGTGATTTTGGAAAATTTGGGTAATTTCAAGGGCTTTGGGTAGGTTAGGCGGGTGTAGGGTCCCGGGGTCAAAAATTGAAAATTTGGAAAATTGAAGATTGGGTAAATTTGAGTGGAATGAAATCATTTTGGTTGAGCCATGAAGCCACATCAAGCCCACATGAGCCATGAAGGGACTCATTTGAGGCATTCACTATGTTGTTCTTAACCCTCTTAGCGAGGGTTTAGGGGTTAAGGACCATCCATGTGAATCACCTACATGAGTCGGGAGGTCGAGTTAGGTATGGGTGTGGTTTTAGGAGGTGTGTGAAAGTGTAGTGTAGGAGTGTAGTGTGTGTGTAAGTCGGCCCCTCACCGGACCAGGCCACCCGGGGTAGTCCTAAGGCCGAAAGAGTCCATGAGAACTCATCCTTTAAACTTCCACATTCGATTTCAACCCTCTAGGTGATTAGGGGTCTACAGTCAAGTTTGTGGAGTTTGCGGGGAGTTAAGAAGTGGTTTGAATTTCTAAAAAGTGGGTCCCAATTCTAGTCCTCTAAGATAGTCAAAGGAAAAGCCTAAGGCTAGATCCTAAGTACTAAAGAGAAGAAGAGAAGACCTCATCAAAAATGAGGTCAACAGCGTCAATTAATATAATGAGTCTTCGAACACTAGCATACTTGGAAATTGATGCTCGCGAGCTCGAAGCCGACAAAATGTTATTAAGAGGATTCTACCAGAAAGGAGAAAGAGCCCTCGGATCAATAACACAACTAATGAAGACCGGTGACTTAGCAAAGACAACCGCAAAATTTCACATAATTGATTCAGAAACGTCGTTTAACGCTCTACTGGGCCGACCATGGATACATGAAAACATGATGGTACCATCATCTCTACATCAGTGCATCAAATACTACGATGGAGGGGAGCAGTGCATCAAAGGTGACTTACAACCATTCTCCGTACATGAGATTGGAATCCATGAAGATGCGACTTATTATGCACCACCGAAGAAAACAATTTTCTCCAGAGATACCATGACAAATGAAGCAAAGAAAGTTCGAGACAACGAAGAACCTGAAGTTCTAGTCCAACCGTCACTCACCACTCCCTTACGGCGAGATAGTGAAGGTTTCTTCACAACTCACATCCGAGGTCGAGGCCGGGGACGAGGTCGTGGCAGAGACGTTAGGACAGTTGGACAGAGGAAACCAGTCATCAATGTTGATTGGGAAGACAGTTCTGAAGAAGAAAAAGAGATCAAACAAGAAGCAGCGACAATAAGTCGGAAGAAGCCGCAATTCAAGATCTCTCTCGAAGATGAGAAGAATGAAGAATACAAATCGATGTACGAGAAGATTAACCACTATGTACATACTATGACCCTGACCCCGATCCATTCTAATAAGATTGAGGGTATGGTGGTCAAAGAGGTACGTAGCGGCGGTGCAAAGCCAATCAAATTCTACCGTGGTGCTTCTTCCTCCAAAACCGAAAATAATGTACAATTTGAAGATGTTACTTCATCAGAATAATGGAATTACCTTTTGAGTGGTACTCTCCTCGTGTTCAAAATTTAATTCGACGTGGTTTCTTACCTCGACAATGGACAAAAGGCCAATCACAACATTTTGAAAAATTATGGAATAACTCCGGTCGTCCACCTAATTCAAAGCATGGTCTCAGATTCGGCACAGTAGGATCAGTTGACGATACTGAATTTTGTCTGGTTGTCACTTGCGTATCTAATGAAAGCTGCATGGAAACTACAGAAGAATTTGAAGATTTACAAATTGGAGACGCTCCACCGGAATTCGAAGAAGAAATCAAATCTACGATAGATGAGTTAACGGAAGTTAACCTAGGTACTAGCGAAGAGCCTAGACCTACATTTGTTAGCTCCTTACTCAATAAAGAAGACTCCGAAGAAATAATCAAGTTATTAATGGAATTTAAAGACTGTTTTGCTTGGAACTATGACGAGATGCCGAGATTAGCTCCGGAGGTCGCGATCCATAAGCTAGGAGTGGATCCTACTTCGTCCCGGTCGGACAAGGTCCTGAAGAATGCGTCTAGAAATTGAACAACAAGTCATAACCGAAGTTAAAAAGCTAATAGACGCTAAATTTGTCCGTGAAGAACAATACCCGACTTGGTTAGCCAACGTGGTGCCGGTCGAAAGAAGAATGGTCGGATCAGAATTTGTGTGGACTTCAGAGATTTAAACAAGGCATGTCCAAAAGATGAATTCCCTTTACCGATCCCAGAACTAATGATCGACATTGCTTCGACACATGAGATATTCTCATTCATGGATGGATCTTCAGGATACAACCAGATAAAAATGGCTCCAGAAGATGAAAAGCTTACAGCATTCAGAACGCCGATCAGAGTATATTGCTACACAGTGATGCCATTCGGACTCGAAGGACGCAGGAGCAACATACCGGAGAGCGATGACAAGAATTTTTGATGATCTCATCCACAATCAAGTCGAATGTTACGTGGACGATGTGGTCATCAAAAGCAAAGTAAAGGAAAACGACTCGTATGATTTGAGAATTTTTTTCGAACGATTAAGACAATTTAACCTTAAGATGAATCCCTTAAAATGCGCCTTCGGCGTCACCTCCGGGAAATTCTTAGGATTCGTTGTCCGACATCGTGGAATTAAAATCGACCCGGAAAAGATTAAAGCTATCTTAGAAATGCTGCCTCCCAAAACCTTAAAACAACTACGATCCTTTCAAGGGAAGCTGACATATCTTCGACGATTTATCTCAAACTTGTCAGGTAGGTGTCAGTCTTTCTCGGCACTAGTTAAAAAGGACGCCAAATTTATTTGGGAAGAGAGATGCCAGAAGGCCTTTGAGGACATTAAGCAATATTAAATGACACCTCCTGTATTAGCAGCCCCAGTCTCAGGTAGACCGCTGATACTTTATACCGCGGCTTTAGACGACTCTCTCGGAGCCCTGTTAGCCCAGGTCAATGATGAGGGTAAAGAAAATGCTCTTTACTATTTAAGTTGTCGTTTACTTCTGACGGAAATAAGGTATCCCGCAATTGAAAAGCATTGTTTGGCCCTGATCTTCGCCACTCAAAAGCTCAGGCACTACATGCTTTCTCATAAGGTCAACCTGATCTCGAAATTTAATCCATTGCAATACTTGATGACTCATCCAACACTTTCCGGCAGACTTGCCAGATGGTCAATGATATTATTGCAATTTGATATAACTTTTGTGCCTCTTCGTGCCGTAAAGGGACAAGTCTTAGCGAGACTTCCTCGCAGCACACCCTTCTGCGGCGAGAATCTCCTCTCAATGACGACTTGCCGGATGAACAAATAATGAACTTAGAAGACCCGATGATCGACGTTGGGAATTATATTTTGACGGAGCATCTTCGAGCACACAAAGACGAAGAATCGCAAGTGATAGTGCCGTAAGGCGGGAATCGGGCTAATCTTTATAACACCGGAGCGGGGGATGTTAAGATACTCCTACCACTTAACGGAACCGTGTACGAACAACGAAGCGGAATACGAAGCCCTCATAACGAGATCGGAATTAACTATTCGAATGGGGATAACGGACATCAACATCTATGGGGATTCACGGTTAATCATTCAACAGATCGCCAGACAGTACAGAATTTTAAAACCAAGACTCGAACAATACTTCCAGTATGCCATACAGTTGTTGGAACAAATTCCGAATGTGACAATCTACAAAATTCCTAGAAAATAAAATGCCTTAGCAGATGCGTTAGCTCGTCTCGCAAAAGAATTTGTTTGTTTGCAAGATGAATCAGTGGAAGTGTCAGTTCACGGACGTCAAGTCCTATCACAGCTCGACATAGACACAATACACAAATCGGGAAAAGAAGAAGAATCAGTTACAACACTGACAAAAAACACAGAAGATTGGCGACAGCCATTAATAGACTACCTGCAAACAGGAAGACTACCAGACGATAGGTCGCTAGCTCATCAGATCAAGAAAAGAACTATGTCCTACGCATTAATAAACAACACGTTGTACAGAAGGTCTTTCGATCAAATGTGGCTAAGATGCCTAAGCGGGTCCGAGGCCCGTGAAATTGTTAAAGAGGTGCATTCGGGACTGCGTAGGCGCTCACCGATCGGGTCCGAAGATGAAAATGAAAATTAAAAGACTAGGGTACTACTGGCCCTCGATGATGACCGATCGCATGAAAATCGCCAAGAGCCGTCACCAATGCCAAGTGCACGGAGTGGTTCTACACCAACCTCCAAATGTGTTACATCCAGACAATTGCGTCGTGGCCATTTGAATGTTGGGGCATGGATATAGTGGGTCCAATAGAACCACCATCTTCAAAAGGACATCGCTTCATTCTTGCGGCTACGGATTACTTTTCCAAGTGGGCGAGGCGGTTCCACTTAGAGAAGTGAAAGCACACCACGTGCTACGGTTTTCAAGAACCAAGTTGTCTACCGTTTCGGAGTGCCACGTAGGATTATCTCGGATAATGGGTCGGCATTCAGAAGCACACAAATCAACAATTTTTTCAGGAGACACGGAATCGACTGGCGATACTCAACAATTTACTACCCAAGAGCAAATGGCCTGGCTGAGGCTTTTAATAAAATTCTCGTTCAAATTTTAAAGAAAACTTTGGACGATAATAAGAGAAATTGGCACGAGAAGTTATTAGAAGCCTTATGGGCCTACCGGACAACCTTCAGAACTCCTACTCAAGCTACACCTTACGCTCTGGTGTATGGGTCCGAGGCAGTGTTACCTTTAGAGGTTCAGCTTCCTTCACTCAGAATTGCAGTTGCAAATAAGATCACGACAGAAGAGAATGCCAAATTACGACTAGAAGAATTAGAAAGCCTGGAAGGGAAAAGACTTGCAGCGCAGCAGAATTTAGAATTATACCAAGCTAAGATGGTTCAAGCCCATGACAAACTGGTCCGCCCAAGAACCTTCAAAGTTGGTGACTTAGTTCTCGTTCTCAAAAGACCTATCCTTGCACACCGCAAGATAGGAGGAAAATTTGAACCCACTTGGGAAGGACCGTTTGTGGTTGAGGCAGTATACTCTGGAGGATCCTACCAGCTAGTGAATTGCCAAGGAGAACGACATATGCTTACGATCAATGGACGATACTTGAAAAATTATTACGCTACCTGATGTTTCGAAGGAATGAATTCTTCATCCTTAGAAGCACGGGCAAAGTAATTACTTATGACTGGGTCTGAACCCAAAATAAAAAAAAAATGTGCTAAAATAAATTAAATCATAAAGCTTTCCTTATTTTCTCTTCCACATCGAAATCTCTTTCCTGATCTTATCCCATTTCATTCCTGTTAAATTTAAAAAAATACAAAAAAAAATAATATAAAAAAAAATGTGTCTTTAATAAACATTTTCTTAATGTTCTTGTTCTTAGTACAGCCCCTGATCATTTTCCTTGTCTTTTCGCAGGGAAATGTCGAACGGGCGGTTGGTCATGAACTTTAGAAATGGCGTAAGCCTTGCACTCGATGAAAAGAGGGTGAAAGATGGAGCGATAATCGAGATTGACTCGACTTCGCACCGGCGGGCCTACGGTACGAGGAAAGTGATTGGGTCCCGAGTTGACCGAGAAGAAGCTGCCCGGGCGAGACGGTGATGAAAGTGGGTGGCCCAAGCCACCAATCCAAGCGAGCAAGAAAAGAAAAACAAACACCGAAGAAGATAATAAAATCAAGTACGTAGTTGCTACGGCGAGAGGGCGAGCTTGTCGGCGCCGTGCCCGCGAGATTCAAGAAGTTCGAAGAGCTACTCTCACGAGCAATGCAACGAAGAAATAAGAATCGCCGTATCCGTAAGATGTTAACCAAACTAGCAGCGGACCGGCGCGACGAGGCGGTTGCTGCTGCCGGCACATACACTTCAAGGGCACCGGTTCACCAGGAACCTGAAGAAAGGAGGCCAGCTCCTAGGATAACAGAAAGGACCAGGGAAATCTCACGAAGATCAGAAGAAAGAAGGCTACCACGCTACCAGATAGAACCACCAGTAATGCATGACCTTGTTGCGGAAGCAACCCCGGGGGATGTCCCGACGGACATCATCCCCGAGGAGCCGAGGTATGCAGAAGAACGTGAAGGGATTGAGCCGTATATCCCACAATACGTCACCAGGCCTCGCCATTTGCAAATTATTCCAGAGTACGAGCTGGAAAGAATGCAGAATGTTGAAAAGAAAACCTTTGAATACTTCGAGAGAATCAGAGGCAGAAGGATCAATATACTAGAGGACCTCGAGCTACATACAGACGTATTCTCAGAGTATGAACAACAGCAAATCATGGATTGCATCCGGGATTTGAAAAGAATGGGCCGAGCGGGCCGCCTAAGGGAAAACACCTACTCAAAACCCCGGAAATGGATGCCAGGGAAAGGAAGGATTACAATACAATGTGGATGCTGTTACAACTTTGCGGAGGACAGGAAGGGAAACCCACCGGGAATACTCCGTCATGGGCAAGTGAATCCAATGCCATTAGTCATCAAGAGAATGGTAAAGAGATTGATAACATGGAGGGTACTGCCGGCGGATTGCATACCCAATAGCTGCATTATTAACATCTACAAGCGGGGTGATTGCATACCCCCGCACATAGATCACCACGACTTTGTCGGACCTTTACGCACGGTCTCATTCCCGAACGTGTGTAACATCATGTTCGGATCCGACCTCCGGATAGCGAGGCCCGGGTGAGTTCCGAGGGCCGGTGAAGATACCTTTACCGGTAGGTTCCGTCATGATGCCGAAGGGCAACGGAGCGGATATCGCTAAGCATTGCATACCGGGAGTACCGGTGAAGCGGATCTCGGTTACTTTCGGGAGGATGGACGACGAAAGACACCTTACCATTTCCAGCCGGAACCGGAGCTAGAGAGCCTCCGGCCTTACGAGCTGTGAGCCACATGGAAAATATCACACCTCCAATGTACATCCACACGGCATCCTTGCCAAGGATGGCTTGGAAGGTGATGTTATTGACCATGTACCCCACTATTCAGACTTGGATTTTTGACAGATGCTTCTTTGGATGGATCGACGAAGATCATAAATAGTCCGTTTTGAGTCTACATGGATTGTATGAGATGTATTCCAAATCGAGTTGTATGATGTATCTTCAACATGATTGGAATAAAAGCGACCATGTCACATTTTTGACCTTCACCTCTTTTGTGCAAGTTGACTGAGAAACGCCATTAAAGTTAAATGAACTTCGAACAAAGAACAGAAAAGAAATAAAAAAAAAGAATAAAAGAAAACTTTCCGTAAAAAATTTAAAAATAACGAACACCAAACTCACATAGACATTAAATAAATAAAATAAATTTGAATCATTAAAAGACAGACAAAAATGAACATAAATTTCAAATCAAATCTAAATCAAATTTCAAATTCAATCTTTCCAGATCTCAAATCAAATTCTCGATCAAATTTCAAATTCAATCAAATCAAATCTCAAATCAAATCTCGATCGAGTTCAAACTCAACCTTCCAAATCGAAATCCAATCCGTTCTATTCTCTCCTTTGTCTGGGATGGAAGCGGTCGATTCCATTGACATGGAGCCACGAGGTTTTTGATTCGGATCTAATGGCGAGGAATTTTATCCAATCCAAACCAGCAACTTTCAATCAACTCTTTTGAATGGGATATGTAGCATCTACATATTCCCTCCTAATCTATTTCTTTCCATGAAAGTCTTTTACAACTTTCATGAAATTCTCAAAACACCAAAATTCCATACTTTTCAAATCAACACTACAAATCTTTGCAAAATTGATTACCATCCAAAATCAAATTTTTGGGGTTGAGGATTTTACATCCGAGACTGCATTGCTTTAGGTTTTTTCCTTATCGCAATGAAATACATCAAAATCAAATTTTTGGGGTTGAGGATTTTACATCCGAGACTGCATTGCTTTAGGATTCTTTCCCTATCGCAATGAAATACATCAAATTCAAACTTTCGGGTCGAGGATTTTACATCCGAGACTGCATTGCTTTAGGATCATTTCCCTATCGCAATGAAATACATCAACATCAAATTCAAACTTTTTGGAGTTGAGGATTTTACATCCGAGACTGCATTGCTTTAGGATCCTTTCCCTATTGCAATGAAATACATCAAATTCAAACTTTTGGAGTTGAGGATTTTACATCCGAGACTGCATTGCTTTAGGATTCTTTCCCTATCGCAATGAAATACATCAAAAAAAAATCAAACTTTTGGAGTTGAGGATTTTACATCCGAGACTGCATTGCTTTAGGATCCTTTCCCTATTGCAATGAAATACATCAAATTCAAACTTTTTGGAGTTGAGGATTTTACATCCGAGACTGCATTGCTTTAGGATTCTTTCCCTATTGCAATGAAATACATCAAAAATCAAATTCCTGGAGTTGAGGATTTTACATCCGAAACTGCATTGCTTTAGGATCCTTTCCCTATCGCAATGAAACACATCAAAATCAAACTTTTGGAGTTGAGGATTCTACATCCGAAACTGCATTGCTTTAGGATTCTTTTCCTATCGCAATGAAATACATCAAATTCAAACTTTTGGAGTTGAGGATTTTACATCCGAGACTGCATTGCTTTAGGATTCTTTCTCTATCGTAATGAAATACATCAAATCAAATTCCTGGGGTTAAGGATTTTACATCCGAGACTGCACTGCTTTAGGATTCTTTCCCTACAGCAATGAAATACATCAAAATCAAACTCTTGAGGTTAAGGATTTTACATCCAATACCACATTGCTCTAAGATCTCTCCTCATTGTAATGATTCAATCCAATCAATTCAATTTTCTTTCGAGGTTGGAGATGTTACATCTAAAACCACAAAATTCCAATTTTCATTTCAAATCAAATCCCTTCAAATTAATCTTAACAAAACTTCAATCTAAATTAAAACTCCAAACTAAAATCTAAGCTCACACATAAATACTTAAACTGAAGTAAAATGAAATCTAAATCGAAATTCCCCCAGGTCATGTAATTTGGAATTCACCTTCTTTTCCTTTCCCCAGCGAGAGTTCAGGAATCTCCAGTTTCAGAGACATACTTGACACTCCCCAGTGGAAACTCTTCTACTTTGTCCTAAGTTTGTCACTTGGACATCTGTGTTGGTTTTGTTGATCGCTTCGGTCAACACCAACACGCGCGGTGTGCTCCGTTAGCTCACCACACCTATTGGGGGTCCATTTGTTGACCTCATTTTTGATGAGGTCTTCTCTTCTTCTCTTTAGTACATAGGATCTAGCCTTAGGCTTTTCCTTTGACTATCTTAGAGAACTAGAATTGGGACCCACCTTTTAGAAATTCAAACCACTTCTTAACTCCCTGCAAACTCCACAAACTTGATTGTAGACCCCTAATCACCTGAGGGTTGAAATCGAATGTGGAAGTTTAAAGGATGAGTTCCTATAAGACTCTTTGGCCTTAGGACCTGCCCCAGGTGGCCTGGTCCGGTGAAGGGGCTGACTTACACACACACTACACCTATACACTACACTTTCACACACCTATACCTAACTTGACCTCCTGACTCATGTAGGTGATTCACATGGATGGTCCTTAACCCCTAAGCCCTTGGCTAAGAGGGTTAGGAACAACAATGTGGATACCTCAAATGAGTCCCTTCATGGCTCATGTGGGCTTGATATGGCTTCATGGCTCAACCAAAATGATTTCATTCCACTTACATTCACCCAATCTTCAATTTCCCAAATTTTCAATTTTTGACCCAGGGACCCTACACCTGCCTAGCCTACCCAAAACCCTTAAAACTACCCAAATTTCTCAAAAATTTCCAAATCACCCAAAATTATCCAAAATCATTCCTAAACATTTCTCTCCACTCAAATTGATCATCCATAGCCAAAAATTCCAAAAATACCTCCCAATACCCTCCAAATACCCAAAATACCCCTCTTGACCCAAAAATCCAAAAATTTAGAAAATTCCCAGAAAATTTCAAAAAATCCCAAATATTCCCAATTTCATTTTGTTCAACTACACCATGGGCCAATTTTGTCAATTTACCCCACTTTTGTCAAAACCCCCAATTTGACCCATTTTAACCCAAAGTGAACCCAATGGCAAGCCAAACCTACCCAATTGACCCAAATTCTGGTCCAATTCAATTCTAAACTTTAATTCAACATTCCCAATACCAATCTAGACCAAATCCAAGTCCAATTTGATTGACATTTGGATCCAATTTCACTTTTGGCCTTAAAGCCCAATTTGGACCCATGACCCAAACCTAACCCAAACTCACCCAATTCAGCCCCAATTAACCCCAAATCATTTCCAAATCTTCCTTAACATTCCCAAAAACAAAATAATAACATGATTTGCCCAACATTTAGACCCAAACCCCACTCAACTTCAACCCAAAGCTAAAAGGCCCTATTTTGACCTAAACCCAAACCTAACCCAAATGAGCCCAAAGCTCAAAATCAAAGCTCAACCAAAGTTAAAACCTCTTTGAAACACTCCCATAAACATTTACCAACATTAATTTTACATCAATTTCAACCCTAGCCCAACATTGGCCCAAGTTAGCCCAATTTGACCTATATTGGCCCATTCACCAAAGAAGCCCAAATTCAACCCAATTCAAACCCAAATCACTCCCAATTTGCTCCAAGTCACTCATGACACATCCATGAGCTAAACCCAACAATTATTTGGCCCAAGCCTTTGCCAAAATTCCATCCTAAAATCCATTTTAAAATCCAAAAGCCCACTCCCCTAAACCATTTTAAAAGCCCATTTCCACCAAATACAAAAGTCCAAAATTGGCCCTAAAGCCCACATGGCATTTCCATTTGCCATCCATTTAATCAAAGCCATTCCCTAAGTTATAATCCCATCATCAAATAATTCCAAATCAAGCCTCATGCCAAATCACCCCTAAATACCAAAATTTTTCTTAAATCCATTTCCATGAAATTGACTCAACTTTTCCCAAGCCAAAGACAAGCCATGCAAGCCATGGACAAGCCACATGAAGCCATGGAAGGCTTGACATGTGATCAAGCCACTAATGGCAAAAGGAGGAGCCTCTTTTAAGCCCCCTTAAAAAGGTTTTAACCCTTTTAATGCTTCACCTTAATCCATGTTTAATCAAAATATTCATTGATGGTGACTTCTCCACCCTTTCCTAGCTAATCGATCTGATCCTCCCTCAGCCCAAATCAGCCATGGGGAGGTGAACCAAGCCCAAAAGGTGGGTTGACCCATTTGGACCAAAAACGAGCTCATCCCCCATTCCATTTCAATTCAACTCCTTTACACATGTCCATGGCCAATTGACTGCACAAACCTCCAGACCCGACCTCCACGACCTTGAGGGTGACTCGACCACCGGCCGGCCATCCACCACAGCCGCCGGAAACCACCAGGCCGACACTCACATGTGAGCCTAAACTTGGAATTCTCACCTGCTGAGCTGCCCCATCCCCAGTGGCCATTGCAGCTGTTCTTCTCTTGCCAAGAGCAGCTGATCCCAAGCCCTAACTCTCCCTGGGAGGCCCTCCACCCTCTCCTATTTAAACACCACCCCCTCTCGGCCATGGGAGGTAGTGAACCAGACCTTACTGAAACTCTGCCAAAATTGCTCCAGATCACTCTCCATACTTAGAGCAGTTGATCCCTAGTGCCAATTTGCCCTAATCCCCACCAACAAAACTCAATTTCTCGGCCAAAATTCCACCCAAAACCGGGACACTTCTCCACAGTGGATCAATCCTCAAATTGATTGGTCCTACACCTTCACCAGACCAAGGGAAGAAGTCCACAGGCAAAAGCCCCCTCTCCAGGCCACTCAGTTGCTCCAGCCTCCAAGCTCTGTGATCGGCTGTGGTCGAAATCATACCTAGGCGATTCACCAGACCAGGAGACTTCATCTGGAGCTTGCTTGGGATCCAATCGAAGGTGACACAAGCCTCGGATTGAAGCCACACTTCTCCGAGCAAAGGTATGAGCTAATTCTTCATCCCGAGCTTCTGGAGATTCTCCATTTCAAATGCTTTATTTTCAATGCATGATCACCATATAGATGTGTTCGTCTCTTCAAGACGAATCCATAGAGCACAAGAACACGAAAATCCGTTTAGTATTGAGTGAGTTCTTAGGGTTTTAGTGTGGACGGCTCTCGGGTGAGGATGCTTGGGGACGATGAAAGGATGTCGTTCATTTAATACACACGCGGACGGACGGCTCAGATTAGGTCGGATCAACGGATGATACGCTGTTGACCTCATTTTTGATGAGGTCTTCTCTTCTTCTCTTTAGTACTTAGGATCTAGCCTTAGGCTTTTCCTTTGACTATCTTAGAGGACTAGAATTGGGATCCACCATCTAGAATTTCAAACCACTTCTTAACTCCCTGCAAACTCTACAAACTTGACTGTAGACCCCTAATCACCTGAGGGTTGAAATCAAATGTGGAAGTTTAAAGGATGAGTTCCATAGGACTCTTTGGCCTTAGGACTGCCCTGGGTGGCCTGGTCTTGTGAAGGGGCTGACTTACACACACACTACACTTATACACTACACTTTCACACACCTCCTAAAACCACACCCATACCTAACTTGACCTCCTGACTCATGTAGGTGATTCACATGGATGGTCCTTAACCCCTAAGCCCTTGGCTAAGAGGGTTAGGAACAACATAGTGAATGCCTCAAATGAGTCCCTTCATGGCTCATGTGGGCTTGATGTGGCTTCATGGCTCAACCAAAATGATTTCATTCCACTCAAATTTACCCGATCTTCAATTTTCCAATTTTTCAATTTTTGACCCCCGGGACCCTACACCCGCCTAACCTACCCAAAGCCCTTGAAATTACCCAAATTTTTCAAAATTTCCAAATCATCTAAAATTCCCAAAAATCAATCCCAAACATTTCCACATCACTCAAATTGATCATCCATACCCAAAAATACCAAAAATTTCAAAAATACCTCCCAATACCCTCCAAATACCCAAAATACCCCCTTGACCCAAAAAATTCAAAAATTCAGAAAATTCCCATAAAATTCCAAAAAATCCCAAATATTTCCAATTTCATTTTGTTCAACTACACCATGGGCCAATTTTGTCAATTTACCCTACGTTTGTCAAAACCCCCAATTTGACCCATTTTAACCCTAAGTGAACCCAATGTCAAACCAAACCTACCCAATTGACCCAAATTCTGGTCCAATTCAATTCTAAACTTCAATTAAACATTCCCAACACCAATTTAGACCAAATCCAAGTCCAATTTGATTGACATTTGGATCCAATTTCACTTTTGGCCTGAAAGCTCAATTTGGACCCATGACCCAAACCTAACCCAAACTCACCCAATTCAACTCCAATTAACCCCAAATCTTTTCTAAATCTTCCTTAGCATCCCCACAAGAAAAACACTAACATGATTTGCCAAAAATTTAGACCCAAACCCCACTCAAATTCAACCCAAAGCTAAAAGGCCCAATTTTGACTTAAACCCAAACCTAACCCAAATGAGCCCAAACCCCAAAATAAAAGCCCAACCAAAGCCAAAACCTCTTTGAAACACTCCCATAAACATTTCTCAACATTAATTTTACATGAATTTCAACCCTAGCCCAACATTGGCCCAACTTGGCCCACTTGGACCTATATTGGCCCATTCACCAAAAGAGCCCAAATTCAACCCAATTCAAACCCAAATCACCCCCAATTTGCTTCAAGTCACTCATGACACATCCAAGAGCTAAACCCAACATTTATTCGGCCCAACCTCTTTACAAAATTCCCATCCATAAATTCATTTTTAAACTTAAAGGCCCATTCCTTAAACCATTTTAAAAGCCCATCTTTTACCACATCCAAAGGCCCAAAATTGGTCTCAAAGCCCATATGACATTTCCCCTCATCATACTTTCAATTAAACTCAATACCTAAGTCCTAAATTCATCATCAAATCATTCCAAATCAAGTTTCATACAAATTTCCATCAAATTACCAAAAATTCCTAAAATCCATTTTTATGAAATTGACCAAACTTTTTCCAAGCCAAAGGTGAGCCATGAAGCCATGCATGAGCCACATGTGAGCCATGAGAGCCTTGGACACTCCACCATGCCATATTGGGTAAGAAGAGGGAGGGCTTTCCTTAATCCCTAAAGCTCATTAGAGCTTAATCATGTTTCACCTAAACTTAAATTTAATCCAAATATATTTGGATGGAGACTTCTCCATGCCAAACCAGTTGATCCCTTTGATCCCCCAAAGCATCCAAAGCCACCTTGAAGGGTGCACCAAGCCCAAATGGGTGGATTGACCCATTTAGACTCAAAACTAGCCATGCCCCATTCTACTTTGGATCAAAGCTTTTACACATGGCAATTGCCAATTGCTTGCACCAAGTCCCAGCCCTGACCCACCTGACCTTGAGGGTGACCCATGCCTGGCCGGCCGGCCACCAAGCCGCCGGAAAACACCATGGCCGAGAGCTCACATGTGAGCCAACTTTGGAATTCTCCCTTCCTGAGCTGCCCCATCCCCAGTGGCCATTGTAGCTGTTCTTCTCTTGCCAAGAGCAGCTGATCCCAAGCCCTAACTCTCCCTGGGAGGCCCTCCACCCTCTCCTATTTAAACTCCACCCCTCTCGGCCATGAGAGGTGCTGAAACAAACCTTAAGGAAACTCTGCCAAAATTGTTCCAGACTACTCCCCATACACAGAGCATTTGATCCCCACCTAAATCCCCCTACCATTTCCTCTCTGTGAGCTCAATTTCAGAGTTGAAATCCAAGCCCAAAACCAGGACACTTCTCTACAGTGAGCCAACCCCCAAATTGATTGGTCCTACACCTTCACCAGGCCAAGAGATGGTGTCCACCAGCAAAGCCCCATCTCCGAGGCCACCCGGTTGCTCCAGCCTCCAAGCTTTGTGATCGGCTGTGGTCGAAATCCTACCTAGGAAATTCACCAGACCGGGAGACTTCATCTGGAGCTTGCTGGGATCCAATCGAAGGTGAAACAACCCTCAGATCGAAGCCACACTTCTCTGAGCAAAGGTATGGCCTCACTCTTCTTCCCGAGCTTCTAACATTCTCCATTTTTATTGCGTAAATTTCATCCCACATAAACCGTATGGATGTGTTCGTCTTCTCAAGACGAATCCATAGAGCATAAGAACACGAAAATCCATCGAGTATCGAGTGAGATATTAGGGATTTAGTGTGGACGGCTCTTGGGTGAGGACTCTCGGGGACGATGAACGGATGCTGTCCATTTAATACACGCGCGGACGGACGGCTCGGATGGCGTCGGAGAAGGAGATGGTACGTGAACCGCGGGACCCGGAGCGCTGAGTCAGATGGCGGCGTCGAATGGGGGCGCGACACGCGGCGTTTCGGAGCTGCCGAGGTTGACGCGGCGCCGCGTGGATAAATAGAAAATTAGGGTATTTTTCTATTTATTTAATTCCCTAAACTTGGAAAATTCATAACTTTATGTAGGAAAATCATAAAAATAAAATAAAAATACCCTCTTGCTCAGTGAACAGAGGAGAATAATGTGGAAAAAAAATCATTTAATTTCATCAAGTATTTTATTTTTAATAATTTATTTACTGTTTGCATTCTTTTAATTCTCCATGCATATAGGAAATTCACCATGGCATGAGACAATAGGGCTTTTGAAGCCTCTGAATTTGGGAACATTCCCTGAATTTTCCAAAGTCAGAGGCCATCCCTATGAGAAGTTATTGATTTTTCAAATTCATGTTACTGTTTTGAGTATTTTAATTCCAATAATTAACATGTTGTGAAATAAATTCTAGGAAAATTTGGTGATGTTCCTTATGACTAGAGGACCCTAGGAAAAATAGGTTTTGAGTTAGTTCATTTAAAATAACCCTAATTGGCTTAAACACCCAAAATAGATCCCTAATTAATTAGAGCTAACCATACATCAAATTGACTTAAAATTAATTCTCCATTGACCTTTAGGATTAGAGGAACCCACCATAAAAATTTGAGGTCAATTGGACTTGGTTAGCCCTACTAAATGTGTTGATTAAGCCATTTAGTCAATTTGAACTTTAAAAATTCATAACTTTCAAAATATCTTTCAAAAATTCACCAAATTGGTTTTGGAGCCTCTCTGATACTAGGGAATTTAAGAAAATTAAAATTTCAATTTTCTAAAAAAGTTGATTTTTAATATTATTTTAATATTTTTAATAATTAAAAAATAATAAAAATCACAAAAATAATAAAATTCACCAAAATGTCACATTTTGAATTTTAATCACTCAGGAACAAACCCCATATTTTTCTTAGGTCTATTTAATGAGATATTAAATTTTAAAGCTCTAGGGTAATTTTAAAATTAAAAAAATGTATTTTCTAGCATTTTCACTAGAATAATTATAATAAATCATAGAAAAATTAGAAAATTACAAAAATTGATTCTCTGGTTTCCTTGATATCAGAGAGATTTTTAAAAAATATAAAATTCATTTTTCAACATTTATTTTATTTTTAAATTAATTAACACTCCAAATATTAAAATAATTATAATAAAAATAATATAAATCAAAAAATCACCAAAATTGGTCCAAGTGGTCCTCTGGTCATTAGAAATGTCCCCTAATTTTCTTAAGGACAGAAACTTTCCCTTGGTCATGTTATTAAATTTTCCTTGGAAATTTCTATTTTCTACCAAAATAATTATATAAATAAATTAAATACAGAAAAATCACATTTTCTCCTCTCATGTCTTTATTGACATATGAGTGAAGTCACATAAAAATTTCAAGTTCATTTGAGCCCAATTTAGTAAGTTATGAAATTATTAAGCTTAAAGGGCAAAGTGGTAATTAAAATTTTAATCCTTAATTAAAACTTTAGGTTTAATAAAAAATTAACAAGTAAAATATTTGATCCTAATCTGATTTGGATGATTGAAATTTAAATAATTAAAGGGTAGAAACCCATTTAGCAATTTAAAATAATTAAACCTTAATTAAATAATTGATTAAATTTGGGAAGAATAATAAAATTGGAATTATTAAAATAGGGATATTGTTGGGAAGAGATTTATTCTTTAATTTAAAAAATCCCTAAATTAATCATCTCATTAATATTCAATTCTTAATTAAAGTGATAACTCAAATTTAAAATATTAAAAGACTTAATCATTAAACTAAAGTTAAATTATTAAACTCTTTTAAAATTCCAATTAAAGTTAAAAATAAAATTAAATTAAAAATTAAATTAAATTAAGTAAATTGAATTAAATTAAATTAAATCAAATTAAATTAAATTAAAGATTAATTGAATTAAATTAAATTAAATTAAATTAAATTAAATTAAAATTGAAAGTTGAATTAAATTAAATTAAATTAAATAAACAAATTAAATTAAATTAAATGAATAAATTAAATTAAATTAAATTAAATTAAATTAAATCAAATTAAATTAAAATTAAATCAAATTAATTTAACATCAAATCAAACTAAATTGAATTAAATTGAATTAAATTAAATTAAATTAAAACTAAATTAAATTAAATTAAATTAAATTAAATTGAATTAAATATAACATCACCAAAGACATAAAGAATTCAAAATAAATCTAAAATAACTTGAACACTATTCCAAATTTAAACCCATTAATTGAATTCAAACTAAATCACAAACTTACCCTCGAAAGCTTTAGTTGTCATAACTCCTAAACAAAATATTAAATGAAATGTTACTTCACTTATAGGACATTCAAACATCCTAGTTCACTGAGTAAGATAATAACAAAACTTAACTAAACCTCGGACGATTAATTCATTTGTGTAATTGAATTCATTTGGACTTAAAACAATCCTAGAAATATTGAAAAGATGTTTAAGATTTGCCTTAAGCACTTCCTCGATATGACAGGATGTTCATAAGAACAATTGAACTTAATTGTTCTTTGATGAAGAAAATCATCTTCAAACAAAAACACAAGGAACCTAGACGTCATAGGAAATGACTAGCTATAGGATTAGGAATTTGGTAGAAAATCATAACCCTTCCCTTAGCTTTACCTAGGAACTTGCTTAAATATTCTAATTGTGTTTTAAGTGCAACTTGGGATGACGGGAAGACCCTCCGGGTACGCTTTTATTTTATTGCAATTTACTTTCTTGCAATTTACATTATTGCAATTTATTTAACCGCATTGCACTTACTTTTCTTGCATGATAAACAACCGTTGCATGAAAACCCACACCTTTAGGATAGTCCCTAAAACTGAAACCAAAACTAAGTTAAAAGTTATTGCAAGATAAAATTCACCGCCACAACATTTCAAAATATAAAACAACTCAAAATTTAATCACAAACAGAACACAAAACTACAATTACAACTAAATTAAAACGTTATGTTGGATGATCGGGAATACCTCGGATGATGTAACCTACGTGTTGTTAACGGGATTTCCCACGGTCTAAATGAAAGTGTGGAACTCATTCGGTTGAGTTTAGCAAATTCATCTGGACTAAGTGAATCCGATAAAAATAACGATGCCGGAAGGATGGAACCGTGGGATCTTAACCGGTGTTGTTATAATCAACTTTAAGATTTGTTTTAATTAAAATTTTGAAAACACTTGGAAATTAAAATTTTCTCTAAACCAAAACACTTTTCTCATCCCTTGATTTATGATTTCTAAAACTAAACCTCTACAACAACAAGAAGCTTGGAGCATGGTGGGCAGCACGGCTATCGTCACCAGCAAAACTCGGGTCTACTTCAAGCAAAGCTTTCTTAGAATTAAATAACCAAGCCATAGGACTTCGAGGTAGTTTGCCTAGTGCAACATAAATCCTCAACTCTTTGTTAGTGCATTTGCATTGCAAATTAAGCCCTAACCGGTCTTAGGATTCCGAGGTAGTCGTCGATACGACATAAACCCTCACATCTTCGAGGTCCGTTTGTATGATTTGATCATATAAATATAAGCCCTAATTAATTAAAATTGACAAAATAAAAACATTAAATAGACATTAGGACTTTCCTAAATTTAAGCCAAACAATAGGATAGTCGGGAAATTACCGAAGTTCACTTCGAATCTGTGATTTCTCCTACCTTTCTTCCTTTGAATTCTCAAAACAAAATGTTCTAAACTTGATCCATTCCCTATTGAAATCCAGAATTCAATCCTTTGAAAACTTAAACTTTGAAATCCTTGAGAGCGAATTATTGATTATTATCGAGAGTTTTCTTAGGTGATTCCCGTCACTTAAGATGTAATTAACTATAGGGGCTTGCCCTTATAGGGAATTTTAAAGAACCTGAGTAATATAAACCTCGTTTAATGCTTTCATATTAAGCAGGGGAATTTGTCGGCTTATAAAATTGGTTCGCAGACCAAACGGATGTCACAAATCTTCTAGTTTATTTAATCGAGCCCCACCATCAAGCAGTGTGTCTATCCTTAGGGATAGATACACGGTTTGTGGTGTGGTGTTCATTTATATAAACTATTTGGGATGTGAGATCGGTTTCATCTCATATCTTAAAATCTTCAAATTTAAAATTATTTTCAAAATCAAATACTACCTTTCAAATTATTTATTTAGACTAAATTAAAAATTCGCCGACAACTTCTGTTAGGCGACCCCTTTTCAAAATAAAACACATAACCCAAAAATATGCCGACATACGCGGAAGGCGGGACCCGGGCTGCTGACTCAAGTGGCGGGGTCGAATGGGAGCGCGCCACGCGGCACTTCGGAGATGTTAAGGTTGACGCGGCGCCGACTCGGATAAATAGAAAATTAGGGATTTTCTGATTTATTTAATTCCCTAAACTTCAAAAATGCATAACTTTGTGTAGAAAAATCAGAAAAATAAAATAAAAATACCCTCTTGCTCAGTGAACAGAGGAGAATAATGTGGAAAAGAAATCATTTAATTTCATCAAGTATTTTAATTTTAATAATTTATTTACCCTCTGCATTATTTTAATTCTCCATGCATATAGGAAATTCACCATGGCATGAGACCATAGGGCTTTTGAAGCCTCTGAATTTGGGAACATTCCCTGAATTTTCCAAAGTCAGAGGTCATCCCTATGAGAAGTTATTGATTTTTCAAATTCATGTTGCTGTTTTAAGTATTTTAATTCCAATAATTAGCATGTTGTGAAATAAATTCTAGGAAAATTTGGTAATGTCTCTTATGACCAGAGGACCCTAGGAAAAATACGTTTTAAGTTAACACATTTAAAATAACCCTAATTGGCTTAAACACTCAAAATAGCTCCTTAATTAATTAGAGCTAACCATATATCAAATTGGATTTAAATCAATTCTCCATTGACCTTTAGGATCAGAGGAACCCACCATAAAAATTTGAAGTCAATTGGACTTGGTTAGCCCTACTAAATGGGTTGATTAAGCCATTTAACCATTTTAAACTTCAAAAATTCATCACTTTCAAGATACCTTTCAAAAACTCACCAAATTGGTTTTGGAGCCTCTCTGATATCAAGGGAATTTAAAAAAATTAAAATTTTAATTTTCTAAAAAAGTTGATTTTTTGTATTATTTTAATATTTTAATAATTAAAAAATAATAAAAATCATAAAAATAATAAAATTCACCAAAATGTCACATTTTGAATTTTAATCACTTAGGAACAAACCCCATATTTTTCTTAGGTCTATTTAATGAGATATTAAATTTTAAAGCCCAAAGGTAATTTGAAAATTAAAAAATACATTTTTTGGCATTTTCACTAAAATAATTATAATAAATCATAGAAAAATCAGAAAATTGCAAAAATTGATTCTCTAATTTTCTTGATATCAGAGAGATTTTTGAAAAATATAAATTTCATTTTTCAACCATTATTTTATTTTTAAATTAATTAATACTCCAAAACTTAAAATAATTATAATAAAAATAATATAATTCAAAAAATTACCAAAATTGGTCCAAGTGGTCCTCTGGTCATTAGAAATGTCCCATAATTTTCTTAAGGACAGAAACTTTCCTTTGGTCATGTTATTAAATTTTCCTTGGAAATCTCTATTTTCTACCAAAAATAATTACATAAATAAATTAAATACAAAAAAATCACATTTTCTCCTCTCATGTCTTTATTGACATATGAGTGAAGTCACATAAAAATTTCAAATTCATTTAAGCTCAATTTAGTGAGTTATGAAATTATTAAGCTTGAAGGGCAAAATGGTAATTAAAATTTTAACCTTTAATTAAAACTTTAGGTTTAATAAAATTAACAAATAAAATATTTGATCTTAATTTGATTTGGATGATTGAAATTTAAATATTTAAAGGGTAGAAACCTATTAAATAATTTGAAGATAATTAAAATAAACCTTAATTAAATAATTGATTAAATTTGGAAGAATAATAAAATTGGAATTATTAAAATAGGGATATTATTAGGAAGAGATTTATTCTTTAATTTAAAAATCCCTAAATTAATCATCTCATTAATATTTAATTCCTAATAAAAAATGATAATTCAAATTTAAGTTTTAAAATGTTAAAGGACTTAATCATTAAAATTAAATTAAAAAGTTAAATTATTAAACTCTTTTTAAATTTTCAATTAAATTAAAATAAAAAAAATAAAATTAAATTAAAGATTAAATTAAATTAAATCAAACAAATTAAATAAATTAAATAAATTAAATAAATTAAATAAATTAAATAAATTAAAATTAAATTAAATAAATTAAATAAATTAAATAAATTGAATAAATTAAATAAGTTAAATAAATTAAATTAAATTAAATTAAAATTAAAATTAAATTAAATTAAATTAAAGTTAGATTAAATTGAATTAAATAACATTACCTAAGACATAAAGAAATTAAATATAAAGCAACTTGAACACTATTCCAAATTTAAACCCGTTAATCAAGTTAAACTAAATCATAAACCATTCGAACACCAATTTGCCCTCAAGAGTTTTGGTTATCATAACTCCTAAACAGAACATTAAATGAAATGTTACTTCACTTATAGGATATTCAAATGTCCTAGTTCACTGAGCAAGATAACAAAACTTGAATTCCCGGACGATTAATTCATTTGTATAATTAAATTCATTTGGACTTAAAACAATCCTAGAAATATTGAAAAGATGTTTAAGATTCTTCTTAAGCACTTCCTCAATATGATAGGGTACTTATAAGAACAATTGAACTTAATTATTCTTTGATGAAGAAAATCGTCCTCAAACCAAAACACAAGAACCTAGACGTCATAGGAAATGACTAGCTATAGGATTAGGAACTTGGTAGAAAACCATAACCCTTCAATTAGCTTTACCTAGGAACTTGCTTAAATATTCTAATTGTGTTTTAAGTGCAGCTTGGGATGACGGGAAGACCCTCCAGGTACGCTTTTATTTTATTGCAATTTACATTATTGCAATTTTTTTAATTGCATCGCAATTACTTTTCTTGCATGATAAACAACTGTTGCATGAAAACCCACACCTCTAGGGTAGCCCCTAAAACTGAAACCAAAACTAAATTAAAAGTCATTGCAAGATAAAATTCACCGCCACAACATTTCAAAATATAAAACAACTCAAAATTTAATCACAAACTGAACACAAAACTAAAATTACAACTAAATTAAAACGTCCTGTTGGATGATCGGGAATACCTCGGATGATGTAACCTACGTGTTGCTAACAGGATTTCCCACGGTCTAAATGAAAGTGTGGAACTCATTCAGTTGAGTTTAGCAAATTCATCTGGACTAAATGAATCCGATAAAAATAACGATGCCGGAAGGATGGAACCGTGGGATCTTAACCGGTGTCGTTATAATCAACTTTAAGATTTGTTTTAATTAAAACACAAAAACACTTGGAAATTAAGACTTCTCTAAACCAAAACACTTTTCTCATCTCCTGATTTATGACTTCTATAACTAAACCTCCGCAACAACAAGGAGCTTGGAGCATGGTGGGCAGCACGGCCATCGTCGTCAGCAAAACTTGAATCTACATCAGCAAAACTTTCCTAGAATTAAACAACAAAACCATAGGACTTCGAGGTAGTTTGCCTAGTGCAACATAAATCCTCAACCTTCTGTTAGGCATTTGCATTGCAAATTAAGCCCTAACTGGTCTTAGGATTTTCGAGGTAGTCGTCCGATACGACATAAACCTTCACATCTTCCAGGCTATTTGTATGATTCTATCATATAAATATAAGTCCCAATTAATTAAAATTGACAAGAACAAAACATTAAATAAATATTAGGACTTTTCTAAATCCAAGCCAAACAATAGGATAGTCGGGAAATTATTGAAGTTCGCTTCGAATCTATAATTTCTCCTACTTTTCTTCCTTTGAATTCCCAAAACAAAATGTTCCAAACTCGATCCATTCCCTATTAAAATTCCAAAATTCAATCCTTTGAAAACTTAAACTTTGAACTTCTTGAGAGCAGAATTACTGATTATTATCGAGAGTTTTCTTAAGTGATTCCCGTCACTTAAGATGTAATTAACTATTGGGGCTTGTCCTTATAGGAATTTTAAAGAACCCAGGTAATATAAACCCTATTTAATGCTTTCATATTAAGCAGGGGAATTTGTCGGCTTATAAAATTGGTTCGCAGACCAAACGAATGTCACAAACCTTTCTAGTTTATCTAATCGAGCCCCATTATCAAGCAAAGGTGTCTATTCTTCGGGATAGATACGTGGTTTGTGGTGCGGCGCTCGTTTATGTGAACTATTTGGGATGTGAAATCAGTTTGATTTCATATCTTAAAAATTTTCAAATTCAAAATTATTTTCAAAATCAAATGCTACTTTTCAAATTATATATATTTAAACTAAATTTAAAATTTTAAAAATTCGCCGACAATTTCTGTTAGGCGACCCCTTTTCAAAATAAAACACAACCTAAAAATGTGCCGACAACAATTTGTCGGCGACTCGTCGTGGATCGCCTTTGATTGGTATGCGGAATTACCGAACGGTTTGGTAAAGACATTTTCAGAACTAGAGAACCTCTTCATCAAGCGATTTGCTGGAGCTCAGCACCACATCACTATAGGTGATTTAGTGGTAGAGAAGCAGAAGCCGAACGAAACTTTGGTGGACTACATACTTCGATGGAGGAATCTAAGTATGAAGTGTGAGCCACAACTACAAGAACAGCATGCAGTCGACATTTTACTTAAGAGCATTCATGGCCCGATAGCACTTCTCCTCAAGGGATTTACTATTAAGACTTTTGAGAAGTTGTTAAGCAAGGTCGGAAGCTTGCAAGAGGTGGTGAAGCAATTAAGTTTCACCGATAAAACAGACAAACAGAAGCCCGTGAAAACTTTTGAAAAGAAGTCCGGGATCGTTGCAGCGATCGATAAAGGCAAGCAATCGATACAAATATCGTCGAACGGCCGCGAAACCTCAACAGAATTACCGAGCAACCCCGACCCAGCCTATCGAGTCATCTCAACAGTATGAACAACTGCCTCGTTCGCAACGTACGTTAAGGAAGCTTCTGAGCAGGGAGTATCCGTTCAAGAATGAGGCAGTGCCGAAAATGTTCCGCAGTCTGATGAAGACTCCAGATTTCCAATTGCCAGAGCCTAAGAGACCAAAAGAAGTCGACAAGAAAGGTGATCCCAACTTTTGCCCTTACCAGCGGATGCTTGGACACAAGATAGAAGATTGTATTACCTTCAAAAGTTGGCTTTAATTAAAAAACAAAAACACTTGGAAATTAAGACTTCTCTAAACCAAAATACTTTTCTCATCTCCTGATTTATGACTTCTATAACTAAACCTCTGCAACAACAAGGAGCTTGGAGCATGGTGGGCAGCAAGGCCATCGTCGTCAGCAAAACTTTCCTAGAATTAAACAACAAAACCATAGGACTTCGAGGTAGTTTGCTCTAGTGCAACATAAATCCTCAACCTTCGTTAGGCATTTGCATTGCAAATTAAGCCCTAACCGGTCTTAGGATTTCCGAGGTAGTCGTCCGATACGACATAAACCTTCACATCTTCCAGGCTATTTGTATGATTCTATCATATAAATATAAGTCCTAATTAATTAAAATTGGCAAGATCAAAACATTAAATAAATATTAGGACTTTCCTAAATCCAAGCCAAACAATAGGATAGTCGGGAAATTATCGAAGTTCGCTTCGAATCTATAATTTCTCCTACTTTTCTTCCTTTGAATTCCCAAAACAAAATGTTCCAAACTAGATCCATTCCTTATTAAAATTCCAAAATTCAATCCTTTGAAAACTTAAACTTTGAACTTCTTGAGAGCAGAATTACTGATTATTATCGAGAGTTTTCTTAAGTGATTTCCGTCACTTAAGATGTAATTAACTATAGGGGCTTGCCCTTATAGGGAATTTTAAAGAACCCAGGTAATATAAACCCTATTTAATGCTTTCATATTAAGCAGGGGAATTTGTCGGCTTATAAAATTGGTTCGCAGACCAAATGGATGTCACAAACCTTTCTAGTTTATCTAATCGAGCCCCATTATCAAGCAACAGGTGTCTATTCTTCGGGATAGATACGTGGTTTGTGATGCGGCGCTCGTTTATGTGAACTATTTGGGATGTGAAATCAGTTTGATTTCATATCTTAAAAATTTTCAAATTCAAAATTATTTTCAAAATCAAATGCTACTTTTCAAATTATATATATTTAAACTAAATTTAAAATATTAAAAATTCGCCGACAATTTCTGTTAGGCGACCCCTTTTCAAAATAAAACACAACCTAAAAATGTGCCGACAACAATTTGTCAGCAGCCTGTCAGGGATCGCCTTTGATTGGTATGCGGAATTACCGAACGGTTCGGTAAAGACATTTTCAGAACTAGAGAAACTCTTCATCAAGCAATTTGCCGGAGCTCAGCACCACATCACTATAGGTGATTTAGTGGTAGAGAAGCAAAGTCGAACGAAACTTTGGTGGACTACATACTTCGATGGAGGAATCTAAGTATGAAGTGTGAGCCACAACTACAAGAACAGACATGCGATCGACATTTTACTTAAGAGCATTCATGGCCCGATAGCACTTCTCCTCAAGGGATTTACTATTAAGACTTTTGAGAAGTTGTTAAGCAAGGCCGGAAGCTTACAAGAGGTGGTGAAGCAATTAAGTTTCACCGACAAAACAGACAAACAGAAGCCCGTGAAAACTTTTGAAAAGAAGTCTGGGATCGTTGCGACGGTCGATAAAGGCAAGCAACCGATACAAATATCGTCGAACGGCCGCGAAACCTCAACGAGATTACCAAGCAACCCCGACCCAGCTATCAGTCATCTCAACAGTATGAATAACCGCCTCGTTCGCAACGTACGTTAAGGAAGCTTCTGAGCAGGGAGTATCCATTCAAGAATGAGGCAGTGCCGAAAATGTTCCGCAGTCTGATGAAGACTCCAGATTTCCAACTGCCAGAGCCTAAGAGACCAGAAGAAGTCAACAAGAAAGGTGATCCCAACTTTTGCCCTTACCACCGGATGCTTGGACACAAGATAGAAGATTGTATTACCTTCAAAAAGTTGGCTCAACGACAATCTTCGGAAAGGGAATATAACGATCCCGAAGGAGTACATGAAGGAACCCCAGAAAGGAGGTTCCGTCAATGTTATCTCGACGGATCTCATTGTTCCAATAGATCCCTATGCGACTAATGATGGATAGAATACCGCTTGGACAAAGTCTTCGAAGAAGATTTTGGATCACATCCAAACCGCTTTGGTGCGAGCCTCAATTCAGAGTTCGAAACCTGTCAAGTCGGCACTATCACTTGCGATAGAAGAACCACCTCAACAGGAGACGATTGAAGAGAAGAAGAAAATCGACGAAGAAGAGAAGACCGAGGCTCTTAAGGCTAGACTAGGGGCTGCTTATCCTAGGATAGTTGTTTCCGATTCGGGGGAAAAATCTCTCGAACCTCTGACTCTGTATGATTATTTACTCACTCCGGTGGGATCTTATAGTGATAAGGGTTATGGCGTTGGCTACGTTTTGACTGTTTCTAACGATTACGTAACTAGCGACAACCAACCTAATCCGGACATCGATTCCGATACAAGTAACAATTCTCAAATCATACACAATCTCGACGATCACAATGACAAAGAAGACATCCACCAAGGAGGGTACGAGAGTTCAACAAGCAATGAATCTATTTGCGAGTTTCGAGGAGCTCCAGTCACAATAGAGTTAGAGCCTTCAGACTCTGAAGCTAATCCAGAAGAACCTGTCATTCCGATTCAAGAGGAGACACCAGCAAACTCAATACTAGATTCAGAAGAAATTACAGAAGTCAACTTAAGAAGTGGAAGAGTTCTACCTTCGAGAATGGGTCCAAAGGACAAAGGAAAGCAGGTGGTTGTTCAGGAAGAACCAACCCCGGCAGCAGAAATACCCATTCGAGAAGAAGCCGAGACACATGAAAATAAAGTGGACTACAACGTGCTAGCCCATCTTAGGAAACTACCGGCCAAACTAAGCATCTATGACGCTCTCATCTTATCAAAGGAGATGAGAGAAGCTCTGATCAAGGCCTTACTTCGATCCGGAAATTTGCTTAGCTCAAATGGCCGGAGATTCCTTAGATGAGGTTTGTTCGTTAAAGGAACAACGAGGTGTCACCTTCACGGACAATGACCTACTACTTGGGACGATGTAGACCACAACCGACCGTTGTACATTTCGCTTACAATAGGAAGTTTACACTCTCCGCAGTATTGGTGGATCCAGGAGCATCAATCAACATAATGAATCTTCGAACGCTAGCATATTTGGAAATTGATGCTCGTGAGCTTGAAGCAGACAAAATGTTATTAAGAGGATTCAACCAGAAAGGAGAAAGAGCCCTCGGATCAATAACACTGCTAATGAAAACCGGTGACTTAGCAAAGACAACCACAAAATTTCACATAATTGATTCAGAAACGTCATTCAATGCTCTACTGGGCCGACCATGGATACATGAAAACAGGATGGTACCATCATCCCTACACCAGTGCATCAAATACTACGATGGAGGGGAACAGTGCATCAAAGGTGACTTACAACCATTCTCCGTACATGAAATTGGAATCAATGAAGATGCAGCTTATTATGCACCTCGGATGAAAACAATTTTCTCCAGAGATACCATAACGAATGAAGCAAAGGAAATTCGGGATGATGAAGAACCTGAAGTTCTAGTCCAACAGTCACTCACCACTCCCTTACGGCGAGATGGTGAAGGTTTCTCCACAACTCGCATCAGAGGTCGAGGCCGGGGACGAGGTCGTGGCAGAGACGTTAGGACAGTTGGACAGAGGAAACCGGCCATCAATGTTGATTGGGAAGACAGTTCTGAAGAAGAAAAAGAGATCAAACAAGAAGCAGCGACAATAAGTCGGAAGAAGCCGCAATTCAGGATCCCGCTTGAAGATGAAAAGAATGAAGAATACAAAATCGATGTACGAGAAGATTAACCACTATGTACATACTATGACCCTGACCCCGATCCATTCTAATAAGATCGAGGGTATGGTGGTCAAAGAGGTACGTAGCAGCGGTGCAAAGCCAATCAAATTCTACCGTGGTGCCCCTTCCTCCAAAACTGAAAATAATGTACAATTTGAAGATGTCACTTCATCAGAATTAATGGAATTAATTTTTGAGTGGTATTCTCCCTATGTTCAAAATTTAATTTAGCATGGTTTCGTACCTCGACAATGGACAAAAGGTCAATCACAACATTTTGAAAAATTATGGAATAACTCCGGTCGTCCACCCAATTCAAAGCATGGTCTCGGATTCGGCACGATAGGATCGGCTGACGATACCGAATTTTGCTTGGTTGTCACTTGCGAGTCTAATGAAAACTGCATGGAAACTACAGAAGAATTTGATGATTTACAAATTGGAGACGCTCCACCAGAATTCAAAGAAGAGATTTAATCTACAATAGAAGAGTTAACGGAAGTTAACTTAGGTACTAGCAAAGAACCTAGACCTACCTTTGTTAGCTCCTTACTCAATAAAGAAGACTCCGAAGAAATAATCAAGTTATTAATGGAATTTAAATATTGTTTTGCTTGGAGCTACGATGAGATGCCAGGTTTAGCTTAAGAGGTCGCAGTCCATAAGCTAGGAGTGGATCCTACTTCTGTCCCAGTCAGACAAGGTCCCAGAAGAATGCATCTAGAAATCGAACAACAAGTCATAGCCGAAGTTTAAAAGCTAATAGACGCCAAATTTGTCCGTGAAGAACAATACCCGACCTGGTTAGCGAATGTGGTGCCAGTCAGAAAGAAGAATGGTCAGATCAGAATTTGTGTGGACTTCAGAGATTTCAACAAGGCATGTCCAAAAGATGAATTCCCTCTACCGATCCTGAATTAATGATCGACATTGCTTCGACACATGAGATATTCTCATTCATGAATGGATCTTCGGGATACAACCGGATAAAAATGGCTCCAGAAGATGAAAAGCTTACAGCATTCGAACGCCGATCGGAGTATTTTGCTACACAGTGATGCCATTCGGACTGAAGAACACAGGAGCAACATACCAGAGAGCGATGGCAAGAATTTTTGATGATCTCATCCACAATCAAGTCGAATGCTACGTGGACGATGAGGTCATCAAAAGCAAAGTAAAGGACAACAACCTATATGATTTGAGAATTGTTTTCGAACGATTAAGACAATTTAACCTTAAGATGAATCCCTTAAAATGCCCCTTCGGCGTCACCTCCGGGAAATTCTTAGGATTCGTTGTCCGACATCGTGGAATTGAAATCGACTCGGAAAAGATTAAAGCTATCTTAGAAATACCGCCTCCCAAAACCTTAAAGCAACTACGATCTTTTTAAGGGAAGCTGGCATATCTTCGACGCTTTATCTCAAACTTGTCAGGTAGGTGTCAGCCTTTCTCGACATTAGTTAAAAAGGACGCCAAATTTATTTGGGAAGAAAATGCCGAAGGCCTTTGAGGACATTAAGCAATATTTAATGATACCTCCCGTCTTAGCAGCCTCAGCCTCGGGTAGACCGCCGATACTTTATACCGCGGCTTTAGACGACTCTCTCGGAGCCTCATTAGCCTGTGTCAATGATGAGGGTAAAGAAAATGCTCTTTACTACCTAAGCCATCGTTCACTTCCGATGGAAATAAGATATCCCGCAATTGAAAAGCATTGTTTGGCCCTGATCTTCGCCGCTCAAAAGCTCAGGCACTACATGCTTTCTCATAAGGTCAACCTAATCTTGAAATTTAATCCATTGCAATACTTGATGACTCGTCCAACGCTTTCCGGCAGACTTGCCAGATGGTCAATGATATTATTGCAATTCGATATAACTTTCGTGCCTCTTCGTGCCGTAAAGAGACAAGTCTTAGCAGACTTCCTCGCAAAGACACCCTTTGCTCGGCAGAATCTCTTCTCAACGACGATTTGCCAGATGAACAAATAATGAGTTTAGAAGACCCCGATGATCGACGTTGGGAATTATATTTTGACGGAGCATCTTCAGCACACAAAGACGAAGAATCGCGAGTGATAGTGCCCGGTAAGGCAGGGATCGGATTAATCTTTATAACACCGGAGCGGGAGATGTTAAGATACTCCTACCACTTGACGGAGCCGTGTACAAACAATGAAGCGTAATACGAAGCCCTCATAACGGACTCGGAATTAACTATTCAAATGGGGATAACAGACATCAACGTCTACGGGGATTCACAGTTAATCATTCAACAGATCACCGGACAGTACATAATTTTAAAACCAAGACTCGAGCAATACTTCCAGTATGCCATATAGTTGTTAGAACAGATTCCGAATGTGACGATCTACAAAATTCCCGTAAAAGAAAATGCTTTAACAGATGCGTTAGCTCGCCTCGCAAAAGAATTTGCTCGCTTGCAAGATGAATCGTTGGAAGTGTCGGTTCACGGACATCGAGTCCTATCACGGCTCGACATGGACATAATACACAAATCGAAAAAGAAAAAGAATCAGCTTGCAACAAAGTGATGTAAAAACACGTAAGATCGGCGACGACCATTAATAGACTACCCGCAAACGAGAAAACTACCAGACGATAGGTCGCTAGCCCATCAGATCAAGAAAAGAACTCTGTCATACGCATTAATAAACAACACGTTATACAGAAGGTCTTTCGATCAAATGTGGCTAAGGTGCCTAAGCGGGTTCGAGGCCCGTGAAATTGTTAAAGAAGTCCATTCAGGACTCTGTGGTGCTCACCAATCGAGTCCGAAGATGAAAATAAAAATTAAAAGACTAGGGTACTACTGGCCCTCGATGATGACCGACTGCATGAAAATCGCCAAGAGCTGTCACCAATGCCAAGTGCACGGAGTGGTTCTACACCAACCTCCGAATGTGTTACATCCAACAATTGTGTCGTGGCCATTTGAATGTTGGGGCACAGATATAGTGGGTCCAATAGAACCACCATCTTCAAACGGACATCGCTTCATTCTTGCAGCTACAGATTACTTTTCCAAGTGGGCAGAGGCAGTTCCACTTTGAGAAGTGAAAGCACACCACGTGCTATAGTTTTTCAGGAACCATGTTGTCTACCATTTCAGAGTGCCGCGCAGGATCATCTCAGATAATGGGCCAGCATTCAGAAGCACACAAATCAACAATTTTGTCAGGAGACAAGGAATCGACTGGCGATATTCAACAATTTACTACCCAAGAGCAAACGACCTGGCTGAGGCTTTTAATAAAACTCTCGTTCAAATCTTAAAGAAAACTTTGGACGACAATAAGAGAAATTGGCACGAGAAGTTATTAGAAGCCTTATGGGCCTACCGGACTATCTTCAGAACTCCTTCTCAAGCTACACCTTACGCTCTGGTGTATGGGTCCGAGGCAGTGTTACCCTTAGAAGTCCAGCTTCCTTCACTCAGAATTGCAGTTGAAAACAAAATCATGACGGAAGAGAATGTCAAATTACGACTAGAGGAATTGGAAAGCCTGGAAGGGAAAAGACTTGCAGTGCAGCAGAATTTAGAACTATACCAAGCCAAGATGGTTCAAGCCCATGACGGATCGGGTCCGCCCAAGAACCTTCAAAGTTGGTGACTTAGTTCTCGTTCTCAAGAGACCTATCCTTGCACACCGCAAGATAGGAGGAAAATTTGAACCCACTTGGGAAGGGCCGTTTGTGGTTGAAGTAGTATACTCAAGAGGCTCCTACCAGCTAGTGAATTGCCAAGGAGAACGACATATGCTTCCGATCAACGGACGATACTTGAAGAAGTATTACGCTACCTGATATTTCGAAGGAATGAATTCTTCATGCCTAGAAGTACGGGCTAAGTAATTACTTATGACTGGGTCTGAACACAAAAATAATGAAAAATGTGCTAAAATAAATAAAATCATGATAATAAAGTTTTCCTTGTTTTATCTTCCATATCAAAATCTCTTTCCTGATCTTATCCCACTTCATTCCTGTTAAATTTAAAAATATAAAAAGTAATAAAAAAATTGTCTTTAATAAACATTTTCTTAATGTTCTTGTTCTTAGTACAGCCCCTGATCATTTTCCTTGTCTTTTCGCAGGGAAATGTCGAACGGGCGGTTGGTCCTGAACTTTAGAAATGGCGTTAGCCTTGCACTCGATGAAAAGAGGGTGAAAGATGGAGCGATAATAGAGATTGACTCAGACTTCGCACCAGCAGGCCTACAATAAGAGGACGGTGACTGGGTCCTAATTGACCGAGAGGAACTGCCCAGTCAGACAGTAATGAAAGTGGGTGGCCCAAGCCACCAATCCAGAAGACCAAGAAAAGGAAGACAAACACTGAAGAAGATAAGAGAATCAAGTCTGTAGTCGCTACAGCAGAAGGCAGGCTTGTCAGCGTCGCGCCCACAGAAATTCAGGAAGTACAAAGAGCTACTCTCACAACAACCCAGCGAAGAAATAAAAATCTCCATATCCGCAAGATGTTAACTAAACTAGCAGCGGACCAGCGCAACGAGGCAGTTGCTACTACCAGTGCATATACTTCAAGGATGCCGGTTCACCGAGAACTCGAAGGAAGGAGGCCGACTCCGAGGATAACGGAAGAGACCAGGGAAATCTTAAGAAGAACGAAGAAGGAAGGCTACAACGCCACCGGATAAAGCCACCGTAATGCATAACCTTGTTGCGAAGCAACCCAGAGGATGTCCCGACGGACACCATCCCCAAGGAGCCGAGGTATGCAGGAGAACGTGAAGGGATTGAGCCATATATCCCATAGTACGTCACCAGGCCTCGCCATTTATAGATTATTCCAGAATATGAGCTAGAAAGAATGCAGAGTGTCGAGAAGCAAACTTTTGAATACTTCGAGAGAATCAGAGGCAGGAGGATCAATATATTAGAAGGCCTCAAGCTATATACAGATGTGTTCTCAGAATACGAACAACAAAAAATCGTGGACTGCATCCTGGATTTGAAAAGAATGGGCCAAGAGGGCCGCCTAAGAGAAAACACTTACTCGGACCCCCGGAGATGGATGCCAGGGAAAGGTAGAATTACAATACAATGTGGATGCTGCTACAACTTCGCAGAAGACAGGAAGGGAAACCCACCGGGAATACTCCGTCATGGCAAGGTAGATCCAATGACATTAGTCATCATAAGGATGGTAAAGAGAATGATAACATGGAGGGTACGCGGCCAGATTGCATACCCAACGGTTGCATCATTAACATCTACAAGAAGGGTGACTCGCATACCCCCGCACATCGATCACCACGACTTCGTCGGACCTTTCGCACGGTTCTTTTCCGAACGAGTGTAATATCATGTTCGAATCCGACCTCCGGATAGCGAGGCCCGGGTGAGTTCCGAGGGCCAGTAAAGATACCATTACCGGTAGGTTCCGTCATGATACTGAAGGGCAACGGAGCAGAGGTCGCTAAACATTGCATACCGGGAGTACCAATGAAGCGGATCTCAATTACTTTTAGAAGGATGGATGACAGGAAAGCACCTTACCACTTCTAGCCAGACCCGGAGCTAGAAAGCCTCCAGCCTTACGAGCTGTGAGTTACATGGAAAATATCACACCTCCAACGTACATCCATACGACATCCTTGCCAAGGATGGCTTGGAAGGTAATGTTATTGACCATGTACCTCACTATTCAGACATGGATTTTTGACAGATACCTTTTTGGATGGATCGACAAAGATCATACATAGCCCGTTTTGATTCTATATGGATTGTATGAGATGTATTCCAGATCGAGTTGTATGATGTATCTTCAACATGATTGGAATGAAAGTGACCGTGTCACATTTTTGGCCTTCACCTCTTTTGTGCAAGTTCACTAGGAAACTCCATTAAAGTTAAATGAACTTCGAACAAAGAACAGAAAAGAAACAAAAAAAGAATAAAAGAAAACTTTCCTTAAAAATCTAAAAAATGATGAACACCAAATTCACATGAACATTAAATGAATGATAAAATAAATTTGAATCGTTAAAAGACAAACAAAATGAACATAAATTTCAAATCGAATCTCAATCAAAAATTCAAATTCAACTTTCTGAATTTCAAATCAAATCTCAATCAAAAATTCAAATTCAACCTTCCAGATCTCAAATCAAATCTCAATCAAATTCAAACTCAATCTTCCAAATCTGAAATCCAATTCGTTCTGCTCTCTCCTTTGTCTGGGATGGAAGCGGTCGATTCCATTGACATGGAGCCACGAGGTTTTCGATTTGAATCTAGTGGCAAGGAATTATATCCAATCCAAACCAGCAACTCTCAATCAACTCTTTTGATTGGGATATGTAGCATCTACATATTCCCTCCTAATTTTTTTCTTTCCACAAAAAAAAATCTTTTACAACTTTCATGAAATTCTCGAAACACCAAAATTCCACACTTTTCAAATCAACACTACAAATCTTTACAAAATCAATTACATCAAAATTCAAATTCTTGGGGTTGAGGATTTTACATCCGAGACTGCATTGCTTTAGGATTCTTTCCCTATCGCAATGAAATACATCAAAATCAAACTTTTGGGGTCGAGGATTTTACCATCTGAAACTGCATTGCTTTAGGATTCTTTCCCTATCGCAATGAAATACATCAAAATCAAACTTCTTGGGGTTGAGGATTTTACATCCGAGACTGCATTGCTTTAGGATTCTTTCCCTATCGCAATGAAATACATCAAAATCAAATTTCCTAGGGTCGAGGATTTTACATCCGAGACTGCATTGCTTTAGGTTCTTTCCCTATCGCAATGAAATACATCAAAATCAAACTTCTTGGGGTCGAGGATTTACATCCGAGACTGCATTTCTTTAGGATTCTTTCCCTATCGCAATGAAATACATCAAAATCAAATTTCCTGGGGTCGAGGATTTTACATCCGAGACTGCATTGCTTTAGGATTCTTTCCCTATTGCAATGAAATACATCAAAATCAAACTTCTTGGGGTTGAGGATTTTACATCCTAGACTGCATTGCTTTAGGATTCTTTCCCTGTCGCAATGAAATACATCAAAATCAAACTTTTGGGGTTGAAGATTTTACATCGGCGACTGCATTGCTTTAAGATTCTTTCCCTATCACAATGAAATACATCAAATTCAAATTCTTGGGGTTGAGGATTTTACATCCGAGACTGCATTGCTTTAGGATTCTTTCCCTATCGCAATGAAATACATCAAATTCAAACTTTTGGGGTTGAAGATTTTACATCCGAGACTACATTGCTTTAGGATTCCTTCCCTATCGCATTGAAATACATCAAAATTCAAACTTTTGGGGTTGAGGATTTTACATCCGAGACTGCATTGCTTTAGGATTCCTTCCCTATCGCAATGAAATACATCAAAAAATCAAACTTTTGGGGTTGAGGATTTTACATCCGAGACTGCATTGCTTTAGGATTATTTCCCTATCGCAATGAAATACAACAAAATCAAACTTTTGGGGTTGAGGATTTTACATCCGAGACTGCATTTCTTTAGGATTCTTTCCCTATCGCAATGAAATACAACAAAATCAAACTTTTGGGGTTGAGGATTTTACATCCGAGACTGCATTGCTTTAGGATTCTTTCCCTATCGCAATGAAATACAACAAAATCAAATTCTTGGAGTTGAGGATTTTACATCCGAGACTGCATTGCTTTAGGATTCTTTCCCTATCGCAATGAAATACAACAAAATCAAACTTTTGGGGTTGAGGATTTTACATCCGAGACTGCATTGCTTTAGGATTCTTTCCCTATCACAATGAAATACATCAAAATCAAATTCTTGGGGTTGAGGATTTTACATCCGAGACTGCATTGCATTAGGATTCTTTCCCTATTGCAATGAAATACATCCAAATCAAACTTTTGGGGTTGAGGATTTTACATTCGAGACTGCATTGCTTTAGGATTCTTTCCCTATTGCAATGAAATACATCAAAATCAAACTCTTGCAGTTAAGGATTTTACATCCAATACCGCATTACTCTGAGATCTCTCCTCATTTTAGTGGTTCAATCCAATCAATTCAATTTTCTTTTGAGGTTGAAGATGTTACATCTAAAACCACAAAATTCCTTTTTTTTCATTTCAAGTTCAAATCCCTTTAAATTAATCTTAACAAAACCTCAATCTAAATTTAAACTCAAACTAAAATCTGAGCTCACACATCAAAACTTAAATTGAAACAAAATAAAATCTAAATTGAAATTCCCCCAGATCATGTGATTTGGGATTCACCTCCTTTTCCTTTCCCCAGCGAGAGTTCAGGAATCTCCAGTCTCAGAGATATACTTGACACTCCCCAGCAGAAACTCTTCTACTTTGTCCTAAGTTTGTCACTTGGACATCTGTGTTGGTTTTGTTGATCTTTTTGGTCAACGCCAATACCCACGGTGTGCTTGGTTAGCACACCACACCTATTGGGGGTCCATTTGTTGACCTCATTTTTTATGAGGTCTTCTCTTCTTCTCTTTAGTACTTAGGATCTAGCCTTAGGCTTTTCCTTTGACTATCCTAGAGGATTAGAATTGGGACCCACCACTTAGAAATTCAAACCACTTCTTAACTCCCTGCAAACTCCACAAACTCGATCGTAGACCCGTAATCACCTAGAGGGTTGAAATCAAATGTGGAAGTTTAAAGGATGAGTTCCTATAGGACTCTTTGGGCCTTAGGATCGCCCGGTGGTCCGGTCCAGTGAAGGGCTAACTTACACACACACTACACCTATACACTACACTTTCGCACACATCCTAAAAACACACCCATACCTAACTTGACCTCCTGACTCATGAATGCGATTCACATGGATGGTCCTTAACCCCTAAGCCCTTGGCTAATAGGGTTAGGAACAACATAGTGGATGCCTCAAATGAGTCCCTTCATGGCTCATGTGGGCTTGATATGGCTTCATGGCTCAACCAATATGATTTCATTCCACTTACAATTACTCAATCTTCATTTTTGCAAATTTTCAATTTTTGACCGCCAGGACCCTACACCCGCCTAGCCTACCCAAAGCCCTTGAAATTACCCAAATTTTTCAAAATTTCCAAATCACCCAAAATTCCCCAAAATTAACCTTGAACATTTCCTCACCAATCAATTTGAACATCTATAGCCAAAAACACCAAAAATTCCAAAAATACCTCCCAATACCCTCCAAATACCCATAATGCCCCTCTTGACCCAAAAATCCAAAAATTCAGTAAATTTCCAAAAAATTCCAGAAAATCCCAAATATTCCCAATTTCATTTTGTCCAACTATACCATGGGCCAATTGTGTCAATTTACCCCACTTTTGTCAAATTTCCCAATTTGACCCATTTTAACCCAAAGTGAACCCAATGTCAAACCAAACCTACCCAATTGACCCAAATTCTGGTCCAATCCAATTCTAAACTTCAATTTAACATTCCCAACACCAATCTAGACCAAATCCAAGTCCAATTTGATTGTCATTTGAACCCAATTTCATTTTGGACATTAAAGCCCAATTTGGACCCATGACCCAAACTTAGCCCAAACTAACCCAATTCAACTCCAATTAACCCCAAACCTTTTCTAAACCTTCCCTAACATCCCCACAAACAAAACACTAACATGATTTACCCAAAATTTAGACCCAACCCCCACTCAAATTCAACCCAAAGCCAAAAAGCCCAATTTTGACCTAAACCCAAACCTAACCCAAATAAGCCCAAACCCCAAATCAAAACCCAACCAAAGTCAAAACCTCTTTGAAACATTCCCATAAACATTTCCCAACATTAATTTTACATCAATTTGAACCCTAGCCCAACATTGGCCCAAGTTAGCCCAATTTGACCTACATTGGCCCATTTACCAAAGAGGTCCAAATCCAACCCAATTCAAGCCCAAACCACTTCAAATTTATTCCAAATCATTCATGAAACCTTCCTAAATTAAATTCAACACTTATTGTATCTAATCCTTTGCAAAATTCTCATTCTAAAATTTGTTTTGAAATCTAAAAGCCCACTCTCTAAACCATCTTGAAAGCCCATCCAAAGTGAAATCCAAAAGCCCAAAGCCCACATGACAATTCCTTCTCATCATCCCTTTAATTGGGATCAATTCCTAAGTCCCAAATCAATCATCAAATCAATCTAAATCAAGCACCATCTAAATTTTTCACTAAATTGCCAAAATCACCAAATTCCTTTTTCATATAAATGGATCCACTTTTCCTAAGTCAAGGATGAGCCAAATGAAGCCACATGCAAGCCATGGACAAGCCACATGAAGCCATGGAAGGTTTAACATGTGACCAAGCCATTAATGGCAAAAGGAGGGCCCCCTTTCCTAATCCTTCATTAAGCCTTTTTAACCATAAGCATGTCACACACTAAACCATGCTTAGCCACCTCACCATGGATGGAGACTTCACCACTCCATGGCAGTGACCCAAGTGACTCTTTTCAGCCCAAAACCGGGCCTTGGGTGGTGCACCTAGCCCAAAAGGATGGGTTGACCCAAATCAAGCCAAAGTGGCCTCTCCCCCATACCATTTTAATCCAAGCACTTTACACATGTCCAAGCCCAATTGACTTCACCATTGCCAAGCCCTGACCTCCCTGATCAAGATGGTGACCCCTACCTGCCGGCCAGCCACCTGGGCCGCCGGAAACACCACACCCGAGAGCATCATGTGAGCCCAAGCTTGGAATTCTCACTTGCTGAGTTGCCCCATGCCCAATGGCCACCATGGCTGTTCTTCTCCTCACCAGAGCAGCTGATCCTAAGCCCTAACTCCCCCGGGAGAGCCTCCAGCTCGGCTCTATTTAAACCCCACCTCTCTCGGCCATGGGGGAGGTGCTGAACTAACCTTAAGGAAACTCTGCCAAAATCACTCCAGACTCTCCCCACACCTAGAGCATTTGATCCCCACTGTCCTCCTGCCCTAATCCCCACTAATTAAGCTCAATTTTGGAGCTCAATTCTCAGGTCAGAACAGGACATTCTCAAATCCTTCACCAAAGTCAAATCAAACTCACCTACACCTGCACAAGGTCAAGAGGAGAAGTTCCCAGTGAAAGCCCCCTCTCCAGACCACCCATCTGTTCCAGACTCCAAGCTTTGTAATCGGCTGTGGTCGAAATCATACCTGGACAATTCACCAGGCTAGGAGACTTCATCTGGAGCTTGTTTGGACTCAGTCAAAGGTGACACAACCCTCAGATTGAAGCCACACTTCTCTGAGCTAAGGTATGAGCTAACTCTTTATCCCGAGCTTCTAAAGATTCTCCATTTCAAATACCTTAATTTCAATGCATGATCACCGTATAGATGTATTCGTCCCTTCAAGACGAATCCATAGAGCACAAGAACACGAAAATCCGTTAAGTATTGAGTGAGATATTAAGGATTTAGTGTGGACGGTTCTCGGGCTAGGAAGCTTGGGGACGATGAACGGATGCCGTTCATTTAATACATGCACGGATAAACGGCCAGGATCGCTTCGGATGAGGAGACGGAACGATACAGCGGGCCCCTGGAGCCCTGAGTCGGATGGCTGTGCCGAATCAGAACACGCCGCGTGGCCTTTCGGAGACGCCGAGGTTGAGTCAGTGCCGCGTGGATAAGTAGAAAAATAGGTTATTTTTCTATTTATTTAATTCCCTAAACTTCAAAAATGCATAACTTTGTGTAAGAAAATCAGAAAAATAAAATAAAAATACCCTCTTGCTCAGTGAACAGAGGAGAATAATGTGGAAAAGAAATCATTTAATTTCATCAAGTATTTTATTTTAAATAATTTATTTAATCTCTGCACATTTTCAATTCTCCATGCATGTATACAATTCACCGTGGCATGAGACCATAGGGCTTTTGAAGCCTCTGAATTTGGGAACATTCCCTGAATTTTCCAAAGTCAGCCCTATGAAGAGTTATTGATTTTTCAATTCTAGGTTGCTAGTTTGAGTATTTTAATTCCAATAATTAGCATATTGTGAAATAAATTCTAGGAAAATTTGGTGATGTTTATTATGACCAAAGGAACCTAGGAAAAATAGGTTTTGAATTAATCCACTTGGAATAACCCTAATTGACTTAAACACCCAAAATAGGTCCTTAATTAATTAGAGCTAATCATACATCAAATTGACTTGAAATCAATTCTCCACTAACCTTTAGGATTAGAGGAACCCACCATAAAAATTTGAAGTCAATTGGACTTGGTTAGCCCTACTAAATGGGTTGATTAATCCATTTAGCCAATTTAAACTTTAAAAATTCATAACTTTCAAAATACTTTTCAAAAATTCACTAAATTAGTTTTGGAGCCTCTCTGATATCAGGGGAATTTAAGAAAAATAAAATTGTAATTTTCTAAAAAGTTGATTTTTTGCATTATTTTAATATTTTAATAATTAAAAAATAATAAAAATCACAAAAATAATAAAATTCACCAAAATGTCACATTTTGAATTTTAATCACTTGGGAACAAATCCCATATTTTTCTTAAGTCTCTATAATGAGATATTAAATTTTAAAGTCCTAAGGTAATTTTAAAATAAAAAAAATGTATATTTTTAGTATTTCCACTAAAATAATTCTAATAAATCAAAGAGAAATCAGAAAATTATAAAAATTGATTCTCTGATTTCCTTGATATCAGAGAGATTTTTGAAAAATATAAAATTCATTTTTCAATGTTTTTTTTATTTTTAAATTAATTAATACTCCAAAACTCAAAATAATTATAATAAAAAGAATATAATTCAAAAAAAACACCAAAATTGGTCCAAGTGATCCTCTGGTCATTAGGAATGTCCCATAATTTTCTTAAGGACAGAAACTTTTCCTTGGTCATATTATTAAATTTTCCTTGGAAATCCCTATTTTCCACCAAAAAAAAATTACATAAATAAATTAAATACAGAAAAATCACATTTTCTCCTCTTATGCCTTTATTGACATATGAGTGAAGTTACATAAAAATTTCAAGATCATTTAAGCTCAATTTAGTGAGTTATGAAATTATTAAGCTTGAAGGGCAAAAATGGTAATTAAAATTTTAACCTTTAATTAAAACTTTAGGCTTAATAAAATTAAAGAGTAAAGTATTTGATCCTAATCTGATTTGGATGATTGAAATTTGAATAATAAGGGTAGAAGCCTATTAAACAATTTAAAAATAATTGAAATAAACCTTAATTAAATAATTGATTAAATTTGGAAGAATAATAAAATTGGAATTATTAAAATAGGGATATTATTAGGAAGAGATTTGTTCTTTAATTTAAGAATCCCTAAATTAATCATCTCAATAATATTTAATTCCTAATTAAAATGATAATCCAAATTTAAGATTTAAAATGCTAAAAGACTTAATCATTAAATTAAATTAAAGTTAAATTATTTAAATTAAATCCTTTTAAAATTTCAATTAAATTAATACTTTAATAATTAAAATTAAATCATCTTTAAAAAATAAAAAAATAATAATAAAATATTAAATTAAAATGAAAAATAAAATTAAATTAAAATTAAAATTAAATTAAATTAAATTAAATTAAATTAAATTAAATCAAATTAAATTAAATTAAATCAAATTAAATTAAATCTTATCAAATCAAATTAAATTGAATTAAATTAAATTAAATAATAGAATCAAGTTAAGATTAAAATCAAATTAAATTAAATTAAAATTAAAACTAAACCAAATTAAATTAAATTAAAGTTAAATTAAATTGAATTAAAAATAACATCACCTAAGACATAAAGAAATTCAAAAATAAATATAAAGTAACTTGAACACTATTCCAAATTTAAACCCGTTAACTGAAATTAAATTAAATCACAAACCATTTGAACATCAATTTGCCCTCAAAAGCTTTTGTTGTCATAACTCCTAAACGTAACGTTAAATGAAATGTTACTTCCCTCATAGGATATTCAAATGTCCTAGTTCACTGAGTAAGATAACAACATAACTTGAATTCCCGGACGATTAATTCATTTGTATGATTAAAATCATTTGGACTTAAAACAATTCTAACAATATTGAAAAGATGTTTAAGATTCTTCTTAAACAATTTCTCAATATGATAGGATGTTTATGAGAACAACTGAACTTAATTGTTCTTTGATGAAGAAAATCGTACTTAAACCAAAACACAAGAACCTAGACGTCATAGGAGATGACTAGCTACAGGATTAGGAACTTGGTAGAAAACTATAACCCTTCCCTTAGTTTTACCTAGGAACTTGTTCTAAATGTTTAAATATTCTAAATTGTGTTTGAGTGCAGCTTGAGATTACGGGAAGACCCTCCAGGTACGCTTTTATTTTGTTGCAATTTACTTTATTGCAATTTACTTAATCGCATCGCACTTACTTTTCTTGCATGATAAACAACTGTTGCATGAAAACCCACACTTTTAAGATAGTCCCTAAAACTGAAACCAAAACTAAATTAAAAGTCATTGCAAGATAAAATTCACCGCCACAACATTTCAAAATATAAAACAACTCAAAATTTAATCACAAACACAAAACTGCAATTACAACTAAATTAAAACGTCTTATTGGATGATCGGGAATACCTCCGATGATGTAACCTACGTGTTGCTAACGGGATTTCCACGGTCTAAATGAAAGTGTGGAACTCATTTAGTTGAGTTTAGCAAATTCATCTGGACTAAGTGAATCCGATTAAAATAACGATGCCGGAAGGATGGAACCGTGGGATCTTAACCGGTGTTGTTATAATCAACTTTAAGATTTGTTGTAATTAAAACATGAAAAATACTTGGAAATTAAGAATTTTTCTAAACCAAAACACTTTTCTCATCTCCTGATTTATGACTTCTAAAACTAAACCTCTGCAACAAGGAGATCGGAGCATGGTCGGCAGCATGACCATCGTCATCAGCAAAACCTGAATCTGCTTCAGCAAAACTTTCTTAAGAATTAAATAACTAAGCCATAGGACTTCGAGGTAGTTTGCCTAGTGCAACATAAATCCTCAACCTTTTGTTAGGAATTTGCATTGCAAATTAAGCCCTAACCGGTTTTAGGATTCCGAGGTAGTCGTCCGATACGACATAAACCCTCACATCTTCCAGGCTATTTGTATGATTTTATCATACAAATATAAGTCCAAATTAATTAAAATTGGCAAGATTGAAATATCAGATAATATTAGGATTTTCTTAAACTCAAAGCCAAACAATAGGATAGTTTGGGAAGTTGCCAAGATTCTTCTTGGATCCTCAGCTTCTCCTATTTCTCTTCCTTTTGGACTCCCGAAATAAATTGTTCCAAATTTGATCCATTCCCTATCGAAATTCCAAAATTCAATCCTCGAAAATTTAAACTTTGAAATTCTTAAGAGCGGAACTACCGATTATTATCGAGAGTTTTCTTAGGTGATTCCCATCACTTAAGATGTAATTAACTATAGGGGCTTGCCCTTATAGGGAATTTTAAGAACCCGAGTAATATAAACCCTACTTAATTCATTTATATTAAGCGAGGGGAACTTGTCGGCTTATAAAATCGGTTCGCGAGACCAAACGGATGTCACAAATCTTTTAGTTTATTTAATCGAGCCCCATCGTCAAGCGAGTGTGCCTATTCTTTGGGATAGATACACGGTTTGTGGTGCGGTGCTCGTTTATATAAACTATTTGGGATGTGAGATCGGTTTGATTTCACATCTTAAAATTTTCAAACTTAAAATTATTTTTAAAATCAAATTCTACTTTTCAAATTATTTATTTAAATTAAAAATTTGCCGACAATTTCTGTAGGCGACCTCTTTTCAAAAATACAACACTCAACCTAAAAATATGCCGACACATTCTTCCTTAGAACTATCATCAATTCTAAGATCTCCCATTGATTGAGCATAAACAAATAGATTGTAGAATGGACGAAACAGAAATTCTTTAGTAAAATCTTCTTCAATCCATCCTTTCCATCTCATCAATTGCATCAATCTTCCTTCAAGATATCAAGAATGATCAAAGTGATCCTTCATTCCCCAATCCAGATGATCAAAGAAATCAGATAGATTGTTGATTGCATTCATCAGATGTTGTACTTCATTTTCCAATTTCTTAATTTTCTTCAGGATAATATGTGAACTTTCAAGAAAGTAAGGATGAATAGGTATTAACATTTAAGATGGTTGATCTTCAATGATGCTCATGTCATTCATATCACCAACTGCCTGGTTACTATATGCATCTGCTGGGTCTATAGGCTTCCAAGGTAGAAGTACTCTTTCCCAATTGTCATATGGCACTTGTGATTGACAGCAGAGGAGAAATATGGTGGAAGGGTTTCCAAGCCCATACTTTGATCCTTAAACGATCAATCCCAAAATAAACTTAACAATTACCGAACCAACATCAATAAGCATCCCTATTTGAATACAATAATTTAGAATAGCACACTCCTTAGTTACCTTACTGATTTTGATAGTTGGGAGCAATTTTGCACATATGAAATAAAGTAAGTGTTTTGACATAGGATTTAACAACGTGGTTGAGAAACTTACATACCTGTTATCTCTTATCTCTCATTCATCATTTTCATCTGTTAGATATCTGTATATATCATTCATATTATCCTTCATCAGGGCAAAATTCGAATAGTGGCAGATTGGCACATTCTCAATCATGTATAAATCATTAATTTTTGCAGGAGTAAATGTGAAAAACCTCCATAGCACATAGACTGATCCTTGGTTGATTCCATGAAAATTTTCATAAAACTCCTTCACAACCGGGACAACTGCAGCGGTAGTAGTATAACACAATACTTTCTAATGTCTCTAAAAAATAATTTCATCAATTCTAGTTGTAAGAGAACTCATAACTCGATTTAAAAAGCCTTGCTCCTTAATCAATCTCATTTTTGACATATTTTTATTGAATAGCCACTGCGCCTCAAAACTTATGAACTTTCTACGGTTGAACACTTGAAATCTTGGAGTTTCTATCGAGTCGAAATCCATTTGGACAAAAATTCGGGTCTTCCTCTTTGTTCCTTTGGCAATTCCTACGTGTAGGGGCAGTTTTTGGGAGTTCTAATGGAGGATTTACCGCTAGAACAGCCAAAACTCGAATTTAAAGACGAGAACCGGTTTTTTGAATAGTGGCGCTGTTCGGCGTTGATAACAACATCGTTCGGCGCTAGTTCAAATTCACCAAACTTCACTTCGTTCAAATTCTTTCCAAAACTTTGATTCGATTTATTTCTTAAATGTTATTAATGATAATTAAGGAAGAATAAGACTTAAATTAAGTAACAAATAAATACAAATAATATATAAAATAAAGCAAAAACTCAATAATTGTGGGTTGCCTCCCACAAAGCGCTTGGTTTAACGTCGTCAGCCCGACATAACTTTCATTTATTCAGGTTGATCCAACATTAAAACCACTTTAAAATTAGGTCTATTGCCATCAAAATAAGGTTTTAATCTTTGGTCATTAACTTTGAATGTTCTTCCAGATTTAGGGTCTTCGATAATCACAGCTTCAAGCTGATATATTTTTATGACAATGAAAGGTCCTATCCATCTAGATTTCCGTTTTCCAGACAATAATTTCAATATTGCATTGTAAAATAAAACATTTTGTCCTGGTTCAAGTTACTTTTTGACAATCTTCAATCATGCCATATTTTTCTTCTCTTCTTATATATTCTATCATTATCATATGATTCATTTCTGATTTCTTCCAATTCATTTAATTGCAACAGTCTCTTCCCACCAGCATCTTTTAGATTAAAATTCAATTTCTTTATCATCCAATATGCTTTATATTCTAATTCAACTAGTAAGTGACAGGTTTTTACAAAGATTAATCTATAAGGGGACATTCCTATAGGAGTTTTATAAGCAGTTTTGTATGCCCATAAAGCAGTATCTAATCTAACAGACCAATCCAATTTCTCAAGATTAATGACTTTTTTCAAAATTCTTTTAATTTCACAATTAGATACCTCTGCTAAACCATTAGTTTTCAGATGATAAGCTGTAGAGATTCTATGCATAATATTATATTTTTTCACCAATCTCTGAATCAGATTATTCTTAAAATGGGATCCTCCATCAGTGATGATTACTCTAGGCATTCCATATCTTGTGAAAATATTTTTCATTAAAAACCTCGAAACACTTCTAGCATCACACCTAGGTAAAGCAATTGCCTCAATCCTTTTTGATACATAATCAACATCAATCAGTATATATATATATGTCTAAATGAAGGTATAAATGGTCCCATAAAATCTAATCCCCATGCATAAAAAGTTTTGACTTCCAAAGTGAAATTAAAAGGAATTTCATTTCTTCTGGATATATTGCTTAGTCTCTGACATCGATCACAAGTTTTGATAGTTCCATAAACATCTCTAAAAAGTGTAGGCCAATAAAATCAAGATTGCAAAATCTTATGTGCAGTTCTATCAATTCCAAAATGTCCTCCAAATTCAGAATCATGACATTCTAGAATAATTTTTTCAGTTTCTTCATAAGGCACATATCTCCTAATAATAAGATCTTTACATTGCTTGTACAAATAAGGATCATCTTAGAAATAAAATTTAGCATCATGCTTAAATTTTTTCTACTGTTTCATTGTTAAATCAGGTGTTAATATATTACTAACAATATAATTCACAATACTAGTATACCACGGTAAATTTCCTTCAATAATATTATATAATTGCTCATCAGGAAAAGTTTCAGTGATTTCATTTTCAAAATCATCTAAATTAGGTTGTTCAAGTCTAGATAAATGATCAGCTATTTGATTATCAACCCCTTTTTTATTAACGATCTCAAAATCAAATTCTTGCATTAAAAGTATCCATCGAATCAGTCTTGGTTTTGCATCCTTCTTTTGCATTAAATATTTTATAGCAGAATGATCAGTATGCACTATGCATTTAGCTCCAATAAAGTAAGATCTAAAATTTTTAAAGACATAAACAATCTCTAATAACTCTCTTTCAGTAATAGTGTAATTAATTTGAGCATTAGTAAGCGTCTTACTAGCATAGTATATAACTTTAAACATTTTGTCATGTCTTTGCCCTAAAAAAATTTCAATAGCATAATCACTAGCATCGCACATTAATTAAAATGGTTTCTCCTAATCAGGTTAAACAATTATAAGGGCAACGATTAATTTTTTCCTTGAATAGATCGAAAATTTAAGCATTCATCGTTAAAATCAAGCTTTCTATCTTTTTCCAAAAGTAGTCATAGAGGCTTAGTAATTTTTGAAAAGTCTTTAATATATCGCCTATAGAATCCTCCAGGTCCCAAAAAGCCTCTTACCCCTCTCACAGTTTTTGGAGGTGGTAATTTTTCTATAACTTGAATTTTTGCTGGATCTACTTCCATGTCATATTCAGATATTTTATGCCCCAGCATAACTCCTCCTGCAACCATAAATTGACAATTTTCCTAGTTTAGGACTAAATTTGTTCTTTTACATACCTCTAAAACTTTTTCTAAGTTGCATAGGCATGCATCAAATGAATCTCCAAATACTGAGAAATCATCCATACACACTTCTATTCCATCATTAATTAATTTGTTAAATATGGACGTCATACAGCTTTGAAATGTTGCAGGTGCATTACATAATCCAAAGGGCATTCTTCTAAAAGCAAAAGTTCCACAAGGGCTAGTAAATGTAGTCTTCTCTTAATCCTCAGGAGCAATAAGTATTTGGTGATAACAGGTACATACATCTAGAAAGTAATAGTACTTGTGTCTAGCAAGTCTGTCTAGCATTTGGTCTAAAAATGGTAAAGGAAAGTGATCTTTTCTGGTGGTGGCATTTAATTTTCTATAATCAATACATATTTGCCAACCAGTGACTTATCTTGTCGGTATAATTTCATTTCGATCATTTACGTCAACAATCACTCCTCCTTTCTTAGGAACACAATGAATTGGGCTCACCCAAACACTATCAGAAATATGATATATAATTCCAGCATCTAACCACTTTAAAATCTCTTTTTTAACCACTTCTTTCATAATTGGGTTCAGTCTTCTTTGTGTATCAACTTTAGGTTTGTGTTGTTCATTCAACAAAATTCTGTGCATACAGATCGATGGACTAATTATTTTAATATCAGCTATGGACCAAACAAAAGCCTTTTTGTATCTTTTTAAAATTTCCAATAATTTTTGTTCTTAATATTCATTTAAATCTGTAGATACAATGACTGGTAAAGTAGATAATTCTCCTAAAAACATGTACTTTAAATGATTACAAAGAATTTTCAACTCAAGTTCAGAGGGTTTAATGATAGATGAAATTAAACTTTTATCTCCATTTTCCATAGTATCCAATCTTTCAAAATTTTCTTGAACAAATTCTAACTTTTCATTCTTCATATCATCCACATCATCTTCATTTTCACTTTCATATTCATCCTCACATTCCAAATTTTCTTCAAATACTTCTTTAAAATGATCTTCTCTCAAATAATCGCAGATTTCCATTCGATAGCACTCATCATCTTTTTCAGTTGAAGGGTACTTCATAGATTTCAGAATGTTGAAAGTTACCTCTTAGTTATTGACTCTCATAGTTAATTCTCCTTTTTGAAGATCAATTATAGCTTTACCAATAGCAAGGAATGGTCTTCCCAAAATAATTGAAATTTCTTTATCTTCCTTCATATCTTGTACAATAAAGTCCACAGGAAAGATAAATTTATCCACCTTTACTAATACATCTTCCACAACTCCTTTAGAATAGGTGATAGAACAATCAACCAATTAAAGAGTCACAGATGTAGGTGAAATTTCTCCTATTCCTAGTCTTTTGAAAGTTGATAAAGGCATAAGATTAATACTCGCTTCAAGATCACATAAAGCTCTTCTGAAAAGTTTCTCACCTATAGCACATGGGATAGTGAAACTACCTGGGTCTTTAAGTTTTTCAGGAAGCATTTTTTGAATAATTGCACTACACTCACTGATAAGTGCAACAGTCTCGTGATCTTTAAACTTTCTTTTCTTTTTAAGTATATCCTTCATAAACTTTGAATAATCAGGCATATGCTCTAACGCTTCAACAAAGGAAATATTAATTGTTAATTTCTTAAGAATTTCCAAAAAACTTTACAAGTCCGTTATCCCTGTCCTATTTCTTTAGTCTTTAAGGAAAAGGAGGAGATGGTTTTTCAACTGTTATCTTCATTGTTTCTAGCGGATATTCGTCTTGATATATCTTATTAGAACCTTTCTCAAGGTTGACTTCCTCTCTTTCAACTTCGACTTCTTTTTAAACTTTTGGTTCCAATTCTTTTCCACTCCTTAATTGAATAGCCTTAATTTGCTCTTTGTTTTGATCTTTTGGGTTGATCTCAACATTGCTTGGAAGATTCCCAGAAGGTCTATTATTAAGCGCAGTAAAGATATGTCCCAATTGATTCTCAATGTTCTTCATTGCAACATTTTGAGCTTGAATTTAATTACCCATATTCATAATCATTTCTTCAGTAGACAACTTCTTTTCCTTAAATTATTGATTACTATTAAAACTAGGAGAATAAGAAGGTATATAATTGGAATTTCTTGGTTGTTCGGATTTCCAACTGGATTCGTAGGATTGTTTCCCCATTGCGGATTAACAACAGCATTGGTGTTTTTCTAGTTGAAATTTTGGTGATTCCTCCAACTAGGATTATAATAATTCGAATAAGGATTATTAAATTTGTTGTTTATGGCATTCAAGGTTTCATAAGACATTTGACAATCTATCATCTATCTTGATGAATTTTTTTCTAACATTGGGGGTGTTGGAAAATAATTCATTCCATATTGATCTATTTTCTTAGAAAGTGCAGCAATTTGAGAGACTATCATAGTTATCACATCAGAATCTTGAATACTAGCTACTCTCTTAGGATTTACCTGCTCACAGAGACATTGAAAATTATTAGTAGCCATCTCTTCAATTAATGAATATGCTTCATCAAAGGGTTTTGACATTAATGATCCTTCAGCAGCATAGATAATTGATCTCAAAGTTCCAGCTAATCCATTACAAAAGGTTTGAATTATTAACCAATTTGGTAAAGCATGGTGTGGACACTTCCTCAGAAGATCTTTAAATCTTTCCCAAGCTCATATATGGATTCTCCATTAAACTGACTAAAAGATATGATATCATTCCTCAGCTTAGCAGTTTTGGAAGGGAGAAAATATTTTGACAGAAACTTTTGTGAATGCTCTCCCCAAGTTCTAATATATCCAGGTGCAAACAAATTTAACCACGCCTTAGCCTTATCCCTTAATGAAAAAGGAAAAAGTCTCATCCTAACAGCATCGTTTGACACTCCATCATTCTTAAAAGTAGCACACAGTTCTAGAAAACTAGCGAGATGTAAGTTAGGATCTTCATTAGGTGCTCCTCCAAATTGATTATTCTGTATCATTTGGATAATAGCAGGTTTAAGCTCAAATGAATTTGCAGCAACATCAGGGTTTTGAATAGTTAAGTGAATTTCATATGTATTGGATTAGCATGATCTCTTACAGGTTTTGGTATATTTTTGTTTTGATTATTTAAGTTGTTCGCTATTTTGTGAGGATTTGCAAATTGTTTTTGTTGTTTTTAAATTTTTCTAATAGTACGGTCTAATTCAGAATCGTAAGGCACTAAACCTATAGATCTGATACTACACATGCAAACACAATAAACACACTAACAATAAATAGACACACACAATTATGACTTGCAATTCAAATATATGATTTCAAATACTACAAAATTAAATTTTAACAATTACAGTTTTCTTACCGTTCCTTTCTTATCTTACCTTCCCGGCAACGGCGCCAAAAACTTGGTGTGACTTTTTTTAATTTGCCAAAATTTATGAAATTAGATTTAGATATATATATATATATATTGATTTAGTTTTATAATGTGTCACACAATTAACGCAATTATACATATCACTCAAGTAATACAGGGCCTTAGTGGAGTCCTAGATATCGATCCCACTGGGAGGCTTTAATTTTATGGCGTAGCACAGAAATCACTAATCGAATCACAGCACAATTGCAAGTGGTTTACTTCTTAAAATAAAGACAAACAGTTTCAGTTACTATTTCTACCAAAGCATGTTCTAGACTCTAGCAAGTTAAACTAATACAAGACTAAATTTATAACAAAGTTCACTTGCAAGAAAAAGTCTTCCCCCTTTCTAATCATAATGTGATGATTATTACGACATAGATCAGTGATGCAAATGTATTGTGCCAAAGAGAAGCATTCCTATTCTTTACCCATATTTCAGTGTATAAAGAACATTAGCTAATCCTAAGTTTAGTCTCCAAATCTGTGGTTAGGTTGGGAGCATACTGACTCTCACTCCACAGCTCCCACTTCCCTTCACCTGAAGGCTAACTCTCGCTTCAGTTTATAAACATTATGACCAAATTGAGGATTTCAGCTTGTCACTATGAAATCTCCAATTCGACACCCATCAAAGTATATTTCCCTATTTATTTGCACTCAATCCCCATGAACTACGTCTCTCATTCATGGACATTGAATGTGACCTTCACTTTTGTTGTTGAACTCATAATCCTTTCGGAACATATGTTTCCCAACAAGTTTTAACAATTCAATTGGCCAGATAAAAAAGTAAATAAAGTTTGAAGTGAAAAGGTCATCACAAATTCTCCATAATAAATTGGCACATCATTTTCATTTCACAACATCAACACATCACATGAAAAGGAGAAAGACAAAGAAATCTACTCAAGACTCATGAGGAAAAGATGACAAAACATGGATTATATATATAAAAACAACGTTATACAAACAGAGTAAAGTGAAGACAACTTATGTCAAACTCTTCCCCAAGCAAATCTCATGGAATTACTTTAACTCCTCTTCTTTCCTCACAACAACACACAATTCTCTCTTTAGATGAGTAAGGAAGAAAAAATCTCTCACATTCCCTCTCCTCTCACACTCCTTCAAAGAGAAAACACAAAACATAATTTCCTACACAAAATGGAAAGAAACTTTCTCTAAAGTCTAAACTCTTCTCTTCTTTTCTCTCCCTTCTCCAAACTTGGCTCCAAAAGTATTTAAATTCGGCCAAAAATGAACTCCCAATAGTTTCCTCAAGCTACCTTTCAAAATCCGGCCAAATACATTGAATTTAGTTTGAATTTGGGATAGGGCGCTGTCCGACGCTGGATAGGGCGGCATACGACACATTATTCCACCAAAATGGTCGTAACTCTCTATAAACCGGCACGGTCCGGAGCTAGTGACAGCTCCGTTCGGCGTTAGTTCAATAAAATGCACTTTTGTCATTCTTCGCTCCAAATTTGCTCCTTTTCGCTTCCTTTTGCTTCAAAGGCCTAAAATCATTGTACCTGCATAAAATCATGAAAAATACCTTTCTTTAAAGTCTAATATCATCAAAAATAGGTATGAAATGGATAGTAAAAAGCTATCAAATTTTTAATGGATCAATATGCTTAAGGCTTAACCTCTAGTTTTTGGGAGGAAGAGACCAACATAAGGAAGCCTAGGGGAAGTCTCCTATAGATGGTTAGACCTTAGGATCTACCCTGGGAGGTTTGGAGCTTACACCACACTTACACTACACACTCACAAACCCTAAACAAGGCACATCACCTTTGATCCCCTAACTCTTTTGGAAACTTATGTCCCAAGCCATTAGCCTCAGGCTAGAGTTTGGCTAATACTAACACTTAGAGGACCAAATGAGGGTGACCCTTGGTCCATGGCTCAACCTAAGCAATGCCATATTACTCACTCCCATCCAATCCCAATTTTTCTAAATTTCTAACCCCTTTGCCCTAAAATACCTAAAATACCCAAAATACCTAAAATAACCCCAAAACCCTAAAATCCCCAAAAAATCCAAAATCACCCAAATTTCCTCTAATTCTCTAAAAATCATTCCAAAACACTCCCTACCACTCAAATTAACCAAAATTACCCAAAATTTCCAAATTTCCTAAAAATCCACAAAATGACCAAAATGCCCCTCTTAGCCCAAAATTTCAAAAATTCCCATAAATTTCTAAAACCTCCTAAATATTCCCAATTTCATTTCTCTCAACTACCACATGACCCAATCCGGCCAATTTATCCCAATTTAACCAAAACCCCCAATTTGACCTATTTAACCTAAAAGTGCCCAAATTAAACCAAATGTTTACATAATTGATCCCAATCTTGCCCAATTTTAATTCCAAAATTTAATTCAAAATGCCCAATACTGATATAAACCACACCTAAGCTTAATTTGACCCACAATTTAGTTTAATTCCACTTAAAACACAAAATCCCTTATTTTGCCTTAGTGACCAAATTCCCCCAAATTAACCTAACCCCAATTAATTTCTCCCCAATTTGAATTATAAACCCTTCATAACACTCCACTAAACTGAATTGAACCATCAATTTCCCTCAATTTGAGCCCAATTCTCCCCCAAATCTACTTGAAGTCCAAAATACCCAATTTTGATCCAAACATGTCATATGCACAGAATCTCCCAAATTGATTGCCCTACTCCAAAAATTTTCACCCAATTGATGTTGGGAACAATTTATGACATCACCCTAGACCATTTGGAACCTTCAATTAGGCCTAAACCCTACTCTAGCCCAACCTAAACCCAAGCTTAGCCATATTTTCCCAAATTGACCAAAACACCAAACGAAGCCAAATTGACCTACCAAATCAATTCAACACCACTCCAAACCTCATCTTAAAACTTCATAAAAATCATACACACCATTTTGAACAATCATTTGGGTCTAACCCAAGTTCAAACCAAAGCTAGCCAAACATGGACCCAAACTCACCTCCCAAGTTGTCCAACTCTGATTAGCCATTGGAGCTGATCTGCCCTCCTCCTAAGCAACTGAATATCCCCAAAGTCATGCCCTAAGCTCAGCCAATTGACCATGGCTATAAAAAGCACCCCTCACGGCCAAAATTAAGGTGCTAGAAATTTCCTAACAAAACTCTGACAAAACTTCACTAGAGCTCCTCCAGACCTCCCTAAGATCATTCCAACCACTTTCCCCCTCTGATTCCCACTGTTAGAGCTCAATTTCAGGGCCCAAACTTGGCTGGAAACTAGGACACATTTCACCACAACTCCACAGTGCACCAAAGTTCAATTAACTGTACCCACACCTTCACAACAGTGAAAGAAGAAGATCCCCCATCAAAGCCCCATCACAGAAGGCCTCTGCACCAGACTTTGATCAACACCTAAATTTGGGTTTGGTTGAACTTGGGTCTAGACAATTCACAAGGGTAAAAGGCTTCATCTAGAGGATCGTTGGGACTAATCAAAGCTGCCACAACCATCTGATTGAGGCCACCCCTCTCAGACAAAGGTATTGAACTCACTCTTCCTCCCGATCTTTTCTTCGTCCCCTTCATGTGTAGACTATATTTCATACCGTATAAACCGTATAGATAGGTTCTCCTAGGCTATATGAAGCTCTAGGAACAAACCTCATGTGATTTGGTTAAGTGTAGCTCAAGATCTTAGGGTTTTAGTGTGGACGGTTCATGGGTTACACCAGTCGAGGACGATGAAGGAGCGCAATTGGATCAAGCATGTAATGTTTGGACGGCCAGGCTAGAGTTAGACGGAGAGCAAATACATAAAGCGCAGCCTCGTGGACATCCAGTTAGATGGAGGCATCAAATAGGAGCGCGCCGCGTGGTCTTTCGGAGCTGCCGAGGATCCAGTCAGTGTCGCGTGTTTAAGTAGGAAAATAGGGGATTTTTGAATTAATTAAATTACCAAAACTTGAAAAATCCATAACTTGGTGTAGAAAAATCATAAAATAAAAGAAAAATGCCCTCTTACTCAATGAACAGAGGAGAATAATGTTGAATTGGTTTGAAATTTATTTGATGAATATTATATTTTTAATAAATTAAATACTAATTTGAATCTTTTAAGTCTCCATTAAGGTAGACATTTCACCATGGCTTGAGATTTGGTGGTCTTGTTCTATCCATTATAAGGGACCTTCCCTGATTTTTTTAAGGTCAGGGGAGATCTCTGTGGGGAGATCTCTATTTTTCAAGTTATTATGCCTGTTTTAGTATAAAAAATGATAATTAAAATAATGATCAGAAAAAAGTAAAGCAACTTTTGGTAGGTTCCTTATAACCAGTGGACCCTAGGAAAAGTAGAAACTTGGTTTAAATCATTGAAAATAACACTAATGGTAATTAAGACCTAAAACCTACATAAAAATAAATTGGAATACATAAAAATAAAAAAAACAAAAAAATAATTCTTTAATGTACTTTAAAGGTCAGAGAACTCCCCATAAAAATTTCATGGCATTTGGAATTCATTTGATCACCTAAATGAATTTTCTAAGTGAAATAATAAATTTGAACATTGATCTAATTTTATTAATTAATATACAACTAAAAAAATTGTAAAATTAGTTTTGGGAGTTTTTTTGTGATCAGAGGATTTTTATAAAGATAAAATTGGAATTTTTACAATCAATCATATTTTAAATATTTAAATAATTAAAAAATAATAAAAATCACAAAAATATTAAAAATCACCAAATTATCACATTTGGTTTCCTAATCACTTAGGAACCATCCATATAATTTTCCTAAGTTTCAAAATCAAAATATCAATTTTTAAAGGCTTAAATTAATTTTAAAAGGGTAAAAATGAATTTTCCTAACTTTACACTAAAATAATTCTATTAATTAAACTAAAAATAAAAATATATATATAAAATTTATTTCTCTAGGTTTCCTAACCTCAGAGAGATTGAAGAAAAATAAAAAATTGAATTTTCAACCTTTAAAATATTTTATAGTTAATTAAAACTCCAGAACGTAAAATAATTCTAATAATTAAGTTAAAACTCAAGAAATCGTGAAATTATGTCCAAGTGGTTCTCTGGTCTAGGTCTACCTCCAATAAAAATTTCAAAGTCATATGCTTTATTTTGGACAAGTTATTGAATTTTCATTGAAAACCTATATTTTTGCATTAAAATAAATATATAAATTAAATTAAAATTTGAAAAATCACATTTTCTCCTCTAATGTTTTAATTAACCCATAAGTGGGGTCACATAAAAATTTCAAAGTCATTTGAGCTAAATTTAATGAATTATGAAGTGATAAAGGCCTTTAGGGGTAAAATTGTAATTTTTGAAAAATTTAGCCTTAATTAATATTTAGGCTTAATCAAAATGGGAAAAGGGCAATAAATGACCTTAATTATTTTGTTGGATGATTAAAACATTAAGGGGCAAATGGTAGAAACCCATTGCAATCTTGTCACATCAAAATTAAATTAAAATTTCCTTAATTATCATAATTTGGAAGAAAATCAAATTAAAAAGAGTCTTAAGGTTAAGGGTTGATTTTGGAAGTTAATATTCAACTAACTTAATGCCCCTTCATTTGATGTTTAAATCATAATTTGATATTTTGATAGGAATCATAATCATGAAAGTTATGAAATTTCCTTTTCTTAAGACATAAAAATACCCACTAAAATCTTAAGGGCTTAGTAGTGAACTAGGCTTAATTAAATAAATTAACTAATAAGAATTGGAAATGAAAACATAATTAATACTAAACTACCTTTTGAAACATTACAAGCCCATCAAAATTCGGTAAATCTCTCCATAAGTTAATTTTTTCCTCCAAAAGCCCACTCACATAAATTCCTAAGTAAAGTACCAACGGATAATTACCTCACCTTTCGGGATAACTAAAACATTGGCTCACTGAGCATAAGAGTATGAAATGAATAAATCATTTAAGAAATATGATAAGTCCAAATGAACTCAAGGAAGCTCAAAAGGAATGTGAAATATCTGGGTCTCTCCTGGATCTTTTCACAAGTCTTCTGGACACCTTGTAGGACTACTGTACCTATTATATCCATTAAATGAAAAATATCTCTTAAAATGAATCGGATTCACTGGGTTATGACATAGAGTTTGGGTAAGCCTGTGACAAACCTATCCATAGGGTTTTACTTCCCTGTAAATGATAAATGTTTATTATAAGAATACTAAAGTTTCAGGTGGAGATGACGGGAAGACTTACCAGGTATGCTTTTATTTTAATGCAATTTACTTACCTACACTCTACTGCGCATTATTTCCTTGCAAATTTGCATGCTAAACAATAATGTCACCTTGCATGAAAGCTGAAACCTTTTAGGATAATCATAAAACCAAAACTAAAATCAAAATTAAAAATCAAGACAAGATAAAATTCACCGCCACAATATTCAAAAATATAAAAAAACTCAAAATTTAATTACAAACAAAACAGAAATCGCAATTGCAACTAAATTAAAACGTCTCGTTGGATAATCGAGAATTCCTCAGAGGAGGTAACATACGTGTTGCTAACGGGGTTTCCCACGGTCTAAATAAAAGTATGGAACTCATTAAGTTGAGTTTAGTAAATTCATTTGGACTAAGTGTATCTGATGAAAATAGCGAAGCCGGGATGATGGAACCGTAGGATCTTAACCAGTGTTGCTATAATCAACTTTAATGTTCCCCTAATAAAATATTAAGACACCACAATTTAAACATTTCCAGAACACGATACTTCTCTCATCTCTTCAATTCAACACTTCTAAAACCTAAACCTGCTATGATGAGAAGCTTGGAGCATGCATAGTGGGCAGCACGGCCATCTTCAACTGCAAAACTTGTCTACATCAGCAAAACAACTCTTTAGAAACTAAAACAACAATCCATAGGACTTCAAGGTAGTCTGACTAGTGTAACATAAATCCACACCTTTTCTTTAGGCCCTTGCATAACCATGTTGGGCAACGTAAGCCCTAACTCGTCTTAGGATCCCAAGGTTGTCATCAGTATGACATAAATCCTCCTATCTTCCAGGCCATTCACATGATCTGTATCAAGTGAATGTAATTCCTAAAGAATAAAATTGACAGGATGAAACACGAACTAAATATCCTAAATTAAAGCCAAACCATAGGATAGTTTGGGAGGACATCAAGGTTTTTTTTCTTGAATCTATGTTCTTCTTCTAGCCTTCTCTCCTATAGATTCTGGTAAAATGAAATGTTCCAAAACTTGAGCCATTCACCAATTGAATTTCTACTATCACATTTTCTTTGAAAACCTTACTTTGGAAGTCATGAATATAAATATTTCCTGATCTATATCAAGAGTTTTCTTAGGTGACTTCGGTCATCTAAGATGTAATTAACTATGAGGGCTTGCCCTTATAGTAAACCTAAAGACCCCAGATTAATATAAACCATATCTAATTCCTTTATATTAGATTAGGAAAATTATCGGTCAAAAATGGTTCGCAGACTAAACGGTTGTCATGAATTATTTAGTTTATTTGATCAAGCCTCATCCCAAGCCATGTATCTATTCTTCGGGATAGGTACATGTCTTATGATGAAGCGCTTGATTATCTAAACTAACGTTTGTATGAGATCAGTTTGATTTCGTACTCATAAAAAAAATTAAAATATTATTTTTAAAAATCCATATATATATATATATATTAAATTAAATCAAATTTCTATTTTATGAAACTATACTCTAAACCTTTTCAGAAATATTAACCTCCTTCAGAAATTTAATGACTGACACTTCAAATTCCTAGTTTTTGCCAATTTCGCTCCAAATTCGTTCCTTTTTGCAAAACATGAAAAATACCTTCTTTTAAAGTGTAATATCACAAAAAATTAGTACTATATATATATATATATATATATATATATATATATATATATATATATATATATATATATATATGAAAAATCAAACATATTTTTGGTGCATCCAGAATCATGTAGGAAATTTTATAACAAGAGATTCTTTTTTGAGTTCTTTAATTCTTTTATAGAAGTAAGCTCCCAAAATAAATTACATCTTAACTTTTTTACTTAAGAAAACTCCTGATTAATGTCAAACATTCATTTAAAAAAAAATTCTAAGATCAAGGAAAGAAACTTCAATGTTCAATCCTAGGGGTAACATGTTTCTAAGTGTCACGTGCTACCCTAAAAGTCTGGTTTTGTCAATTTTGTTATTTTTATGTCAGTTTTACTTTTATTTTAGTTTTTTTGTTATTTTTATTTTTTCTTATAATTTGTCATTTTTTTTCATTTTAGCTTTGTATTATTTTGTTTAATGACTATACAAAAAGTTTAGGTTTTACGGCTATCCTAAAAGTTTAGGTTTCGTGTTGTTTTGTTTTTGTCATTTTATAGTTGTTTAAGTTTTATTGTTGTTGTTTTTTGTCCCGTCTTCAGAATGTCACCCTGCAAACCAGAGTTAGCACACCCTAATAACATTCAAAGTAAATCTAAAATGGAACTTTAATTCCATCCTGCAAGAAAAACAAAGTTAGAGTTATTCTTACAAAAGAAATAATGTTGATTTTATTTCTTTGATTTAGTTGGTTATGTTTTAATTTTTGGATAACTCGGTCAGGATGTCCATGGCTCCGTTCTTCCAGGGTCATCAGAGGCCTTGTTCTACTTAGTCTGGCAGGTGTTTAAATTAAGACCGGAAGACACTTGTCAACAATAGGATTGCATCGTCCAAGAAATCTTTGTAGACCAAGAACACTGGGGTTTAAGTTGTATTCGGTGATCTTTGTTGATTAATGTTTCATTTAAGTTTTAATGTCTTTTGTTAATTTTTAAAGGTTGAAATATTTTAGTTTGTTTATGATTTATTAATCTAATAATTATTAGGTTTGTGGTTTAAATATAACCAAATGATTTTAGATTCGATGTTTTTTGAATCTAAAGGTGTTAAATCTAATGTAGATTAGACTTAAAATGAGTAAAATCTAACATAATTTAGACTTTAGGATTTTAGATTCGATGTCATTTGAATCCAAAGGTGTTAAGCCTAATGTAGATTAGACTTAAAAGTCTAAAATAAGTTAAACCTTAGGATTTTTAGATTCAATGTCATTTGAATCCAAAGATGTTAAGCCTAATCTTATATTAGAGTTAACAATCTAACATAAGTTATACTTTAGGATTTTTAGATTCGATTTCATTTGAATCGAAAGGTATTAAGCCTAATGTAGATTAGACTTAAATTGAGTAAAATCTAACATAAATTAGACTTCAAGATTTTTAGATTCGATGTCATTTGAATTCCAAGGTGTTAAGCCTAATGTAGATAAGACTTAAAAATCTAACATAATTTAGACTTTAGGATTTTGAGATTTGATGTCATTTGAATCTAAAGGTATTAAGCCTAATGTAGATTGAACTTAAATTGAGTAAAATCTAACATACGTTGGACTTTAGGATTTTTAGATTAGATGTCAATTGAATCTAAAAGGTATTAACTAAGTCTAATACAAATTAGACTTAGATTTTAGTCCCGAGTTTAAGGTGATTCAATTCTTGATTTAAGTTTAATTTGAACTCAAAGTTTGTTTGAGTTAGGTTCAATATAGGTTGAACCTAGAGGTTTGGTTTAAGTTGAACTTAAGCTTATGTTTGACTTAGATCCAATGAAGGTTGAATCTAAGTTTTGGCTAACTTGGGTTTAGGTTAGGTTGATCCTAAGTTGTAGGTGTGACATAAGTTCAATATGGGTTGAACATAAGTTTAAGTTAACTTGGGTTCAAGTTAGGTTGAACCTAAGTTATGGGTTTGACTTAAGTTCAATATGGGTTGAACTTAAGTTAAGTTAACTTAGGTTCAAGTTAGGTTGAACCTAAGTTATAGGTTTGACTTAAGGATGAATTAAGTCTAATTGGGGTTAGACTTAATTAAGGTTTGAGGTTACTTAAGCCTAATTTAAGTAAGGATTAAGCATTAATTAATTCTAACTAGGGTTAGACTTAATTGGGGTTTAAGGTTGATTAAGATTAATTTAAGTAAGTCTTAAGAGTTAATTAAGTCTAATTAAGGTTAGAATTAATTAGGGTTTAAGGTTATTTGAGCCTAATTTAAGTAAGGCTTAAGGGTTAATTAAGTCTAATTATAGTTTGACTTAATTTTGGTTTAAGGTTCATTAAGCATAATTTAAGTAAGGCTAAGGGGTTAATTAAGTCTAATTTGGGTTAAACTTATTTATGGTTTAAGGTTGATTAAGCCTAATTTAATTAAGGCTTAAATGTTAATTAAGTCTAATTAGGGTTATACTTAATAAGGTTTTACGTTTGATTAAGTCTAATGTAAGTAAGACTTAATTGTTAATTAAGTCTATATTGGGTTAAACTTAATTATTAAGTTTGGTTACACCTAATTTGGATAAGGTTTAATTGATTTATTAGACTTAATTAGGGATAAGTTTAATTATGGTTTAATGTTAATTAAGCATAATTTGGATAAGGTTAATTGATTAATTAGACTCCATTATGGATAAGTCTAATTATAGTTTAAGGTTAATTAAACCTAATGTAAGTAAGGTTTAATTAAGTTAATTAGGTGTAATTAGGCGGTTAGACCTAATTATAGTTTAAGGTTAATTAAACTTAATGTTAGTAAGATCTAATAAGGTTAATTAAATCTAATTAGGGGTTAGACCTAATTAAAGTTTAAGGTTTATTAAACCTAATGTAAGTAAGGTTTAATTATATTAATTAGGTCTAATTAGGGGTTAGACCTAATTATAGTTTAAGGTTAATTAAACATAAATTAGATAAGGTTTAATTAGGTTAATTAGGTCTAATTGATGTCTAAGGCCTAATGGTGTTTGTATTGTTAAGCCTAATGTGGTTAAGGCTTAATCTGGGTTTAATCAGGTCTAATTGTTGTCTTAGAACTAATTAAAGTTTATGGTGTTAAACCTAATGTGATTAAGGCTTAACAGGGTTTAATCAAGTCTAATTGGTATCTTAGACCTAATTAGGGTTTATAGTGTTAAACCTAATATGGTTAAGACTTAACAGGGTCTGATCAGGTCTAATTATTGTCTTAGACAAAATTAAGGTTTTTATTTGTATTACACCTAATTTAATTAAGGTTTAATAAGATTTAACTAGTTCTAATCAGGGTTTAGACCTAATTAGGGTTTTGTTTGAGTTTATTGGAGTTAGACTTAAAATTAACTTAGCCCAATGTGAAATGGGCTAAATTTAATAATTTAGGGTTTTAAATATAAATTTCTAATTTATAATGTTAACCCTAAAAGCTAAGTTGTCATTTTGAGTTCTCAAAAGGCTAAGATTTGTCATTTTAAGGATCCAATTTTGTCTCTCTAAACTTCCTAACCAATTTTAAATTTAATTTTTCCATTTCCAGGTTTTGATATTATTTTTATAAAAAATTACAAAGTTTCATGGAAAATAGACAAACTTGTCTCAGAGATTTTTCCAACCCTTGGAAAAATCACAGAATGTTCCTAAGACTATAAGGATTATTTTGTGAAAATTTCATAAATATTAGATTTATAGTTAATTTTAATAATTAAATTAATCCAGAGATTAATAAATCAATTAAAAATTAAATATGAATCATTAAATCAAGTTTTGATTTTATAATTTTCTCCTCATTACGCTGAGTCTGAGGATATTTTTTGTTTATTTTTGTGATTTTTCTATGCAAAGATATGGATTTTTAAAGTTTTTTGTATTTAATTAAAAAAGAAAAGTTGGATTTTCTTATTTATCCATGTAAGCGCTGACTGGATCATCGGATCCGTCGAACACAATGTGGCACAGTTTGATTGGAGGAAGGTTCAACGCAAGCAGCCACGTAGCCCGCAGTTTTATAAGTTTCATATGGATGAAACTGCGGTCCGATGAGATCACTGCCGTCCATTTTTAATACATAAAAATGGATGACATCCCATCGTCTTCCTCCATCTGTCATAACCCGTGCATCATCCACGATCAGAGCATAAGATCTCGCTTAGATCTTAATCAAATTTCATGGAGATTGTTTCATAAGCTTCATCGTGGAAAGACGAACACATCCATATGAATTTATGGATGTTTTGAATCAATTTGTTTCGCAAAAGACCAAACCCGAACACATATTGAGTTGAAGTGGCCATACTTGGTCTTGATGAATTGAAGCTTCTATTAAGTTTGATAGAGATGATTGCTAGGTCCTTGTAAAGCTCCTAGTGTGTTCAATTTTAAGTGAAATCGGGTCGAGCTATATTTGAGCTGAAATGGCCTCACACGAGAAGACCCAATTTTGATGGGTAACTTCTTTGTACACCACAGTGAAGGTGTATGAATGGTCAATTTGGGATTTCAAGTGGGTCTATGTCAAACCCAAAATATGTCCTATTTTAGGGTGGTGAAATTGGAAGAGGTGAGTGGGTTTCAGAGCTCAATTATTTGGGGAACCAATTAATCAGGGTTTGGGGAACAATTTTGGTCTTGGGAATTTCAGGATTTGGGTAATGTCTGGTTGTCTCTCTTATCTTTGAGTTGTCGGGTTAGGCTTATTTATAGCCATGGAGAGGCTATGGAGGAGCTTGGATAGGCTTTGGATAGCTTGGGGATGAATTTAATAACCTCGTGATGGCATGAAAATAAGTCACCTGGCTGGAGATAACCATGGGCCAGCTCCCTAAGCTCTTCATAATGAACCTCCATTAAGGCTCAATTTGAATTTTTATCATGTCTCCCCTCCATTGGATGACTTTGGAGGTGGATAGGGTTGGTTAAAACGTATTGAATTAACCTCTCTCATGTAAGTTCATAAGCTCACTTAATAAGGTCAAGGGAGAATGGCACATAAGCTTCAAATTTCATCATTTCCATGACTAGCCATGATGAGGTCTTCATTTAATGGTATAGATTTGGCTATACTTTGGCTCATCTTTATTGGGTGGGAGATGAGGTGCATGGTGACTTCAAAGTAAGCTAGTTAGTCTTCGTCCACCTAAGTTACCATGTCACCAATGATTTTATAAAGGAATGACACATAAGCTCCTCCCCTCATGATGGTTCCATGATGGCTTTTGTCTTTTGTTAAGGATGATGTGTCATGGGTCATAATAGGTTATATGGGTCATGGATGACCCATTGGTAACCTCCCATAAATTAATTTTGATTTTGAAAATCAATTATGGGTTTTTGATGTCATGTGTGATGTCATTTATTTTTAATTTAATTTAGGGCTAGCTAATTATAATTTCATTTTAAATTAATTATGTGATTAATTAAAAATGTATGAAAATCATAATATTAACCCATAAATTGGTCAAAATGATTTTGGAGGTTGACCATTTGACCAATTTTAGTAAATTTGGTCCAAAATTGAGCATCTTGACCCAAATTGACCCAAAGTTATCCATGGTTGACCATGGTTGACTAGGGTGGACCATGGTTAACCGGAGTTGACCAGTTTAGGTCCAGGGTTGACCAGTGTGGTCAATATGATGGTCATTAGGTCATGGATTGACTATTTTAACCAAATTTGACCATTTAGGTCAAGAGTTGACCAGTGCAGTCAATGTGGTGGTCATTAGATCATGGATTGACCATTTTAACCATTTTGACCATGTTTGACCATTTAGATTAATGGTTGACCAATGCGATCAATGTGGTGGTATTGACCATTTTGACCAAGATTTACCAAATAGGTCAACGGTTGACCAGTGTGATCAATGTGGTGGTCACTAGGTCATGGATTGACCATTTTAACTAAGTTTGACCATTTAGATCAAAGGATTACCAGATCAGGGTTTGTCATTGTTGATCTGGTCATTTTTAGGATGTCATAAAGATTTGGGTTAAAAAGGCTTTATTAGGGTTTCATCCTAAACCTTATGATTGAATGACCCTTGATGAGATTTAGAAGGTAAATATTGGTAGACTTCCTTTCTCAAAATGGACCATAAATAATCTCTCACAAAAGTGAGGTCACATATAACATTCATGTAACATGCAATACTTAACATGAAACATGTGAACATAAAGATAACTTTGAAACTACAAAATAGAACATGTGCATCAGTTTCGATTTTGGTGAAACATGCATTTGATTTTGTCAATTTCTTGAAATAAGGGCATATAAACATGAGGAAATGTAATTAAAAACAAATCCCTATGATTTGAAGGGACTACATGCATGGAATTCAAGAAATTTTTTCATAAGGCATATTGGATTTTGAAATTCAACATATGAAGACATAAGAAGATGTAAGAGTTTTGAATATACATGGTGAAAGTTTGAATTGAAGAAGAAAAGAAAATATTATACCTTACTTTAAATGAATTTTCTAATTGTTGTGTTTTTGATTGGGGATCTTCCTTACCTTCTCCTTCTTGCTCCTTCCTTCTTCTTGATTTGATGGAAAACTTCCAATGGAGCTCTTGATTTTGACTTGGAGAATAATGAAAACCTCTCAATCTTTGGTGTTGAAAGAAGAATTGGGAGTTGGAAGGGGGGGAGGGGATGAATGAGGAAGATAATTCTGATGGGGGGAGGGAGTTTTGGCTAAGATAGAAGGAGTTGTTATATTTTAAATTAGAGGGCCATGATTTAATCAAAAGTGAGGGGAAAAGGAGGGTATCGACGTATATGAAGCTTGAATCAATGAGAGAAGAGCACTAAAATTGATGAGGTGTTGTTAAGGGAGTGGTTGAATGAGGAGAAGAATGGAAGGTCGAGATCTAATCGTATTTTAGTAATTTAAGCCAAAGAAAGGAGCTTTCTTATAAATTAGCAACAATAATAAAAAAATTTAAAATTATATATTATTTAAAGAAGATAATACAAGGATTTCAATGGTCTAAACCATTTCAAAATCAGAGTTATCACGACTAAGATATAACTATTCGAAGTATGATGGTGGTTCTGAAGGTTGTTATGGTTGAAAAATTAAAATTGGCCCATTTTATAGAGAAATATTCAAGTAATTTAAAGGTACACTTAGTTTGGGCTAATTTTTTAGCTTGATAAAAATATATGATTGGTGAAAGTGGGCCCCACCTTAGGAGAGGGAAAGTGGTAAATTTTTAGCAAAAAATTTATTAGATTTTATTAGTTAAAATTGTGTATTTATGAAATTAGAACAACTTTTGTTGAAGTTCAAAGTTTATTTACAGTTGTTTTGAGTTATGGTCAAATTATCGTTTGTCTCTCCTAATTTTGGTTTATCTCTCCAAATTATCGTTTGCTCAAAGGATACCCAAACATGATCAAAATTGAGCACTAAGGGACTCATTTGAAAGATTTTGAAGATATGGATGAAATGATGAAGTTTGTTTTCTAAAATAATGATTCATCATTTGTCTGCATCGAGCAATTCTCGAGGGGACAAATAACAAAGATATAGATGTTATAGTATCCACATTGTGGGGATAGTTCCAGCCATCTTGGGAGGAGATTCAATCCCACAAGTCAATAATAAGAGACTCCAAATGAGGGAACTCTACACTATTGCTTTCACTTTAAATTAGAAGCCTCATCCCTCGATCATCTTTACTAACACAAATTTGCGCCCCCCCCAAACAGAATCCTTACAACGATGTTGTAATAATGATGAAAATGATCAAAAACTACCAAGTTGATAGTATTTTGATTGACAAAGATATTTCAAAAAATATACTGCTCAAGTATTGATTGACTGCCTAGTTGCATCAACTAGCCTTTGTATGATTTTTTTTGTTGAATGAAAGGAAGTCTGATAATAATTGGGCTATCAGTTACCTAATGAGAATGTGGAAACCAATTCACCAACATTGTTGACTTTATATTAGTTGATGCACCACTTACTTACAATGGGATCTTCAGTCCCCCACTGGTCAATGACTTTAGAGCCATGGTTTCCACCTACCACATTGTGGAGAAGTTTCCATGCAACAAAAAAATAGTTAACATTGAGGGAAATCTGGATCAATCTTAGACATGATACCTCCGAGTAGTCGATAGTGCATAGTAAGATTCATTCAATAACCAGAATTAATGAAAGGGGGGTCTTGAAAGCAATGAAAACCACTATTAAGATTCTCGTTGCCCTCAGTGAATAAGGTAAAATTTTCCTAATCAGTGAAAGTTTTGATGTAGAGCACAGGGACTTGTTGATCCAGTCCCTTCAGCAGCATTAAGACATTTTTGTCTGGTTGGTTGCTAAAATGACTAACATCCCATTTAATGTAGCATGCCAATGCCTTAACATAATCTAGTCGTCCGACCAATAAAGAAGAAGATAAAAATGTTAACCATGCCTTTGAATGGGCTGATCCAAGAAAAAAGCACAGAAGGTCAAGGAGGCTGGCTACATCCAGGAGGTACAATACTCAAGTTGGTCTTCAATGTAGTCATGGTCCAAAAATCAAATGGCAAGTGGAGGATGTGTGTAGATTTCACAAACCAAAACTCTTCCTTCTAAAAGGATAACTAACTCTTGCGAGGATCGATGCTTTGATGGATTCAATAGTTAGTCATTCATTAATTAGCTTCCTAGGTGCTTTCTTTAATTTTCATCATATTAAAATGCATCCAGTTGACATAAAGAAGACTGCATTTATCACGAGCAAAAATCTTTATTATTATAATGTAATGCCTATTAGGCTCAAGAATGAAGGGACTACCTATCAGCACTTAATAGATGTAGTATCTTTGAATCAAAAAGGAAAATAATATTAAATTCTTTGTCATTAATATCTGAGCTAAAAGTTGATCAGCCGAACAATATATAAATAATCTAAAAGAAATTATTCAAATGCTCAAAAAGGATAACAAGAAATTCAATCCATTGAAAATTACTTTCAAAGCTTCGAACAATAAATCCTTGGATACTTGTTAATACCCAAAGGAATAAAGGCCAACCCAGAGAAAGTACAAGCGCTATTGAAATTGCATTCTCCTCGAAATGTTAAGTGCAAAAGCTGACCATCCAGATAGAGACAATCATTCGGTTCATTTTAAAGTTGGGTGACAAATGTGCATCATTCTTAAAAATATTGAGGAAAGCTAAGAGTTTTGAATTGTCGATTGAGTGCGAGCAAGCATTTTAAAGACTAAAACAATTGCTATCTAATATGCCAAAAAAAGTTCAATTTTTCACATACATTTTATGATTAATTTTAATGATATTGCACTTTAAAGGAATTTTTTTGCATGTTTTAGGCTTCAGATACAAGAAATAGAATTTTGGAGAAAAACAAACAAAAAATGTGCAATTTGGAGTAAAAATGAGCAAGAATGAAAATTATGACCTAGCACCTTTTGATATGTCTTTCTATGCTTAATATTCTTTACACTTCTCACATGTTTTTGAATGAAATTACACTTTAAGGTAAAAATGTTAGGAATGAAATGCAACTGAAACAGGGCGAAACAGAGCTAAACTGCGCCAAACGGTGAAGCTGCTGCAGATCGGTGTTGAAGGTGCCCGAATCGGCTTCGACGACGCCATAATATAAAGAAATGGCACTGAAGGTGCCCAAAAATGGCGTCGATGGTGCTAGTGACAATTATGGCTGAGATTCAATGTATCAAGACAATTTTTGGAAGATTTCTTGAGGCATCTCTTGATAAATTTGTCCCTACAGTATAAAATTTAGTTTTTATGTCAGAAAAAATGGTGTATGTTAGGAAAAATGAGATGAATGCTTAAAGATCTTATAATCGGAGTAGAAATATAGATTTCTACCTTTTTGGAGAGATTAGAGAGGGGATTTTGAGAGAATTTGTAAGGGAATGTACTAGCATTGCATAGATCAGCGGGAGACTTTGTGAGAGAGATTTTCATCTTTTTTCAAAGAGAAAAAGCTAAGTATTGTGTCTTCATTATTTTTTTTGATTTTGTAAACACTTATTTAGTGGATTTGTGATGCGGCGGCTTGCTAATGTAAATTAATATTTTAAAAGTAATTTTAATTCAATTACAAAGTATAATCAGTTTAATAAAAAAGCAACTAATCTTTACACAAGTATACGTATCGCTCAAGTAATACAAGACTCTAGTGGAGTCCTAGTTATTGATCTCACAGGGAGGAAGCAAACCTTAAAGCGTAGCACATAAATTCAATGTTTGAATTTGCAAAACACCAAAAGTAAATACTAAAATTACTAACATTTAAAGATGCAAGAGAATTTAAAATTACTACAGAACTTTCTAAACTTCAAATTAAAGTAACTAATTCTACACTAAGTTTTGTAATGTAAGGTTCAAATATAGAGAAAGTGTCCTCCCCCTTACAATGATATTTTGGTGAGTGAATGATATAGATTAGTATAATATTTGTATTGTGCCAAATAGAGCATACCTATTCTATACCCTCTTCTTAATGCTATAAAGAACATTGACTAAGTCTAGATTTAGTCCCTGAAACCGTGGTTAGGCTGGGAGGATATTGGCTCTCGATTCAGAGCTCCCACTTCGATTCGCCTAAAGGCTAAGTCTTACTTTAGTTTTCAAACACTAGGACTAAATTGGGGATTTTATTCTGTCACCCTAAAATCTCCAATTCTAAGCCCAAAAAACCATATTTCCCCTATTTATTTGCACCCAACCCTCATGACCTCATCACTTATTCATGGACATTGAATGTAATCTCCACTTTTGTTGTAGACAGCATAGCCCCTTTGGATGGTATGCTTTACAACATATTTTAACAATTCAATTGGCCAGATCGAAAAGTAAATGAAGAATGAAGTGAAAAATTATCATAATTTCTTATCTTTCATATGGCACATCCAATCTAAACCATCATCTCACCATTTATCATTGCAAGGAGGAAGAAAAAGAAATTTGCTCAGAATTCATAAGGAAGGTAAAACAAAACAAAGATTTTATATATAAAAACAAAGTCATACAAACTATGAAAAGTAAATACAAATTATTTTGATTTCTTCCCTGAGCGAATCCCTTAAAGTTCCTTCGAATCTCCTTATCTTTCAAAACAACACACAATTCTCTCTTTGAATAATAGGGCAGATGTAATCTCTCACTTTCCTTCTTCTCTTACAAGTCTTTTAAGAAGAAACTCTCACAAAACAACACTAAACACCAAACCCTATACTCTAAACTCCCTCAAAAGTCTTCCTTCTCCACTCACACACACTTTACTTCACTTACATAAGCACCCACAATGCTAATTCTGGCGTCCAAAATAAGTTAAAATAGTCTAGGAATGAATTTCCCAAGAGTTACCTCAAGAATACCTCAAAAAGTCATCCAAATACATTGAATCTGGCCTTCACTGACATTATGCCCCGTTGGGGCCAAAAGGGCGCCGTCGGCGCCCAATAGGACACCATCGGTGGCCTATCGCACCATTTAATTCCCTGCTCTCTGGGAAAATGTGTTGTCAGCACTGGTTTTGGCATCCTCGGTGCCAGAACTTCAAAACCTGATTTTTGTCTTTTTCACTCCAAATTCGTTCCTTTTCACTTCTTTTTGCTTCATTTACCTAAAATTATCATAGTTACAACAAAACATAAAAAATACCTTCCATTAAAATGTAATATCACCAAAAATGAGTACAAAATATATATGAAAAATTAAGCATATTTTTGATGTAACAAAGTTTTCCATTGTGTTTTCTTCATGCTTTGTGATGTGTCTTTCTTACTCTTTGTTCATGTTTGGAAATAGTGTCATGAGAAGATTGTCATTGTTTTCATTTTATTTTTTTTTCTAATGAGTAGGATTTAAGTTTAGGAATTTAGGATGCATGTTAGAAGATGTTTTAATTATAAATGTGATAGTTCTTACTTGAACTTCATTTACATTAAAATAAGGGCCTGTTGTAGTGTTATAACTCATTATAATTGCACTAAGACCTAAGAGGGCCGTGTAATTTTTAACAAAATAGAAACAAATTTAATTTCATGGATGAGAATGTAGTCCATGAGATTAAATGCAAAAAAATAGGGAAATATAGTTTCATGGGCGTAGAATTGGAGATTTTAGGGTGACATACTAAAATTCCCGATTTGATCATAATGTTTGGAAACTAAAATGAGAGTTAGCCCTCAGGCGAGGGGGAACTGAGAGCTCTGGAGTGAGAGTCATTATCCTTCCAGTCTAACCACGAATTTAGGAACTAAAACTAGAATTAGCTAATATTCTTTATGCACTCGAAAGAGGGAAAATAATAGGATTGCTTCTATTTGACAAATATAATATTTAATATATCCCATTTCTAAATATTATCCAATTCACTACATAAGAATAGTATTTTTTAATATCTCAAAATTATCCAAACCAATTCATCTAAAAATGGTTATCTTTAAAATTAATATTTTTATTTAGGAGTAATTATTAGTTGTTTTCAACTTAAGACTTACCTTTAGGGTTACTTGTTAGAAAAACAACTTAAATCGACCTTCCAAACTAAGATCTAGTAGTAGTAGACTAGAATTAGCCTAAGGGATTTCTTACCTCGTTTCTCTGTGGGATCGATACTTTTTAAAGAAGGCCCTATATTACTGTTGACCTCATTTTTGATGAGGTCTTCCCTTCTTCTTTTTAGTGCTTAGGATCTAGCCTTAGGCTTTTTTCTTTGACTATCTTAGAGGACTAGAATTGGGACCCACCTTTTAGAAATTTAAACCACTTCTAAACTCCCCGCAAACTCCACAAACTCGACTATAGACCCCTAATCACCTAGAGGGTTGAAATCAAATGTGGAAGTTTAAAGGATGAGTTCCTATAGGACTCTTTGGCCTTAGGACCGCCCCAGGTGGCCCGGTCCAGTGAAGGGGCCGACTTACACATACACTTACATACACACTACACTTACACACTACATTTCCACAAACTTCCACACCCATACCCAACTTAACCTCCTCGACTCATGTAGGTGATTCACATGGATGGTCCTTAACCCCTAAGCCCTCGCGCAAGAGGGTTAGGAACAACATAGTGAATGCCTCAAATGAGTCCTTTCATGGCTCATATGGGCTTGAAATGGCTTCATGGCTCAACCAAAATGATTTCTTTCCACCTAGATTCACCCAATCTTTAATTTCCCAAATTTTCAATTTTTGACCCCGGGACCCTACACCTACTAAACCTACCCAAAACCCTTGAAATTACCCAAATTTTTGCAAAATTTCCAAATTACCCAAAATTTTCCAAAATCACTCTCAAACATCTCCACATCACTCAAATTGATCATCCATACCCAAAAATACCAAAAATTCCAAAAATACCTCCCAATACCCTCTAAATACCCAAAATACCCTTCTTGGCCTAAAAATCCAAAAATTCAGAAAATTCCCAGAAAATTCCAGAAAATCCTAAATATTCCCAAAATCATTTTTTCCAACTACACCATGGGCCAATTTTGTCAATTTACCTTACTTTTGTCAAAACCCCCAATTTCACCCATTTTAACCCAAAGTGAACCCAATGTCAAACCAAACCTATCCAATTGACCCAAATTCTGGTCCAATTCAATTCTAAACTTCAATTCAACATTCCCAATACCAATCTAGACCAAATCCAAGTCCAATTTGATTGACATTTGGATCCAATCTCACTTTTGGCCTTAAAGCCCAATTTGGACCCATGACCCAAACCTAACCCAAATTCAACCCAATTCAAATCCAAATTACCCCAAATTTGCTTCAAGTCACTCATGACACATCCATGAGCTAAACCCAACAATTATTTGGCCCAACCTCTTTACAAAATTCCCATCCATAAATTCATTTTTAAACTTAAGGGCCCATTCCTTAAACCATTTTAAAAGCCCACTTCCACCAAATCCAAAACCCCAAAAATTCTTCCAAAGCCCATATGACATTTCCCCTCATCATACTTTCAATTAAAATCATCCCTAAGTCCTAAATTCATCATCAAATAATTCCAAATCAAGCCTCATGCCAAATCACCCCTAAATACCAAAATTTTCCTTAAATCCATTTCCATGAAATCGACTTCACTTTTCCCAAGCCAAATGGAGCCATGGAGCCATGCATAAGCCATATGCAAGCCATGAGAGCCTCTTTACATGTCACCATGCCATTTTGGGCAAAAGGAGGAGGCTCTTTCCTTAATTCCTAAAGGTGATTAACCACTTCCATGACTCCACTAAACCATGCTTAAGCCTAATTGTACTTGGATTGTGACTTGACCCCACTAATCAAGCCGATCCAAATCACTTTCTCCTCAGCCTAAACCAGGCCTTGGGTGGTGCACCTAGCCCAAATGGGTGGGTTGACCCATTTAGGTCCAAATCTAGCCATGCCCCATTCCACTTTGGATCAAAGCCTTTACACATGTCCATGGCCAATTGATTGCACAAACCTCCAGCCCCGACCCACCCGACCTCGAGGGTGACCCATGCTCGGCCGGCCGGCCACCAGGCCGCCGGAAAACACCATGGCCGAGAGCTCACATGTGAGCCAACATTGAAATTCTCACTTGCCGAGCCGCCCCTTGCCTAGTGGTCACCATGGCCGTTCTTCTCCTCACCGCAAGCAGCTGATCCCAAGCCCTAACTCCCCACGGGAGGCCCCCGACCAGCTCTATTTAAACTCCACCCCTCTCGGCCATGAGAAGGAGAGAAGCACAAACCTTGCCAAAACTCGCCAAAATTGTTCCGGACCCTCCTCCACCCTTAGAGCACTTGATCCCCGAGTGAAATCCCCCGCCATTTCTCCTCTCGTAAGTTCAATTTCGTAGTTGAAATTCCACCCAAAACCAGGACACTTCTCCACGAGTGAGCCAATTCCCAAATTGATTGGCTCTACACCTTCACCGGACCAAGGGAAGGTGTCCACCATCAAAAGCCCCATCTCCGTGCCACCCGGTTTCTCCAGCCTCCAAGCTTTGTGATCGGGCTTGGTCGAAATCATATCCGGACAATTCACTGCACCGGGAGACTTCATATGGAGCTTCGTCGGGACCCAATCGAAGGTGCAACAACTCTCGCATTGAAGCCACACTTCTCTGAGCCAAGGTATGAGCTAACTCTCCATCCCGAGCTTCTAGAGATTCTCCATTTCAAATGCCTTAGTTTCAATGCATGTTAGCCGTATAGATGTGTTCATCTCTTCAAGACGAATCCATAGAGCATAAGAACATGAAAATCCATTGAGTATCGAGTGAGATATTAGGGATTTAGTGTGGACGGCTCTCGGGTGAGAACACTTGGGGACGATGAACGGATGCCGTCCATTCAATACACGCGCGCACGGACGGCCAGGATCGCGTCGGACCAGGAGACGGTACGAGAACCGCGGGGCCCGGGCTGCTGACTCGGGTGGCGGCGTCGAATGGGAGCGCGCCGCGTGGCCTTTCGGAGCCGCCGAGGATGCGTTGGCGCCGACTCGGATAAGTAGAAAATTAGGGATTTTTTGATTTATTTAATTCCCTAAACTTCAAAAATTCATATCTCCGTGTAGAAAAATCGGAAAAATAAAATAAAAATACCCTCTCGCTCGGTGAAGAGAGGAGAATAATGTGGAAAAGAAATCACTTAATTTCATCAAATATTTTATTTTTTATAATTTATTTACTCTCTGCATTGGTTTAATTCTCCATGCATGCATACAATTCACCATGGCATGAGACCATAGGACTTTTGAAGCCTCCGAATTTGGGAACATTCCCCGAATTTTCCAAAGTCGGAGGCCATCCCTATGAAGAGTTCTTGATTTTTCAAGTTCGAGTCACTCGTTTTGAGTATTTTAATTCCAGTAAATAGCATGTTGTGAAATAAATTCTAGGAAAATTTGGTAATATTCCTTATGACCGGAGAACCCCGGGAAAAATAGATTTTGGCTTAGTTCATTCAAAACAACCCTAATTGGCTTAAACACCCAAAATAGGTCTTTAATTAATTAGAGTTAACCAGGCATCAAATTGACTTGAAATCAATTCTCCACTGACCTTTAGGATCAGAGGAATCCACTATAAAAATTTGAGGTCAATTGGACATGGTTAGCCCCACTAATTGGGTTGATTAAGTCACTTAGCCATTTTAAACTTTAAAAATTCATAACTTTTAAAATACTTTTTAAAAATCCATCAAATTGGTTTTGGAGCCTCTCTGATATCAGGGGAATCTAAGAAAATTAAAATTTCAATTTTCTAAAAAGTTGATTTTTAATAATATTTTAATATTTTTAATAATTAAAAAATAATAAAAATCACAAAAATAATAAAATTCACCAAAATGTCACATTTTGAACTTTAATCACTTAGGAACAAATCCCACATTTTTCTTAGGTCTATTTAGTGAGATATTGAATTTTAAAGCCCTAGGGTAATTTTAAAATTAAAAAAAAAATGTATTTTCTAGCATTTTCACTAAAATAATTATAATAAATCATAGAAAAATCAGAAAATTGCAAAATTTGCTTCTCTGGTTTCCTTGATATCAGAGAGATTTTTGAAAAATATAAAACCCATTTTTCAACATCTATTTTATTTTTAAATTAATTAACACTCCAAAACTCAAAATAATTATAATGAAAATAATATAATTCAAAAAATCACCAAAATTGGTCCAAGTGCTTCTCTGGTCATTAGGAATGTCTCCTAATTTTCTTAAGGACAGAAACTTTCCCTTGGTCATGTTATTAAATTTTCCTTGAAAATCTCTATTTTCCACCAAAAATAATTATATAAATAAATTAAATACAGAAAAATCACATTTTCTCCTCTCATGTCTTTATTGACATATGAGTGAAGTCACATAAAAATTTCAAGTTCATTTGGGTTCAATTTAGTGAGTTATGAAATTATTAAGCTTAAAGGGTAAAATGGTAATTAAAATTTTAACCCTTAATTAAAACTTTAGGTTTAATAAAATTAACAAGTAAAATATTTGATCTTAATCTGGTTTGGATGATTGAAATTTAAATAATTAAAGGGTAGAAACCCATTAAATAATTTTAAAATGATTAAACTTTAATTAAATAATAGATTAAATTTGGAGGAATAAAGAATTGGAATTATTAAAATAAGGGATATTTATTAGGAAGAGATTTATTCTTTAATTTAAAAATCCCTAAACTAATTATATCATTAATACTCAATTCTTAATTAAAATGATAACTCAAATTTAAAATATTAAAAGACTTAATTAAATCATTAAACTCTTTTAAAATCTCAATTAAAATTATAAATTAAATTAAATTAAAATTAAATCAAATTAAATTAAATAAAATAAAATTAAATTAAAATAAATTAAAATTAAATTAAATTAAATTAAATTAAATTAAATTAAATTAAATTAAATTAAATAATTAAATTAAATTAAATTAAACAATTAAATTAAGTTAAATTAAATTAAATTAAATCAAATCAAATTAAATTAAAATTAAATCAAATCAAATTAATTAAACATCAAATCAAATTAAATTAAATTAAGTTAAATTAAAACTCAATTAAATTAAATTGAATTAAATATAACATCATCTAAGACATAAAAGAAATTAAATATAAAGCAACTTGAACACTATTCCAAATTTAAACCCTTTAACTTAAATCAAACCATTTGAATACTAATTTACCCTTGAAAGCTTTGATTATTATAACTCCTAAATGAAACATTAAATGAAGTGTTACTCCACTCATAAGATATTCAAATGTCTTAATTCACTCGGGCAAGTTAACAAAACTTGAAAACCTCGAACGATTGATTCATTTATATAATTAAATTCATTTGGACTTAAAACAATCCTAAAAATATTGAAAAGATGTTTAAGATTCTTCTTAAGCACTTCCTCAATATGATAGGATATTTATAAGAACAATTGGATTTAATTGTTCTTTGATGAAGAAAATCGTCCTCAAACAAAAACACAAAGAACCTAGACGTCATAGGGATGACTAGCTATAGGATTAGGAACTTGGTAGAAAACCATAACCCTTACCTTAGCTTTACCTAGGAACTTGCTTAAATATTCTAATTGTGTTTTAAGTGTAGCTTGGGATGACGGGAAGACCCTCCAGGTACGCTTTTATTTCATTGCAATCTACTTTCTTGCAATTTACTTCCCTGCAATTTACTTTATTGCAAATGCACTTTCCTTTTCTTGCATGATAAAACAACTGTTGCATGAAAACCCACACCTTTAGGATAGTCCCTAAAACTGAAACCAAAACTAAGTTAAAAGTCATTGCAAGATAAAATTCACCGCCACAACATTTCAAAATATAAAACAACTCAAAATTTAATCACAAACGGAACACAAAACTACAATTGCAACTAAATTAAAACGTTCGTTGGATGATCGGGAATACCTCGGATGATGTAACCTACGTGTTGCTAACGGGATTTCCCACGGTCTAAATGAAAGTGTGGAACTCATTCAGTTGAGTTTAGCAAATTCATCTGGACTAAGTGAATCCGATAAAAATAATGATGTCGGAAGGATGGAACCGTGGGATCTTAACCGGTGTCGTTATAATCAACTTTAAGATTTGTTTTAATCAAAATACAAGAACACTTGGAAAATTAAGACTTCTCTAAACCAAAACACTTTTCTCATCCCCCGATTTATGATTTCTAAAACTAAACCTCTGCAACAACAAGGAGCTTGGAGCATGGTGGGCAGCACGGCCATCGTCATCAACAAAACTTGAACCTACTTCAAGCAAAACCTTCTTAGAATTAAACAACAAAGCCATAGGACTTCGAGGTAGCTTGCCTAGTGCAACATAAATCCTCAACTCTTCGTTAGGCATTTGCATTGCAAATTAAGCCCTAACCGGTCTTAGGATTCCGAGGTAGTCGTCCGATACGACAATAAACCCTCACATCTTCTAGTGCTATTTGTTTGATTTTATCATACAAATATAAGCCCTAATTAATTAAAATTGGCAAGATCGAAATACTAAATAAACATTAGGACTTTCCTAAACTCGAGCCAAACGATAGGATAGTCGGGAAATTACCGAAGTTCACTTCGAATCAGTGATTTCTCCTACATTTCTTCCTTTGGATTCACAAAACAAAATGTTCCAAATTTGATCCATTCCCTATCGAAATTCCAAAATTCAATCTTTGAAAACCTTAAATTTTGAAATTCTTGAGAGCGAATTATTGGTTATTATCGAGAGTTTTCTTAGGTGATTCCCGTCACTTAAGATGTAATTAACTATAGGGGCTTGCCCTTATAGGGAATTTTAAAGAACCCGAGTAATATAAACCCCGTTTAATACTTTCATATTAAGCGAGGGAATTTGTCGGCTTATAAAATTGGTTCGCGGACCAAACGGATGTCACAAAACTTCTAGTTTATTTGATCGAGCCCCACTCTCGAGCGGTGTGTCTATCCTTAGGGATAGATACACGGTTTGTGGTGCGGCGCTCGTTTATATAAACTATTTGGGATGTGAGATCGGTTTAATCTCATATTTAAAATTATTTTCAAAATCAAATACTACTTTCTAAATTATATATATATTTAAATCAAATTTAAAATTTAAATTCGCCGACAACTTCTGTTAGGCGCCCCCTTTTCAAAATATCACACAACCTAAAAAAATATGCCGACAATTACTTAAAGCGATACGTGCACTTGTGTCGAACCCATAGTGTGTTAATTATTTTATATATTTAATAACATTTCAATTTTGAACATTAACTGCTAAATATAAATTGGGTCAAGTTTTTTGACATATTTTGGAAGATGAATTACTGTGTAATTGCGAGTCGGGTCAAGTTTTTGATGCCGTCTCAGGGAATTAAATTGACATAAAGCATGCAGAAAAACAGCACACACTAGGGGCCCATCACGTTTTTTGTGTCGTTGCCGAGGAAGCTTCAATAAGAACTTTAAGAAGAAATTAGTTGAACCTGTAAGACTTAGATTTGGAATTTATAGTATTATTATATAGTGTGTTTAATTATTGTGAGTTTATTTTTAAGAAAATCCAAAATACCAAAAATATTTTTTATATATGTCCTATTAGTTAAGTCTTTAAATTTGTATGTGTAGTTCAGGAGCTGCGGACTTTGAATTTTATGACTCGAATTTAGAGAGAACTTTTTAGGAGTAAGATGAATCAGAAAAGACTCCATGAATTTATTCTAGAAATGGCGGATCAACGATATAATGAATATTCATATTTGGATTATACTTCTTGTATCTTTGAAAATGTAAACCCCAAGAGAGTGACGAAGTTTCAATAAGATATGCTTACTATTTTAGGTTCTCGGGTTATTGATATTGTGAGGAAGTTAGATCATTATGTAGAAAGTTATCCTTAAGGACCCCCAAATGAAAGAATTCTTCCCCTCATGATATTAATATGAAAATTGAGAAAATTAATAGAAGAATATTAGATCTAGAAAGAAATATGTGGAACAATGATATAAATCAATCTTAAAAGGAAGACGTGAAAGAAAAATTAAAATTTGAGGAATTTGTAGGAATCCCTGGATCTGGAAAAGATTGTGCAATTGATCAAGGATTACTTGAATGAAATTTTGATCTAGGAGGAATCATTTGTCGTGCTGACGATGTTAAATAAAGCACTTTATGGGAGGCAACCCATAGTTATCAGTGTGGTTTGATTTAGTATGCTTGAGAGTCATGATTGTTAGTATCTGACCCAAGGGAAAAGGTTAAGATTTTCATGCCTATTTTATACTGATTTTGACGATATTTCACTTTAAAGAAGGTTATTTTTGGTGTTTTTCTGTAAGTATGAAGATTTAAGAACAAAGGAGCGAAAATATGCAAAAAGGAGCGAATTTGAAGCAAAAAAGACTAAAATATGAAAATTTGACTTAGTGCGCCGACGGTGGGGTCGATGGCACCTAGGGCGTGATTTTCCCGAGAGTTCAAAATATATTCGAAGTAAGGCCGCCGATGGCAGAGGTTGAGGTCACCGATGACGAGGTCAGTTTAAAACACAGTTTCTAGAAGGCCGCCGACAGCGCGTTCGAGGCCGCCGACGGCGGGATAGGCGGTTCTTTCACAATATACGTCGAATCTAGATGATTTTTGAGGCGATGCCTGGAAAACCCTTGGAGACTCTTTAAAAACTTTTAAAAGAACCGTTTTAGGCCGAAATAATTGTTCTTTTGGAGTCCTCTAAAAGTCACTAAGAGTCTGTAAAAAGTACTATTAGAGATTTCTAATAGTTACTTAATGTCCTATAGAGAGTCCACTAGTGTCCATTGTTATTAGTAAGTGTTAATTAGTGAGTTCAAATAGAGATTGTGAGGATTCTTCAAAGGATAGTAATAGTGGAAGGGAAGTGAGAGATCTCTTTTGCATTGCCGTTTCGAAGGAGAATTTTGTGTACTGTAAAGAAGGAAGAGATTCAGAGGAACTTTATGTAGTTTGCTAGGGGAGGAATTTAAGATATGTAGTGTTTATTAACTTTAGTTTGTAGTACTTTACTTTTATAAATGAAATCCAAGTTTTATTGCATCCTCTCTATGGATTCTGAGTAGTTATTCTATCTTTCTCCTTGTTTTGATATTTTTGTGATTTGAAAAATAGAATTAATGTGCCATAAAAGATTTAAATAAGTTATGATAATCTTTAACTTAGATCTTAATTTACTTTCAATCTGACCAATTGAATAGTTAAAATCTGTTGAGTTTAATAACTATAGTAAAGATTACATCCGATATTCAGGGAGGTCAAAGTCCTTGGAATGAGGGTGCAAATAAATAGGAAAATAATAATAATTGGGCGTAGAATTGAAGATTTTAGAGTGACAGGCTAAAATCCTCAATTCGGTCCTATCGTTTGGGTGCTGAAGTGTAGATTGTTAGCCCTCAGGCAAGGGGAACGTGGGAGCTCCGAAGTGAGAGCTGGTATCCTCCCAGCCTAGCCACAGATTTAGTAATCAACCATAGGATTAGTCAATGTTCTTTATGCCTGGACCAAAGGGTAAAGAATAGGTATGCTCCTATTTGGCATAACACCATTTTAAACTAATTCTAATTATCTATTCACTTAAATATCATTACAAAGGAGAAAGATTCTTGCTTATATATTTTAACTTCACTTTATTATTATTAGTTAATTGTTAGTAGAACTAGTTTAATTTAAACCTCATATTATTGTCGATTGCATATTAGTGACAGATAGGCAATTTCGATTTAGTTGTGATTCTGAATTGATTTCTATAATACTAGTCTGCAGCCTCTAAAATATTCCATGTGGGATCGATATCCAGGACTCCACTAGGCCCTGTATTACTTGAGTGATATGTATACTTGCGTTTAAAGGTAACTCTGCGATTAAAAGATTATAATATATAATTGTTACTAAAATTAAAATTACACTCCAAGTCAATTTGGCGCTATTGCTAAGGATTTAGATCTTCTAGTAGTGGTGTTGAATTCCCATAATTTTTAAGTATATCAAAATCGCAGTCAAGTTTTTGGCACCGTTGCCAGGGAATATAACATAATTAGAGTAACGGACTATTTAGGACTGTTAGAAAACTTTTTAATAGAATTGCAACTTATTTAGTTAACTATTTTTTTGTGTACTGATTTCGATTGTATGCGTAAATTTGGCTCTGAAAATCTTATACCCTACGATTCGGAATTAGAACGCACTGTTAGGAGAATTAGAAAACTGAGAAAAGAAACTATAAATTCTGAAATAATGGAAAACAAAGTAAACAACCAAAGAATAGAAAATGAACTTCAATCTAGACTATTAAGAGATTACGCTAACCCTACATTAGATGAAATTCACTTAACTATCCAAAATCCTGATGTAGTCGCTAATTCATTTGAGCTTAAACCTGCAATTATCCAAATGGTACAAAACAATCAATTTGGTGGAACTTTAAATGAAGATCCTAATTTACATCTTGCAAGTTTCTTAGAACTTTGTGCTACTTTTAAGTACGACAGAGTGTCTGATGATGCTGTCAGACTTAGACTTTTTCCTTTTTCACTAAGGGATAAGGCTAAGGCTTGGTTAAATTCATTAGCACCTGGATCTATTAGAACTTAGGGAGAACTTTCACAAAATTTCATATCAAAATGTTTTCCACCATCTAAGACTGCTAAGCTTAAAAATGATATCACATCTTTCAATCAGTATGAGGGAGAATCGATATATGAATCTTGGGAAAGATTTAAAGAACTTCTTAGGAAATGTCCACATCATGTTTTACCAGATTGGTTAATTATTCAAACATTTTATAATGGATTAGTAGGATCTCTTAGATTTATAATTGACGTTGCCACTGGTGGATCACTAATGTCTAAACCTTTTGAAGAAGCCTATGCGTTAATAGAAGAAATGGCTACCAATAATTTTCAATGGCTTGCTGAAAGGATAAATCCTAAGAGAGTAGCCAGTATTCATGATTCTGATGCTTTAACTATGATATTTTCTCAAATTTCTGCTCTTTCAAAGAAAATAAAACAATACGGAATGAATCGTTCTAAAAGACCTCCAGTGTTAGAAGAAAATTCATTAGGACAAATTGTAGATGCTCAATCTTCATATGAAACTATAAATTTAATAAATAATAGACAAAATAACCCTTATTCAAAATATTTTAATCCAGGTTGGAAAAATTATCCAAACTTTAATTGGAATAATCAAGGTAATGTAAATCTTGTTAATCCTCAGTAGGGGAACAATCCTATAAACCAACTAGGAAATATAAACAACCAGGGTAATTCTAATTATAAACCTTCTAATCCATCGAATTTTTATAATAATTTACAATTTAAGGAGAAGAATTTTTCTATGGAAGAATTAGTTTTGAATATGGCTAATCAATTACAAAGTCAAGGAGCTGCTATTAAAAACATAGAAAACCAATTGGGGCGAATTGGTTCTGCATTAAGCAATAGACCTGTTGGAACTTTACCTAACAATGTTGAAGTAAATCCTAAAGATCAAGGAAAAGAACAAATTAAGGCTATTCAATTGAGAAGTGGAAAAGAGTTGGAAACAAGAGTTCAAAAAGAAACTGTAGTTGAAAAGGAAAAAGAAGAAACTGAAGGAGAAAATGAATGTTTATATCCTGATTTCCTCTGAAAATTACTGTTGAAAAACCACCACCACCATTTCCTCAAAGACTAAGGCAACAAGATAAAGGAAAAAGATTTGCTAAATTCTTAAACATTTTAAAAAAATTGTCAATAAATATTCCTTTGTTGAAGCTTTGGAACAAATGCCTGATTATGTTAAATTTATGAAGGATATACTCAACAAAAAGAGGAAGTTACTAGATCATGAGACTGTTGCACTCAGTGAAGAGTGTAGTGTAATAATTCAAAGAAAGCTTCCTGAAAAACTTAAAGATCATGGTTGTTTTACTATCCCGTATGCTATTGGTGAAAAATTTTTTAGGCTAGCATTATGTGATTTGGGAGCCAGCATAAATTTGATGCCTCTATCAACTTTTAAAAGGTTAGGAATTGGAGAGATATCACCAATTTCTGTAACTCTACAGTTAGCTGATTGATCTATTACACATCCTAAGGAAGTTGTAGAAGATGTTCTGGTCAAGGTTATTAAGTTTATTTTTCCTGTGACTTTATCATCTTAGATATGGAAGAAGATAAAGAAATTCCAATCATTTTAGGAAGACCATTCCTAGCTACAGGAAGAGCCATGATAAATGTTCAAAAAGGAGAATTGACAATGAGAGTAAATGATCAAGAAGTAACCTTTAACATCTCAAAGTCAATGAAATATCCTTCACTAGAAAAAGATGATGAATGTTTCAGAATGGATATATGTGATTATCTGAAAAGAGAATATTTCAAGGAATAAAATGAAGAAAAAGAAGATATAGAAAAAGATAATTATGATGAAATTGATATGGAAGAAGTTGATTATATTCAGGAGAAATTTGAAATGCTCAATTCAACAGCACCAGAAAATGAAACATTAATTCCATTTGTTGTAAAACCCCCTGAACTTGAATTAAAAAAATCTTCCAAATCATTTGAAGTATGTATTTTTAAGAGAGTTTTCAGCATTACCAGTAATTGTATCCTCAGACTTAAATGAAATTCAAGAATAAAAATTAATGGATACATTAAAAAAATATAAAAAAGCTTTTGGTTGGACTTTAGCTGGTATTAAAGGAATTAGTCCTTCGATTTGTATGCACAGAATTTTACTAAATGAAGAACATAAACCAAAGATTGACCCTCAAAGAAGGCTGAACCCTATAATGAAAGAAGTAGTTAAAAAAGAAATTTTAAAGTGGTTAGATGCTGGAATTATATATCCTATTTTGATTAGTACTTAGATAAGTCCAATTCATTGTGTTCCCAAGAAAGGAGGACTAACTGTTGAAGTAAATGAAAATAATGAATTAATACCTATCAGACAAGTTTCTGGATGGAAAATTCATATTGACTATCGAAAATTAAATGCCGTCACCTGGAAAGATCACTTTCCTCTTCCTTTTCTAGATCAAATGTTGGATAGACTTGCTAGACATAAGTTCTACTGCTTTCTGGATGGATATACCAGTTACCATCAAATACCTATTGCTCCTGAGGATCAAGAGAAAACAACTTTTACTAGTCCTTATGGAACTTTTGCTTTTCGAAGAATGCCTTTTGGACTATGTAATGCACCTGCAACATTCCAGAGATGTATGATGTCTATCTTTAGTAAATTAATAGATAATGGAATAGAATTATTTATGGATGATTTCTCTGTGTTTAGAACATCATTTGACGCAAGCTTAAATCATCTTGAAAAAGTTTTAGAGCTATGCGAAAGAACTAACTTAGTTCTAAATTGGAGAAATGTCAATTTATGCTTACAGGAGAAATTATATTAGGGCATAAAATTTCAGAAAATGGCATGGAAGTAGACCCTGCAAAAATTCATCTAATAGCCAAATTACCACCTCCTACTACAGTGAGAGGGGTAAGAAGTTTTCTTGGACATGCTGCTTTCTACAGACGTTATATTAAAGTGTTTTCAAAATTTACCAAACCTCTATGCCAACTTTTTGAAAAAGACAAGAAATTTGAATTTACAGAAGACTACTTAATTGCTTTTGAATTATTAAAGGGAAAAGTAATCACAACACCTGTAATTGTTTCACTTGATTGGGAGAAACCATTTGAACTAATGTGCGATGCTAGTGATTATGTTATTGGAGCTGTTCTTGGTCAAAGATATAATAAAATTGTTAAGGTAATATACTACACTAGTAGAACTCTTAACGATGTTCAACTTAACTACACAGTACTGAAAAAGAGTTACTGGCTATTGTATATGCTTTTGATAAATTTAGATCATATTAATTGAAACTAAATGTACTGTGCATATTGATCACTCAACTATTAAATATCTGATGCAAAAGAAGGATACAAAACCAAGATTAATTAGATTGGTACTTTTAATGCAAGAATTCGATTTTGTGGTGATTGATAGAAAAGGAACTGACAATCAAATTGCTGATCATTTGTCGAGACTGGATTGTTGACCTCATTTTTGATGAGGTTTTCTCTTCCCTCTTTAATGCTTAGGATCTAGCCTTAGGCTTTTCCTTTGACTATCTTAGAGGATTAGAATTGGGACCCATCCCTTAGAAATTTGAACCACTTCTTGCCTCCCTGCAAACCCCACAAGCTTGATTGTAGACCCCTAATCACCTAGAGGGTTGAAATCAAATGTGAAGGTTTAAAGGATGAGTTCCCTGTAGGACTCTTTGGCCTTAGGACCACCCTGGGTGGCTTGGTCTGGTGAGGGTTGACTTACACACTCACTACACTCACACTCTACACTCTCACACACACAATCCAAATCCTAAAACCACACCCATACCCAACTTGACTCCTTGACTCATGTAGGTAATTCATATGGATGGACCTTAACCCCTAAGCCCCTGGTTAAGAGGGTTAGGAACAACATAGTGAATGCCTCAAATGAGTCCTCCCATGGCTCATATAGGCTTAATATGGCTTCATGGCTCAATCAAAGTGATTTCATTCCACTCATATTTGATCAATCTTCATTATTCCAAAATTTCAATTTTTGGCCTCAGGGACCCTACACCTACCAAACCTACTAAAAACCCTTGGAATTGCCCAAATCCTCCAAAATTTCCAAATCACCCAAAATTAACCTTGAACATTTCCTCATCAATCAAATTGGTCATCCATAGCCAAAAATACCAAAAATTCCAAAAATACCCCCCAATACCCTCCAAATACCCAAAATGCCCCTCTTAGCCAAAAAATCCAAAAATTCAGAAAATTCCCAGAAAATTCCAAAAACTCCCAAATATTCCCAATTTCATTTTTTCCAACTACACCATGGGCCCATTTTGTCAATTTACCCCACTTTTACCAAAACCCCCAATTTAGCCCATTCTTAACCCAAGTGAACCCAATGTCAAACCAAATCTACCCAATTGACCCCAATTTTGGTCCAATTCAATTATAAAATTCAATTTAATATTCACAATGTCAATCTAGACCAAATCCAAGCCCAATTTGATTGACAATTGAATCCAATTTCATTTTTAAGCTTAAAGCCCAATTTGGACCCATGACCCAAACTTAGCCCAAACCAAACCAATTCAACTCCAAATTGACCCCAAACCTTTTCTAAACCTTCCCTAACATCCCCACAAATAAAACGCTAACATAATTTGCCCAAAATTTGGACCCAAACCCCACTCAAATTCAACCCAAAACCAAAAAGCCCAATTTTGACCTAAACCCAAACCTAACCCAAATAAGACCAAGCCCCAAAACCAAAACCCAACCAAAGTTAAAACCTCTTTGAAACACTCTCATAAACATTTCCCAACATTAATTTTACATCAATTTCAACCTTAGCCCAACATTGGCCCAAATTAGCCCAATTTGACCTACATTGGCCCATTTACCAAATGAACCCAAATTCAACCCAATTCAAACCAAACCACCTCAAATTCATTTCAAATCACTCATGACACATCCCTAAACCAAACTCAACAATTATTTGGCCCAAACTTCTACAAAATTCCCATCCAAGAATTAATTCTTAAACCTAAAGGCTCATTCCCTTAAGCCTTCCTAAAAGCCCATCCAAAGCAAGTTCAAAAGCCCAAAGTCCATGACAAAGCTCACATGAAATTCCTCTCATCATCCCTTTGATTTAAAACACTTCCTAAGTTCTAAAATCCATCACCAAATAAACCCAAATCACGCCTCATGACAATCCTCCTTAAATCCATGAAAAATTTCAACACCCTTTTTCATGAAGTTGACTTAACTTTTCCCAAGCCAAAGGTGAGCCATGAAGCCATGCATGAGCCACATGGGAGCCATGAAAGCCTTGGACACCTCACCATACCCAAGATGGCAAGAGGAGGAGGCCCTTTCCATATTCCTTTAAGGGGATTAGCCACTTCCATGACTCCACTAAACCTTGCTTAAACTTAATTGTACTTGGATGGTGACCCTTCCCCACTAATTAAGCTGACCTAAACCACTTTATCTTCAGCCCAAACTAGCCATGGGAGGGTGCACCTAGCCCAATCCATGCATTTGACCAAACTTAGCCAAAATACACCCTTACACCATTCTACTTTGATTCAAACACTTTACACATGGCAAAGCTCAATTGCCTGCACAAACCTCAAGCCCTGACCTACCCGAACTCGAGGGTGACCCATGCCTCACGACCAGCCGGCCGGATCGCCGGAAAACACCATGGCCGAAACCTCGGGAGGAGCCAAATTTTGGAAATCCCCCTTGCTGAGCCGCCTCACTCCAAATGGCCATTGCAGCTGTTCTTCTCCTCACTCGAGCAGCGTCGATCCCAACCATTAAACCCCCCGGAGGCCCTCCAGCCTCTCCTATTTAAACACCCCCTCCTCTCGGCCAAGAGAGGTGCTGAACCAAACCTTACTGAAACCCTGCCAAAATCATCCCAGTCCACTCTCTACACATAGAGAACTTGATCCCCACTGAAATTCCCCATCCATTTCCTTTCTGTGAGCTCAATTTCAGAGTTGAAATCCAAGCCCAAAACCAGGACACTTCACCACAGTGAGTCAATCTTCAAATTGATTGACTCTACACATTCACCAGACCAAGAGAAGAAGTTTCCCAGCAAAAGTCCCCTCACCAGGCCAGCCATTGCTTCCAGCCTCCAAACTTTGTGATCGGCTGTGGTCACTTTTGTACCCAGGCAATTCACCAGGCCAAGGGACTTCATCTGGAAGTTGCTTGGACCCAATCGAACATGACATAACCCTCAGATTGAAGCTTCACTTCTCTGAGCAAAGGTATGGACTCACTCTTCTTCCCGAGCTTCCAGAGATTCTCAATTTAGTTTGAGTTAATTTCAATGCATGTTCACCGTATGGATGTGTTCGTCTCTTCAAGAAGAATCCATAGAGCATAAGAACACGAAAATCAGTTGAGAATCGAGTGAGAAATTAGGGTTAGAAGGTCAACGGTCATGGGTTCGTACCAGTCATAGATGATGACTGGGAACCGTTGGATCGCGCGTGTATCAGATGGACGGCTCGGATCGCGTCAGACCAGAAGATGTTACGTGAAAGGCGGGTCCCGGGACGGCTGAGTCAGATGGCGGCGCCGTATCAAGAGACGACGCGTGGAGCTTCAGAGACGTCGAGGTTGAGTCAGAGCCGCGTGGATAAGTAGATAAATAGGCTATTTTTCTATTTATTTAATTCCCAGAACTTCAAAAATTCATAACTTTGTGTAGAAAAATCCTAAAAATAAAATAAAAATACTCTCTTACTCAGTAAACAGAGGAGAATAATGTGGAAGAGAAACCAAGTAATTTCATTAAGTATTTTATTTTTAATGATTTATTTACTCTCTTCATTGTTTTAATTCTCCATGCATATAGGAAATTCACCATGGCATGAAACCATAGGGCTTTTGAAGCCTCTAAACTTGGGACATTCCCTGAATTTTCCAAGGTCACTGGCCATCCTTATGAGAAGTTATTTATTTTTCAAGTTCATGTTACTGTTTTGAGTATTTTAATTCTAATAATTAGCATGTTGAGAAATAAATTCTAGGAAAATTCGGTGATGTTGCTTGTGACCAGAGAGACCTAGGAAAAATAAGTTTTGAGTTAATTCACTTTGAACAACCCTAATTGACCTAAATACCCGAAATAGAACTTTAATTAATTAGGGTTAACCATCCATTAAATTATCTTAAAAATAATTCTCCACTTTCCTCTAGGGATAGGAGAACACCACATAAAAATTTGAAACCAATTGGACTTGGTTAACCCCACCAAATGGGTTGATTAAGCCTCTTAAGCAAAAATGGGTAAAATTAAATTTTAAAAATTCATAACTCACAAAAATACTTTTAAAAAATTCACAAAAATGTTTTTGGAGCTTCTCTGATATCAGAGGAACTTAGGAAAATTAAAATTGTAATTTTCTAAAAAAGTTGATTTTTATCATTATTTTAATATTTTTAATAATTAAAAAATAATAAAAATCATAAAAATATTAAAAATCACCAAAATGTCACATTTTAAATTCTAATCATTTAGGAACAAACCAAGTATTTTTCTTATGTCCCTAGGGTAAGATATTGAATTTTAAAGGCTTAATGTAATTTTTAATATTAAAAATTGTATTTTTCAACCTTTTCACTAAAATAATTCTAATAAATCATAAAAAAATCAGAAAAATATAAAATTTATTTCTCTGGATTCCCTGAGGTCAGAGAGATTTAAGAAAAATATAAAATCCATTTTTTCAACTTTAATTTTATTTTAAAATTAATTAATGCTCCAAAACTCAAAATAATTCTAATAAATAAAATATAATTCAAAAAATCACCAAAATTAGTCCAAATGGTCCTCTAGTTATTAGGAGTGCCCCATAATTGTTTTAAGGACAGAAAAATTCCCTTGGTCATCTTATTGAATTTTCCTTTGAAATCCCTATTTTCTACAAAAAATAATTATATAAATAAATTAAATACAGAAAAATCATATTTTCTCCTCTAATGTCTTAATTGACATGTAGTGAAGCCACATAAAAATTTCAAATTCATTTAAGCTCAATTTAGTGAGTTATGGAATTATTAAGCTTGAAGGGCAAAATGGTAATTAAAATTTTAACCCTTAATTAAAACTTTAGGCTTAATAAAATGAGAGAGTAAAATATTTGATCCTAATCTGATTTGGATGATTGAAATTTAAATAATTAAAGGATAGAGACCCATCAATCATTTTTAAGATTAATTAGAGTAAACTTTAATCATTTAATTAATGAAATTTGGAAGATTAATAAAAATTGAAATTATTAAAATAGGGATATTATTAAGAAGACAATTATTCTTTAATTTAAGAATCCCTAAATTAATCACTTCAATAATATTTAATTCCCAATTAAAATGGTAATACAAACTCAAGATTTAAAATACTAAAAGACTTAATCATTAAATTAAATTAAAATTAAAACATTTAAATTAAATCCTTCCAAAATTTCAATTAAATTAATACTTTAATAATTAAATTAAATCATCTTTAAAACATAAAAAATAAAATATTAAATTAAAAATTAAATTAAAATTAAATTAAATTAAATTAAATTAAAAAATAAAATCAAATTAAAATAAGATTTAAATTAAATTAAAATTAAAATTAAAATTAAATTAAAATTAAATTTAAACCAAATTAAATTAAATTAAATTGAATTGAATTAAATATAACATCGCCTAAGACATAAAGAATTCAAAATAGGTCTAAAAACAACTTGAACACTATTCCAAACTTAAACCCATTAATTAAAATTAAATTAAATCACAAATCACTTAAACATCAATTTGCCCTCAAAAGCTCTTGTTGTCATAACTCCTAAGCGGAGTATTAAGTGAAGTGTTACTTCATTTATAGGATATTCAAATGTCCTAGTTCACTGAGCAAAAGAACAAAACTTAATTAAACCTCGGATGATTAATTCACCTGATTAATTAAATCTGTTTGGACTTAGAATAATTCCAGCAATATTGAAAAGATGTTTAAGATTTGTCTGAAACACTTCCTCAATATGACGGGGTGTTTTATAAGAACAATTGAACTTAATTATTCTTTGGTGCAGAAAATCATCCATAAACAAAATTGAAAACCTAGACGTCATAGGAATGACTAGCTATAGGATTAGGATATTGGTAGAAAACCAGAAACCTTGCCCTTAGCTTTACCTAGGTAATTGCTATAAATACTTAAATGCTCTAACATGTGTTTCAAGTGCAGCTTGGGATGACGGGAAGACCCTCCAGGTACGCTTTTATTTTATTGCAATTTACCTTCTCGCAATTTAATTAATCGCATTGCACTTTCTTTTCTTGCATGATAAACAACTGTTGCATGAAAAACAAAACCTTTAGGATAGTCCCTAAACCGAAACACAAATTAAATTAAAAATCATTACAAGATAAAATTCACTGCCACAACATTTCAAAATATAAAACAACTCAAAATTTAATCACAAATAAAACACAAAACTACAATTGAAACTAAATTAAAACGTCTCGTTGAATGATCGGGAATACCTCGGATGATGTAACCCACGTGTTGCTAACGGGATTTCTCACGGTCTAAATGAAAGTGTGGAACTCATTCAGTTGAGTTTAGCAAATTCATCTACACTAAGTGAATTTGATGAAAATAACGGTGCCGGGATGACGAAACCGTGGGATCTTAATCGGTTCTGTTTAAACAACTTTAAGATTTGTTTTATTTAAAATATTAAAAACACTTGGATTTTAAGATTTTCTCTAAACCAAAACACTTCTCTCATCTCGTGATTTATGACTTCTAAAACTAAACCTCTGCAACAACAAGGAGCTTGGAGCATAGTGGGCAGCACGGCCATCGTCATCAGCAAAACTCTGGTTTACTTCAGCAAAACCTTTCTTAGAATTAAATAACCAAGCCATAGGACTTCGAGGTAGTTTGCCTAGTGCAACATAATTTCTCAACTCTTCGTTAGGCATTTGCATGATCATATCATGTAAATTAAGCCCTAACCAGTCTTAGGACTCCGAGGTGATCGTTCGGTACGACATAAACCATCACATCTTCGAGGCCGTTTGTATGATTGTGTCATACGAATATAAGTCCTAATTAATTAAAAGAGGCAAGATGAAACATTAAATGAATCCCCAAATTGAAGCCAAACAATAGGATAGTTTGAGAAGTTGTCAAGATTCTTCTTGTATCCTCAACTTCTCCTACTTTTCTTCCTTTGAACTCCTGAAATAAATTGTTCCAAATTTTGAGTCATTCCCTTTTGAATTTCTAAAATCCAATCCTTTGAAAACCTTAAACTTTGAAATTCTTGAGAGTAAAACCACTGATCATTATCGAGAGTTTTCTTAAATGATTCCCGTCATTTAAGATGTAATTAACTATAGGGGCTTGCCCTTATAGGGAACTTTAAGAACCTGAGTAATATAAACCCCGCTTAATTCATTTATATTAAGCGTGGGAATTTGTCAGCTTATAAAATTGGTTCGCAGACCAAATGGATGTCACAAATCTCCTAGTTTGTTTAATCGAGCCCCATCATCAAGCAGTTTGTCTATTCTTCGGGATAGATACACGGTTTGTGGTGCGGTGCTCGTTTATATAAACTATTCGGGATGTGAGATCGGTTTGATTTCATATCTTAAAATTTTCAAACTTAAAATTACTTTCAAAATCAAATGCTACTTTCTACATTATATATATATATATATATCTTTAAATTATATTTAAAATCTAAAATTTGTCGACAACTTCTGTAGGCTACCCCCTTTTTCAAAAATACAACACATAACCTAAAAATATGCCGACATGGATCATCATGAATCATCATATACCGATAATGAAATTACAGACAGTTTCCCTAATGAAAAACTTTATAATATTAATGAGTGGAAAATACCTTGGTATGTTGATATTGTTAACTATATAGTAAGCGATATTTTGCCACCTATGCTAACTCTGAAGCAACAAAAAAAATTCATTCATGATGCAAAAGCATATTTTTGGGATGAACCATATTTATATAAGCAATGTAATGATCTTATTATTAGGAGATGTGTGCCTTATGAAGAAACTGAACAGATTATTCAAAAATGCCATGATTCTGAATTTGGAGGACATTTTGGCATTGACAAAACTGTGGATAAAATTTTGTAAGCTAGATTTTTTTGACCTACTCTTTTTAGAGATGTTTACAGATATATCAAAACTTATGATAGATTTCAACGAGTAGGTAATATATCTAGAAGAAATGAAATGCCTCTAAATTTCATGTTAGAAGTGGAAATTTTTTATGTTTAGGGATTAGATTTCATGGGACCATTTATTCCTTCTTTTGGGAACTTATATATTTTAATTGCAGTTGATTATGTATTAAAGTGGATTGAAGCACAAGCTTTACCTCGTTGTGATGCTATAAGTGTTTTAAGATTCTTAATGAAAAAGATTTTTACTAGACACGAAATGTCGAGAGTGATTATCACTGACGGAGGATCCCATTTTAGGAATAAATACATTTAAAGATTGGCAAAAAAATTTAATATTGTTCATAGATTCTCTACTGCCTATCATCCTCAAACCAGTGGTTTAGCTGAAGTTTCTAATCATGAGATTAAACAAATTTTAGAAAAGACTGTAAATTCTAGCATAGTAGATTGGTCTTTGAGACTGGATACTACATTATGGGCGTACAGGACTGCTTATAAAACTCCTATTGGTATGACTCCTTACAGGCTTATATATAGAAAAACTTGTCACTTACCAGTAGAATTGGAGCATAAAGTATATTGGATAATTAAAGAATTCAACTATAATTTGAAAAATGCTGGTGAGAAGAGATTATTGCAATTGAATGAATTAGAAGAATTAAGAATTGAATCTTACGATAAAGACAAAATTTATAAGAAAGAAGATTAGAAGATTAACCAGAAGAACTTTGAACCAGGGCAAGAAGTTTTACTTTATAATACAAGGTTGAAATTATTCCCTGGGAAATTGAAGTCTCCTTGGTTAGGACTCTTTATGGTGACTCAAGTTTACACTTATGGAGTTGTTGAAATTGAAGATCAGAAGACTGGGAATAGATTTAAAGTAAATGAACTCAGATTAAAACCACATTTTGATGGTAAAAGACCAAATTTTAAAGAGGTTTTAATGCTCAGTCAACCTGAACAACACCTGAATAAGTCGGCCTGATGACGTCAAACCAAGCTCTTTATGGGAGGCAACTCATAGTTATCTTTATTTGTTATGTGTTTGTTTGAGTTTATCGTTAGTTTGTAGTAATATTGAATTCTACTACTTGTATTTTACCTTTAATTATAAAGAATTTGGATCCATAGAGAAAATTTGGAACGTAAAAGACCACGGCGTAAAAGTGCAAAGTTTTTTCTAGGGCACCAACGGCGCTGTTGACCTCATTTTTGATGAGGTCTGATCTCTCTCCTTAGTACTTAGGATCTAGCCTTAGGCTTTCCCTTTGACTATCTTAGAGGACTAGAGATGGAACCCACCACTTAGAAATTCAAAACACTTCTTGACTCCCTTTAAACCCCACAATTTTGATTGTAAACCCCTAAGCCACTTGGAGGGTTAAAATCAAATGTGAAGGTTTAAAGGATGAGTTTTCTATAAGACTCTTTAGCCTTAGGATTACCATGGGTGGTCTGGTCTGGTGAGGGTAAGCTTGCACACACCACACTCCCACACACACATTCCAAACCCTAAAACTACCTTTAACCAATTTGACTACCTGACTCATGTAGGTAACTCATATGGATGGACCTTGACCCCTAAGCCCCTGGCTAAGAGGGTTAGGAACAACATATTGAGTGCCTAAAATGAGTCCTCTCATGGCTTTTGTGAGCTTAATATGGCTTCATGGCTTAGCTAAAATAATTTCATTTCACTCGTACTTGATCAATCTTCACTTTTTCAAAATTTCAATTTTTGACCCCCGGGACCCTAAACCCACCGAGCCTACCAAATGCCCTAGAAATTGCCCAAATTTTGCAAAATTGCCTAAATTACCAAAAATTCCTCAAAAACAATCCTAAAAATTTTCCCCCACTCAAATTGATCATCCATGACCAAATACACCAAAATTTTCCAAAAATACCCCTCAATACCCTTCAAATACCTCTAAAAACCCTTTTAACCCAAAATTCCAAAAATTCAGAAAATTCCCAAAAAATTCCAGAAAATTCCAGAAAATCTCAAATATTCCCAGTTTCATTTTGTTCAACTACACCATAAGCCAATTTTGTCGATTTAACCCACTTTTACCAAAACCCCCAATTTGACCTATTTTTAACCTAAGTAGACCCAATGTCTAACCAAACCACTCCAATTGACCTCAATTTTGATCCAATTCAATCCTAAACTTCAATTTAGTATCCCCAATATCAATTTAGACCGAATCCAAACCCAATTTTATCAACATGTGGATCCAATTTCAATTTGAAGCTTAAAGCCCAATTTTAGCCCATGACCTAAACTTAGCCCAAACCAACCCAACTTAACTCCAATTAGCCCCAAATCTTTTCTAAAACCTTCCTAACACCCCCAAAAATAAAACAATAACTTGATTTTTCAAAAATTTGAACCCAAACTTCACTCAAATCTAACCCAAATCAAAAATCCCCAATTTCGCCTAAAGCCCATCATGAATCCAAATAGGCCCAAATCCCAAAACCAAAGCCCATCCAAAGTTGAAAGCTCTTTGTTACACACCCATAAACATTTCTCAACATTAATTTTACATCAAATCTAACATTAGCCCAACATTAGCGCAAGTTAGCCCAATTTGCCCCACTTTGACCCTATCACTAAGGAATCTCAAATTAAACCCAATTCAACTCCAAATTATTTCAAATCTATTCAAAATCACTCATGACACATCCCTAAACTAAACCCAACATTTGTAAGGCCCAATCCTTACCAAAATTTTCATCCATAAACTTGATTTAAAATCTAAAAGCCCACTTGCCTAAAGCCTTTAAAAGCCCATTCCTAAATAATTCCAAAAGCCCAAAATTGACCCTTAAGCCCACATAGCATCTCTTTCCATCATCCATTTCAATTGAAGCCATCCCTAAGTTTTAAATCAATGGTTAAATCATTCTAAATCAAGACTCATGACAATCTCCCCAAAATTCATCAAAAATCCCTAAAAACTACTTCCACGAAATTGACTAAGCTTGGCCCCAAGCTAAATAGAGCCATGGAGCCATGCATAAGCCATATTCAAGCCATGAGGAGCCCTTTCCACCTCACCATGCCATATATGAAAAGAAGAGGGGAGCCTTTCATAAGCCTTCACTAAGCTTTTTTAACCCCATTCATGATACACTTTAACCAAAATTTGCCACCTCACCTTGGATGGGGACTTCACCACCTTCTCTTGGCTGACCCAAATGATTCCTCCCAGCCCAAAGTCAAGCCTTGGGGAGGTGCACCTAGCCTAAACCATGCCTTGGACCAAATCAAGCCAAAATAAGCCTTCCCCCCTTTCCACTTAATCAAATCTTTTACACATGGCCAAATCCAATTGCTTGCACCAAACTCAATCCCTGGACTCATTGAGTCAAGATGGTGACCTGACATTGCCGGCCAGCCGCCTGGGTCGCCGGAAAATGCCATGGCCGAGAGCTCCATGTGAGCCAAACTCCCAAATTCTCCCTGGCTGAGCTGCCCCATGCCCAATGGCCACTGTGGTTGTTCTTCCCTTGACCAAGGCAGCTGATCTCAAGCCCTAACTCCCCCTGGGAAGCCCTCCAGCAAGCTCTATTTAAACTCCACCCCCTCTTGGCTAAATAAGATGTTGAACCAGAGCTTAACAAAACTCTACCAAAATTGTTCTAGGACCTTCTCCTAACCCAGAGCAATTGATTCTCAGTGTCCCTTTACCCTAATCCCCATTAACATAGCTCAATTTCTCAGTCAAAAATCAACCCAAAAACCAGGACAACTCTGAAACCTCCTCCAAAATCAATTTAAACTCACCCACACATGCACAAGACCTAGAGAAGGAGTTCCCCAGTGAAAGCCCCCTCACCAGGCCAGCCATCCTCCCTATCGACCAAGCTTTGAAATCGGCCTTGGTCACTTTCATACCTAGGCAATTCCCCAGTGCTAGAGACTTCATCTGGAGCTTCCTTGGGTGCAATCGAAGGTGCCACAACTCTCTGATTGAAGCTTCACTTCTCAGAGCCAAGGTATGGACCCCTTCTTCCTCCCGAGCTTCCAGCGATTCTCTATTTTGCTTAGCTTAATTTCATAGTATATAAAGCGTATGGATGTGTTCGTCTCCTCGAGACAAATCCATAGAGCCTAAGAATACGAAAATCCATCAAGAAATGAGAGAGATCTTAGGGTTTTAGTGTGGACGGCTCACGGAACACACCAGTCGTAGACGATGACCAGGCGTCGTCCGATCGCGCATGTATCGAATGGAAGGTCCAGATTGCACCGAATCGAAGGATGGAGCGAGACTGCGGGCCGCGTGGCATCCGAGTCAGATGGCGGTGTCAAATGGGAGGGCGCCGCGTGGTTTTTCGGATCCGCCGAGGTTGAGTCAGCGCCGCACTGGATAAGTAGATAAATAGGCTATTTTCTATTTATTTAAATACCTAGAAATTGAAACATACATAACTTTGCATTGAAAAATCAGAAAAATAAAATAAAAATACTCTCTTGCTCAGTGAATAGAAGAGAGCAATGTGGAAAAGAAATCAAGTCATTTTGTTGAGTATTTTATTTTTAATTAATTATTTACTCATTTCAATGTTTTAATTCTCCATCTGCATATAAAATTCACCATGGCATGAGACCATAGGACTGTTGTAGCCTCTAATATTAGGAACATTCTCTTAATTTTCTAAGGCCAGAGTCCATCTCTATGACACGTTATTAATTTTCCAAATTTATATTCCTATTTTGATATTTTAATTCCAGTAATTAGCATATTACTTATAAAATTTTAGAAAAATTTTGGGGAAGTATCTTAGGACCAGAGGACCTAGGAAAATTATGGTTTGAGTTAATTCATTAAGAATAACCCTAATTGGCCTAAATACTCAAAACTGAATTTTAATTAATTTGGGTTAACCATATATCAAAATAACTTGAAAATAATTCTCCACTGATCTTTAGGGTCAAAGGAGTCCCACATAAAAATTTGAAACCAATTGGAGGTGATTAGCCCCACTAAATGAACTAATTAAGTTATGTGACCAAAATTAAACTTTAAAAATTCATAACTCCAAAAATACATTTTAAAAATTCACCAAAATGGCTATGGAGATTTTCTGATGTTAGGGGAGTCTAAGAAAATTAAAATTAAAATTTTCTAAAAATTTTCATTTTTAATCATATTTTAATATTTTAATAATTAAAAAATAATAAAAATCATAAAAAATATTAAAAATCATGAAAATGTCATATTTTACTTCCTAATTACTTAGGAATAAACTAAATATTTTTCTCAAGTCTCTAGGTTAAGATATTGAATTTTAAAGGCTTAAACAATTTTTAATATTAAAAAATGAATTTCCTTACATTTTCACTAAATTAATTCTAATAAATCAAAGAAAAATTAGAAAAATATAAAATTTATTTCTCTGAACTCCTTGAGGTTAGAGAGATTTATGAAAAATATAAAATCCATTTTTCAACTTTAATTTTATTTTATAATTAATTAAAACTCCAAAACTCAAAATAATCATAATAAATAAAATATAATTTGAAAAATCACCAAAATTGGTCCAAGTGGTCCTCTGGTCAATAGGGACATTCCATAATTTTCTTAAGGACAAAAACCTTGCCTTGGTCATGTTGTTGAATTTCCATTGAAAATCCCTATTTTTCATTAAAATAAATATATAAATTAAATTAAATTGAGAAAAATCACATTTTCTCCTCTATTGTCTTAATTGACATGTGAGTGAAGTGACATAAAAATTTCAAGCTCATTTGAGCTCAATTTGATGAGTTATGAAATAATTAGGCTTAAAAGGGCATAATAACAATTAAGAATTTTAACCCCTAATTAAAACTTTAGGTTTAATCAAAATGGAGGGTAAAATATTTGACCTTAATTTTCTCTTAGATGATTGAAATTTTGGGAAATTAAAGGGTAGGAACCCATTAATCATTTCTAATAATCAAAGAGAGAAATGAAACCTTAAAAATTTAAATTTTGGATGATTAATTGAAATTTAAATTATTAAAATGGAGATGTAATTTAGGGAGACTATAATCACTTAAGTTAAGATCTCTAAATAAATCACTTTAATAAAATTCAACTCTTAATCAACTCAAAAATGATAATTGTAATTAATAATTAAATAATTAAAAGGAAAATAAACTTTAATTAAATTAAAAGCTTAAAATATTAAATAACTTGATAATCAAATTGAAATAAATTTAAAACATTAAAAATTAATCTCAAAGATCACTTGAAAGCAAATCTTAAAAAAACAAATTTGAAACATTAAAGAAAATCAACCTCAACAATAATTCATAGTTAAAAAAAATATCAAACCAATTAAAAATTAACCTAAAATATTTCAATTAAATTAAAATTAAATCATTAAAATCTAAATTGAATAATCTAAACACCTCTTTCAACCCAAATTAATCTAATATATTGAGATCATTTAAAATGTAAAGATTTAATTAAATTAAAACAACTTGAACACTATTCCAAACTTAAAATTATTAAAATTTCATAACTAAATTAAACCACTTTAAATCATCAATTCCAATTTTAAATCATTAAAATCATTAATGAACTGATTTGCCCTAAAAAGCTTGCGTTATCATAACTCTTAAATGGAGCATCAAGTGCAATGTCACTTTACTCATAGGATAATTAAATATCTTAGTTCGCTGAGTAAGAATCAAAACTTAACTAAATTCTTAGATGATTAATTCACCAGTACGATAAAATTCATTTGGAATCAAAATAATCTCAGAAGTATTGAAAAGATGTTTAGGACTCGTCCTAAGCACTTTCTCAATATGATGAGATGTTTTAGAAGAACAACTGAACTTAATTGTTCTTTGATGAAGAAAATCATCCTTAATAAAACAAAAGAACCTAGACGTCATAGGAATTGACTAGCTATAGGATTAGGACTTTGGTAGACAACCCTAACCTTTCCTTAGCTTTACCTAGGTACTTGTTGCAAATATATAAATTCCTTAATATATGCTTTAAGTGTAGTTTGGAATGACGGGAAGACCCTCCAGGTATGCTTTTATTTTATTGCAAGTTACTTACATGTAATGCGCTTTACTTTTCTTGCATGTTAAATAAGATTGTTGCATGAAAACTGAAACCTTTTAGGATAGCCACAAAACTGAAACCCAAAACTAAAATTAAAAGTCACAACAAGATAAAATCCACCGCCACAATATTTCAAAATATAAAATAACTCAAAATTTAATCACAAACAGAACACAAAACTACAACTATAACTATGTTAAAACGTCTTGTTTGATGATCGGGAATACCTCGGATGATGTAACCTACGTGTTGCTAACGGGATTTCCCACGGTCTAAATGAAAGTGTGGAACTCATTCAGTTGAGTTTAGCAAATTCATCTGCACTAAGTGAATCCGATGAAAATTATGGTGTCGGGATGACGAAACCGTGGGATCTTAATCTGTTCTGTTTAACCAACTTTAAGATTTGTTTTAATTAAAACATTAAAGACATTTGGACTTTAAGATTTCTCTAAACCAAAACACTTCTCTCATCTCTTGATTAACATTTTCTAAAATTGAACCTCTGCGATAACGACAAGGAGCTTGGAGCACAGTGGGCAGCACGACCATCTTCTTCAGCAAAACTCGGGTCAACTTCAGCTAAACCCTTCTTTAGAATTAAATAACTAAGCCATAGGATTCCGAGGTAGTTTGCCTGGTGCAACATAAATACTCAACATTTTCGTTAGGAACTTGCATAATCATTATATGCAAATTAAGTCCTAACCGGTCTTAGGATTCCGAGGTAGTCGTTTGGTACGACATAAACCCTTCCATCTTCCAGGCTATTTGTATGATCATGTCATATAAATATAAGTCCTAACTAAATAAAATTGGCAGGATTACAAATCTTAAATTGAAGCCAAACAATAGGATAGTTAGGGAAGTTTCCATGATTCTTCTTGGATCCTCATCTTCTCCTACTTCTCTTCCTTTGGACTCCTTAAAATAAACTGTTCCAAATTTGAGCTAATCCCTTTTGAAATTCCAAAATTCAATCCTTTGAAAACCTTAAACTTTGAAATTCTTGAGAGCAAAACTACTGATCATTATCGAGAGTTTTCTTAAGTGTCTTCAGACATTTAGGATATAATTAACTATAGGGGCTTGCCCTTATAGGGAACTTTAAGAACCCAGGTAATATAAGCCCTGTTTAATTCTTTTACATTAAGCAGGGGAACTTGTCAGCTTATAAAACTAGTTCGCAGACCAAACGGACGTCAAAAATCTCCTAGTTTATTTAATCAAGCCCCATCATCAAGCAGTGTGTCTATTCTTCGGGATAGATACACGGTTTGTGGTGTGGTGCCGTTTATATAAACTATTTGGGATGTGAGATCGGTTTGATTTCATATCTTAAAATTTTCAAACTTAAAATTATTTTCAAAATCAAATGTTACTTTCCAAATTATATATACTTATTTAAATTAAATTTAAAATCAAAAATTGGCTGACAATTTCTGTAGGCGACCCCTTTTCAAAATACAACTTAACTGGAAAATAAGCCGTACAACTTCTGGCGACTCCGTTGGGGATTAGTTCCTCTCTCAATTTTGATCAGATGGTTTTGCTTTCATAAATTGGTAGTGAGTCCATACCCCTTTTGGACTAAACTACCATTCTTTTCGTTGGCATACCACGTTCATTTCTATTTTGAACGGGCATAGCCAACTCATTTTGGATTTTGGAGCCACTGTTTAGACACTCCTAAAAAGAGAGGTTTCGAAATCATTTTGCCTCTTTCTGAGGTGGGGTGGACCCCCAATAGGTGTTAGCCTAGGAGTGTTCTTTTGAGTCGAGAAGTCTTACGAGACTTTCTCTTCTTTTCCAATTCTGAATCGAATCCTTTACCTTTCCTTTAACCTTCCTCCTTTAATTGTTTTTGTTCCTAACAAACAAATCCTCTGATAAACAACCTTTTAATAAACGAACTCTTTTAAATCACAAATACATTAAGATAAACTAAAATGTGTTCGGACTCCTTATTTTTTTTGTCTTAAGTTTTACAACAAAAGGAAGCATAATTCGGGACTGACATTTGGAATTTACCCTGCAGAAAATGACTGAACTAAAATTAATTTTCTCCTTCACCAATGGAATGGACTTCGCCGTCTATAAGGATGAACTGCCCGACAATGGAGTCATCCGTTTTGGACAAGGATTCGACATTACAGATATTAAGTTCGCTGACGTCACCCTCTTCACACTAATGGACAAAGTACCAGAAACTGAGGAGCCCGTGATTGAGTTTAACCTGAAATCGACTCAAGCATTTCCTCCCCTGCAAAGGGTCCCAGCTGAAAGAAGTACCACTGTTCATAGGAGGACTGTTGTCTCTACCCCCACCGTCTCTAACCTGCTCCGGCTCCCGCCAAACTGAAAGGGAAGGGAGTCCAAGTTTATGATAAGCCTGCCACTGTGGAGGGTGCAGATTTTGTTGCAATACCATCTGTATTAGAGATTGGGTCCAGTTCAAAGTTTACACCCCTGACTCGGACTCAAAGAAGAAATAGGAGCAGAAAGATCGCCAGGATCGAGAAGGCCAAGGCTGCTAAAGTTGCTTTTCTGGAAGAGATTCCTGAGGAAGAAGAAGAACTACTTGAGATTTCACCGTTGTTGGAAGGAAGTAGGTTTCACCCTCTCTCTGCTGCATCGGATGAAGAAGATGTCCGAAGGATCGCTGCTGCATTACCCCGACCTGCATACTATAGTGACTGTAAGAGGAAGAGGGCCAAGACTACGCCGCTTACCCGACTGCGAGCCGTAGTAGAGAAACTAGCTAAGAAAGAAAGATGCCTCGTATCAGAGATCCTAAGAAGGATGGGGTGAGTGCAATCAAATCCCACCTCGGACCGCGAGTGAACCCCGTCACTGCCCCGGAGAGGCCAAGGAAGAAAGTGCGAGCTAGTTCGCCTGTTGTCGTATCGGGACACCATATTAGGGAGGACACCACCTACCGATGCACAGCCGACAGATCATCTGATCCTAGGCCTTCTACTACAAGAAGGATGGTGTGGCAACCTATTATTGCTGAACCGATACAAGCACAGTGTTATGGAAAGAAGAGTCTCGTCAAAAAGCCAGAATCTGAAGAAAGTGCTACTGCATTAAAAGAAACTCCCAAAAAAGAATTCAAACAGTCATCACATGACAACCGTGAAACTGTTTGGAAGAGGCCACTAGAGGATGCCATATGCAAGCTAAGAACTGACATCAGACAGTTGGCAAAGGAAAGAGGAAAAAAATTGGAAACTGAAGTAGATTCATCAGAGTTTATGGATGAAGATTATGTTCATATAAACATGGTTGAGACACGAGCATCGTCAGCTTCGCAAGGTGCTTCGGCAGCAGCGGAAAGAGATGAACCGGAAGTGATGAGAGCACAACTTCAAGAGAAGGATAACACAATTTCTCAAATGGCAAGGAAGATGGAAGAGATTGTGGCCGCCATAGCCACTCTCCAGAGTCAGGTGCAACCTCAGAAAGAAACACCCCCACAGATCATCCATGTTGTGGACGGAGGAAAGGAGATCACATCTGTTAATGGAGATGAACAACCGAAAAAGGATTCTGCGCAAAGCATGATTCCCGAAAAGGATATCAAAAACATGGTAGAACAGCAGGTGCGAGAAGCCTTAGTACAGTCTAAGAGCGGAGCTTCTATTCAGACGGGTAGACCTTACCCTGAAGAATTTGATGCGGTCCAATACCCAAAAGGCTTCGTACCACCTCTGTTCAAGACTTTTGATGGAACGGGAAAACCTCGGCAGCATGTCGCACATTTTCGTTCTAGTTGCTACAATGCCGGTGGGAGTGATGCTTTACTCTTTCGACATTTTGTCAGCAGCCTGTCAGGGATTTCCTTCAATTGGTATGCAGAATTGCCAAATGGCTCAGTTAAGACCTTTTCAGAATTTGAAAACCTCTTCGTTAAGCGATTTGCTGGGGCTCGGCACCACATCACTATCGGTGATTTAGTGGTGAAGCAACAGAATCCGAACGAAAATTTAGTGGATTACATAGTTCGATGGAGAAACTTAAGCATGAAGTGTGAACCGCAACTTCAAGAACAGCATGCGATCGGTATTTTGTTGAAAAGTATTCATGGCCAGAAAGCACTTCTCCTTAAAGGATTTATAATCAAGACTTTCAAGAAGTTGCTTAGAAAGGCCAGGAGCTTGCAAGAGGAGGCAAAGCAGCTGAGTTTGGTTAACAAGACTGACAAGCAGAAGCCTGTAAAAGCATTTGAAAAGAAATCCGAGATTGTCGCGGCAGTAGATAAAGGCAAGCAGCCAGTGCAGATATAGCCAGAGCAACCACAGCCCAGTTATCAACCACCGCAACGGACTTACCAACAACCACAACAAATTTATCAGCAACTTCAGCAGGGCTATCAACAGCCTCGACCGAGCCACCAGCCATGGCAGCATAGTCAACCGCTACCTCGTTCATCACGTCCCTTGGAGGAACTGTTGAACAAGTAGTATCCATTCAAGAAGGAAGTAGTAGCTAAGATGTTTCGCAGTTTGATGAAGACACCTGATTTTCAATTACCAGAGCCCAAAAATCCAGAAGAAGTCAACAAGAAAAATCATCCGAACTACTGCCCTTACCACCAGATGATCGGACACAAGATTGAAGACTGCTTCACTTTTAAGAATTGGCTCGAAGGTGATCTCCAAAGAGGGAACACTACGATCCCAAAGGAATACATGAAGGAACCCCAAAAAGGAGGTTCCATCAATGTCATTTCAATGGATCTTATTGTTCCGATAAACCCATACACGACCAATGATGGGTGGAATACCGTCTGGACAAAGTCTTCAAAGAAAATCTTGGATCATATCCAGAACGCTTCGGTGCGTGCATCAACTAAAAGTCTGAAACCTGCCGAGCCTGCACTATCGCTTGCGATTAAAGAAACCCCCAGAAGGAGGAGAAGATCGTGGAAGAAAAGAAGACTGAGGCTCCAAAGGGTAGACTAGGGGCTGCTTATCCTAGGATGGTTGTTTCCAATTCGAGGGAGAAATTCCTTGGACCTCTGACTCTATATGATTATTTGCTCGCCCTGGCGGGATCTTATAATGATAAGAGTTTTGGTGTTGGCTACGTTTTGACTGTTTCTAACGATTACGTAACTAATGACAACAAACCTAATCCGGATCTCGATTCCGATATGATAAACGATTCTCAAATCATTCTAAACCTAGATAACCACGGCGAAGGAGAAGACACTCACAAAGATGGCTACGAAAGCTCAATAAGCAACAAATCTATTTGTGAATTCTGAGGAGTTCCAATCACTATAGAATTGGAGTTATCAGATTCTGAAGCAATTCCAGAAAAGCCAGTCTTTTCGATTCAAGAGGAGAAACCGGTAGAGTCACCACCAGATTCAGAACAAGTAACCGAAGTCAACCTATGAAGCATGAAATTTCTACCTCCGAGAATGGGTCCAAAGGATAAAGGAAAGTAGGTGGTTGCTCAGGAGGAGCTAATCCCAACAGAATAATTACCCGTTCAGGAAGAAATCGAGGAACATGGTAATAAAGTGCATTATAACGTGCTAGCCCATCTTAGGAAGCTACCAGCCAAACTGAGCATCTACGACGCTCTGATCCTGTCAAAGGAGATGAGGGAAACTCTGATCAAGGCCTTACTTGATCCAGAGATTTGTTTAGCTCAAATGGCCTGTAATTCCTTAGACGAGGTTCACTCGTTAAAAGAAAAATGAGGTGTTACCTTCACGGACAATGATCTACAACTTGGAACTGCTGATCACAACCGACCGTTGTACATTTCAGTCACTATTGGAATGTTTATGCTCTCCAGAGTGTTGGTTGATTCAGGAGCATCAATGAACATAATGAATCTTTGAACATTGGCATATTTGAAAATTGATGCTCGCGAGCTTGAAGCAGATAAGATGTTATTAAGAGGGTTCAATCAGAAGGGAGAAAGAGCTCTTGGATCGATAACACTATTAATGAAGACCGGTGATTTAGCAAAGAAAACCACAAAATTCCACATAATTGATTCTAAGACATCGCTCAACGCTCTACTGGGTCGGCCATGGATCCATGAAAACCGGATGGTACTGTCATCTCTGCACCAGTGCATAAAGTATTACAAAGGAGGAGAACAGTGTATCAAAGGTGACTTGCAACCATTCTCCGTACACGAGATTGGAATTCATGAAGATGCAGCCTATTACGTGCCTCCGAAGAAAATAATCTTCTCCATAAATACCGTACCAAATGAAGCAAAAGAAGTTTGGGACGACGAAGAACCTGAAATTCTAGTCCAACAGTTACTCACCACTCCCTTACGATGAGATGGTGAAGGTTTCTCTAGAACTCGCACCCGAGGTCGAGGCCAGGGACGAGGTCGAGGAAGAGACGTTGGAACATTTGGATAGAGGAAACTGATCATCAACGTTGATTGGGAGAACAGTTCTAAAGAAGAAGAAATAAAAAAAGAAGCAGCAACAGTAAATCAAAAGAAACCGCAGTTCAAGATCTCTCTCGAAGATGAAAAGAATGAAGAATACAAATCAATGTACGGGAAGATTAACCACTATGTGCTTACCATGACCCTGACCCCGATCCATTTTAATAAGATCGAGGGTATGGTGGTCAAGGAAGTGCATGGTGGTGGTGCTAAGCCGATCAAATTCTACCGTGGTGCTTCTTCTTCCAAAACTGAAAATGATGTACAATTTGAAGATGTAACTTCTTCTGAATTAATGGAATTGCCTTTTGAGTGGTATTCTCCTTGTGTTCAGAATTTAATTCAACGTGGTGTCTTGCCTAATCAATGGACAAATGGTCGATAACGACACTTTGAAAAATTATGGAATAATGTCGATCAGCCTCCCAATTCAAAACATGGTCTCAAATACGGCACAGTAGGATTAGTTGATGATACGGGATTTTGCTTGGTTGTCACTTACAAGCCTAATGAAGATTGCTTAGAAGTTTCAGATGATCTCGAAGATCTACCAGTCGGAGACGCTCCGCCAAAATTTGAAGAAGAAATTAAATCTACAATAGTCGAGTTAATGGAATTTAACTTAGGTACTAGAGAAAAGCCTAGGCCGACCTTTGTTAGCTCCTTACTCAATAAAGAAGACTCCAAAGAAATGATCAAGCTACTGATGGAATTAAATGACTGTTTTGCTTGGAGTTACGATGAAATGCCAGAATTAGCTCCAGAGGTTGCAATTCACAAGCTAGGAGTGGATTCTACTGTCGTTAAAGTCAGACAAGCTCCGAGAAGAATGCGTCTAGAAATTGAACAACAAGTTATAGCTGAAGTTAAGAAGCTAATAGACGCTAAATTTGTCTGTGAAGAACAGTATCCAACTTGGTTAGCCAACATGGTACCAGTCAGAAAGAAGAATGGACAGATCAAAATCTGCGTGGAGTTTAGAGATTTGAATAAAGCATGTCCAAGGGATAAATTCCCACTACCAATCCCAGAATTAATGATCGACATCGCCTCAACACACGAAGTCTTCTCTTTCTTTGATGGATCTTCAGGATACAACCAGATAAAGATGGCACCGGAAGACGAAAAGCTCACAGCCTTCAGAACGTCAATCGGAATATACTTCTACACAGTGATGCCTTCCGGATTAAAGAACGCAGGAGCAACATACCAAAGAGCTATGACAAAAATTTTTGATGATCTCATTCACAACCAAGTTGAATGCTACGTGGATGATGTAGTCATCAAATCAAACTAAAGGAAGATCACCCGTATGATTTGAGAATTATTCTCAAGCGATTAAGACAACATAACCTTAAGATGAATCCCTTGAAATGCACCTTCGGCGTCACCCTGGGAAATTCTTAGGATTTGTTGTTCGACATCATGGAATTGAAATCAGTCCAGAAAAGATTAAAGCTATCTTAGAAATGCCTCCTCTTAAAGCCTTGAAGCAATTACGATCCTTTCAAGGAAAATTGGCATATCTTCGATGCTTTATTTCGAATTTGTCAGGAAGGTGTCAACCTTTTTCTGCTTTGGTTAAGAAGGATGCCAAGTTTACTTGGGACTCCAAATGTCAACATGCCTTCGATGACATCAAACAATATTTAATGACACCTCCTGTCTTAGCAGCCCCAGTCTCGGGTAGACCATTGATACTTTATATCGTAGCTTTAGACGACTCCCTTGGAGCCCTGTTAGCCCAAGTCAATGACGAGGGGAAAGAAAACGCCCTCTACTACTTAAGTCGTCGTCTAATTCTAACGGAAGTAAAGTATCCCCCAATTGAGAAGCATTGTTTGGCCCTGATCTTCGCCCCCAAAAGCTCAAGCATTACATGCTTTCTCATAAGGTCAACCTTATCTCGAAAGTTAATCCATTGCAATATTTGATGACTCGCCCGACACTTTCCGGCAGACTTGCTAGGTGGTCGCTATACTATTACAATTCGATATAACTTTTGTTCCTCTTCGTGTCGTAAAGGGACAAGTCCTAGAAGACTTCCTCGCAGCACACCCTTTACTAGCAGAATCGCCTCTCAATGATGACTTGCCAGACTAGCAGATAATGAGCCTAGAAGACCCCGATGATCGATGTTGGGAACTGTACTTCGACGAAGCATCTTCAGCACAGAGAAATAAAGAATTGCAAACGATAGTGCCCGGTAAGGCAGGAATCAGACTAATATTTATAACACCGGAGCGGGGGATGTTAAGGTACTCCTACCACTTAACAGAATCGTGTACAAACAACGAAGCAGAATATGAAGCCCTTATAACCGGATTGGAATTAACCATTCAGATAGGGATAACGGATATCAACATCTATGGGGATTCTCAGTTGATAATTCAACAGGTCGCAGGACAATACAGAATTCTAAAGCCAAGACTCGAGCAGTACTTTCAGTATACCATGAAATTGTTGGAGCAGATTCCAAATGTAACGATCTACAAGATTCCCATGAGAGAAAACGCTCTTGCAGATGCGTTAGCCCGCCTTGCAAAAGAATTTGCTTGCTTGCAAGATGAATCAGTCGAAGTGTCAGTTCAGGGACGTCAGGTTCTCTTACAGCTTGACATGGACACGATACACAAGTCAGGAAAAGAAGAAGAAGCAATTGCGGCAGTAACAGAAAATGCAGAAGACTGGCGTCAGCCGCTAATAGACTACCTGCAAATAAGAAACCTACCGGACGATAAGTCATTAGCCCATCAGATTAATAAAAGAACTCTGTCTTACGCATTAATAAGCAATACGTTATATAGAAGGTCTTTCGATCAGATGTGGCTAAGGTGCCTGAGCGAGTCCGAGGCTCGTGAAATTGTTAAGGAAGTGCACTCAGGACTTTGTGGTACTCATCAGTCGGGTCTGAAAATGAAGATGAAAATTAAAAGACTAGGGTACTACTGGCCCTCGATGATGACCGATTGCATGAAGGTCACCAAGAGTTGTCACCAATGCCAAGTGCATGGAGTGGTTCTACATCAACCTCCAAATGTGCTACATCCGACAATTGCGTCGTAGCCATTTGAGTGTTGGGGCACAGATATCGTGGGTCCGATAGAACCGCCTTCTTCAAGAGGACATCGCTTCATTCTTGCAGCTACGGATTACTTTTCCAAATGGGCAGAAGCAGTACCGCTCAGAGAAGTGAAGGCACACCACGTGCTACATTTCTTCAAGAATCAAGTTGTCTACCGTTTCGGGATACCGCGCAGAATCATTTCAGATAATGGATCCGCGTTCAAGAGTACAAAGATCAAAAATTTTGTCAAGAGACACGGGATCGACTGGCGTTATTCAACGATATACTCCCTAAGAGTAAACGGCTTGGCCAAAGCTTTTAATAAAACTCTTGTCCAAATCTAAAAGAAAATTTTGGATGACAACAAAAGAAATTGGCATGAGAAGTTGTTAGAAGCTTTATGGGCCTACAAAACAACTTTCAGAACTCCTACCCAGTCTACGCCTTACGCCTTAGTGTACGGGTCCGAGGCCGTTTTACCCTTAGAGGTTCAGCTTCCGTCACTAAGAATTGCAGTTGTGAACAAGATCACTACAGAAGAAAATGCCAAATTATGACTAGAATACTTGGAAAGCTTAGAAGGGAAACGACTTTCAGCGCAGCAAAATTTGGAACTGTATCAAGCCAAGATGTTCCAGTCCCATGATAAACTGGTCCGCCCGAGGACATTCAAAGTTGGTGATTTGGTTCTAGTACTCAGAAGACCTATCCTTGCATACCCCAAGATAGGAGGTAAATTTGAATCAACTTGGGAAGGGCCGTTCGTGGTTAAGATAGTTTACTCAGGGGGTTTCTACCAGCTTGTTAACTGTCGTGGAGAACGACCTATGCTTCCAATTAATGGACGATATTTGAAGAAATATTACGCAACCTGATGTTTCGAAGGATGGACTATAAAAGTGGAGTCTCATTCCTAGAAACACGGGTAGAGCAATCCTTCGTAACTGGGTCCGAACCCAAAATATAAAAAAATGGATGATAAAATAAAAATCATTAACAAAAAATGTGTTAAAAAGAAAATATGTGAAACGATAAAATTTTGATCTTTTCTTTTAAATCAATTCATTCCTGATCATTCGTCATCTCTTCCTACTTCCTTTAAAATTTAAAAGAAGTAAATAAAATTTTTCATTAATAAATGCTTTCTTATTGTTCTTGTTCTTAGTACAGCCCCTGATCCTTTCCTTGTTTTTTGCAGGGAAATGTCGAACGGGCGGTTGGTTCTGAACTTTAAGAATGGCGTGAGTCTGGCACTCGATGAAAAGAGGATGAAGGATGGAGCCGTAATTGAAATTGACTCTGATTTCAAACCAGTCGGGCTACAATATGAAGAAACTAATTGGACTCCGATTGATCGGGAAGAGTTCCACAGTCAGACAATGATGAAATTAGGTGGCCCGAGTCAGCCGTCTACTAGCAAGAAGAGAAAAGCAAACACTGCTCATACAACGGGAGAGGATAAGAAAGTTAAGTCCGTGGTGGCTACAACAGAAGGCAGACTTGTCAGTGCCATGCCTACAAAAATTCAAGAAGTGAGGAGAGCCACTCTCACTCCTACTCAATGAAGAAACAAGAAGCGTCGCATACTTAAGATGCTGACCAAGCTGACAGCAGATCAACATGAAGAGACAGTTGCTACCGTCAATGCAAATACTTTGAAGAGATTGGTTCGTCGAGAACCAGAAAGGAGGAAGTCAATTCTAAGAATAGCAGAAAGGATGAAAGAAATCCTGAGGAAAATAGAAACTGAGATAGTACCATGACGCCAGACAGAGCTACCAGTTTTGAAGAGTCTTGTTGCGAAAGCAACCCCGGAGGATGTCCCGACAGAGACTATCCCTGAGGAGCCAAGAAATGCAGGAGAGCATGCTGGGGTTGAGCCGTACATCCCGCAGTATGTTACCAGACCCCGAGGACTTCAGATAATCCCGGAATATGAGCTAGAGAAATTACAGAAAGTTGAAAAGAAAACTTTTGAATACTTCGAGAGAATTCGACGCAAGAGGGTCAACATCTTAGAAGGCCTTGAGCTGCATACGGATGTGTTCTCAGATTACGAACAACAGCAGATTGTGGACTGCATTATCAAGCTTCAAAAAATGGGCCGAGCTGGTCGTCTGAGGGAGAAAACCTATTCAGAACCCTGAAGATGGATGTCAGGAATAGGAAGAGTTATTATTCAGTGCGGGTGTTGCTACAACTTCGCAGAAGACAGAAAAGGAATCCACCGGGGATACTCCGTCACAGTGAGGTGGATCTGATGCCAAGAATTATCAAAAGAATGGTAAAAAGGATGGTGACATGGAGGATATTGCCTGCAGATTGCATACCCAACAGCTGCATCATTAACATTTACAAGGAGGGCGACTGCATACCTCCACACATAGACCATCATGACTTTGTCAGACCTTTCTGCACAGTTTTTTTTTGTCAACCAGTGTAATATCATGTTCGGATCTTAGCTCCGGATAGCGGGCCCCGAAAAATTCCGAGGGCCGGTGGAAATACCACTACCGGTAGGTTCCGTCATGGTATTAAAAGGAAATGGAGCAGATCAGATATGGATTTTGACAAATGCTTTTGGAAGAATCAACAAGAATCTTACACAATTCGTTTTGGATTTATGAGGATTGTATGAGATACTGAATTTTCAAGGAAAATATCATCATGTTTTGGATCAAGTTGTATGATGTATTTTCAACATATTGGAATGAGAATAATCATGTCATGTTCTGCCTTCACCTCTTTTTGTGCAAATTGACTGGGAAACACCATTAAGCTAAATGAACTTCGAACAAAGAACGAAAAGAGAAAAAAATGAATAAGGAACTCCTTCTTTTTAAGAATTTGAATGTCAAAATAAACTGCAAATTAACATGAACTCTAAATAGACGAAAATGAAATCGAATCACTAAAATAAATCTAAATCTCAGACTGATTTTCATTCTGAATCCTTCAATTCTAACCTTTCAATTCTCCTTCCTCTGTGTGTTAGAGGATCGACTAATCCTATTGACACGGAGCCACGAACTTTGTTTGATTTGCTTCTGATGGCATGGGATTGGGTCCCTCTTCATACAGATCGAATTTCTGAGGCTGGAGCCGAACTTCCAGTTCTCTTCAAGGCTAGAGCCGAACTTCTAGCTCTCTTTCAAACTTTCGAGGCTGGAGCAGAACTTCCAGTTCTCTTCGAGGCTAGAGCTGAACTTCTAGCTCTCTTTCAAACTTCCGAGGCTGGAGCAGAACTTCCAGTTCTCTTCGAGGCTAGAGCCGAACTTCTAGCTCTCTTTCAAACTTCCGAGGCTGGAGCCGAACTTCCATTTCTCTTCGAGGCTAGAGCTGAACTTCTAGCTCTCTTTCAAATTTTCGAGGCTGGAGCCGAACTTCCAGTTCTCTTCGAGGCTTCCAGTTCTCTTCGAGGCTAGAGTCGAACTTCTAGCTCTCTTTCAAACTTCCGAGGCTGGAGCAGAACTTCCAGTTCTCTTCGAGGCTAGAGCAGAACTTCTAGCTCTCTTTCAAATTTCCGAGGCTGGAGCCGAACTTCCAGTTCTCTTCGAGGCCAGAGCCGAACTTCTAGCTCTCTTTCAAATTTCTGAGGCTGGAGCCGAACTTCCAGTTCTCTTCGAGGCTAGAGCCGAACTTCTAGCTCTCTTTTAAATTTCCGAGGCTGGAGCCGAACTTCCAGATCTCTTCGAGGCTAGAGCCGAACTTCTAGCTCTTTTTCAAACTTTCGAGGCTGGAGTTGAACTTTCAGTTCTCTTCGAGGCTAGAGCCGAACTTCTAGCTCTCTTTCAAATTTCGAGGTTGGAGCTGAACTTCCGGTTCTCTTCGAGGCTAGAGCCGAACTTCTAGCACTCTTTGAAATTTCTGAAGCCGAAGCCGAACTTCCAGTTCTCTTCGAGGCTAGAGCCGAACTTCTAGCTCTCTTTCAAATTTCTGAGGCTGGAGCCAAACTTCCAGTTCTCTTCGAGGCTGGAGCCGAACTTCTAGCTCTCTTTCAAACTTTCGAGGCTGGAGCCGAACTTCCAGTTCTCTTCGAGGCTAGAGCCCAACTTCTAGCTCTCTTTCAAATTTCTGAGGCTGGAGCCAATCTTCCAGTTCTCTTGGAGGCTAGAGCCGAACCTCTATCTCTCTTTCAAACTTCCGAGGCTGGAGTCGAACTTCCAGTTCTCTTCGAGGCTAGAGCCGAACTTCTAGCTCTCTTTCAAATTTTTGAGGCTAGAGCCGAACTTCCAGTTCTCTTTGAGGCTAGAGCCGAACTTCTAGCTCTCTTTCAATTTTCCGAGGCTGGAGTCGAACTTCCAGTTCTCTTCGAGGCTAGAGCCGAACTTCTAGCTCTCTTTCACTTTCCGAGGTTGGAGCCTAACTTCCAACTCTCTTCTTGAGGATAGAGCCTAAATTCTAGTTCTCTTTCAATTTCTGAGGTTGGAGCCTAAATTCCAACTCTCTTCTTCGAGACTAGAGCCTAAATTCTACTTCTCTTCAAATTCCGAGTTTGAAACCTAGGTTCCGACGCTCACCTTAAATCCAGGATTTCTACGAAATCCCTCTTGAAATAAATCTTGAATCGAACTTCAATCGGAAATAAAACTCAAACCAAAATCTAAACTCACACATTAAAACATGAAACAGAAAATGAAACAAATCTAAAATTGAATCTCTCTAGATCTTGTGATCTAGAATTCACTTCCCTTTCTCTTCCCCGGCGAGAGTTCTGGAATCTTTAGTCTTGGAGATTTACCTGATACTCCCCAGAGAACCTTTTCTTTACTTCATTCTAAGTGTGTCACTTAGACGTCTGTGTTGGTTCTGTTGATCTTTTCGGTCAACGCCAATACGCGTGGTGTGCTTAGTTAGCACACCGCACATATTGGGGGTCCATTTGTTGACCTCGTTTCTGATGAGGTCTGATCTCTCTCCTTAGTACTTAGGATCTAGCCTTAGGCTTTCCCTTTGACTATCCTAGAGGACTAGAGATGGAACCTACCACTTAGAAATTCAAAACACTTCTTGACTCCCTTCAAACCCCACAAGTTTGATTGTAAACCCCTAAGCCACTTGGAGGATTAAAATCAAAAGTGAAGGTTTAAAGGATGAGTTTCCTATAGGACCCTTTGGCCCTAGGATTACCCTGGGTGGTCTGGTCTGGTGAGGTTAAGCTTGCACACACCACACTCCCACACACACATTACAAACCCTAAAACTACCTTTAACCAATTTGACTCCCTGACTCATGTAGGTAACTCATATGGATGGACCTTGACCCCTAAGCCCCTGGCTAAGAGGGTTAGGAACAACATATTGAGTGCCTAAAATGAGTCCTCTCATGGCTTTTGTGAGCTTAATATGGCTTCATGGCTCGGCCAAAATGATTTCATTTCACTCGTACTTGATCAATCTTCACTTTTCCAAAATTTCAATTTTTGACCCCCGGGACCCTAAACCCACCGAGTCTACCAAAGGCCCTTCCTTGAAATTGCCAAATTTTGCAAAATTGCCTAAATTATCCAAAATTCCTCAAAATCAATCCTAAACATTTTCCCCCACTCAAATTGATCATCCATGAGCAAATACACCAAAATTTTCCAAAAAATACACCACAATAGCCTCTAAATACCCAAAATACCCTTTTAACCCAAAAATTCCAAAAATTCAGAAACTTCCCAGAAAATTCCAGAAAATCCCAAATATTTCTAATTTCATTTTGTTCAACTACACCATAAGCCAATTTTGTCAATTTAACCCACTTTTACCAAAACCCCCAATTTGACCTATTTTTAACCTAAGTAGACCCAATGTCCAACCAAACCTCTCCAATTGACCTCAATTTTGATCCAATTCAATCCTAAACTTCAATTTAATATCCCCAATATCAATTTTGACCAAATCTAAACCCAATTTTATCAACATGTGGATCCAATTTCAATTTGAAGCTTAAAGCCCAATTTTGGCCCATGACCTAAACTTAGCCCAAACCAACCCAACTTAACTCCAATTAGCCCCAAATCTTTTCTAAAACCTTCCTAACACCCCCACAAAAAAAGCACTAACTTGATTTGTCCAAAATTTGAACCCAAACTTCACTCAAATCTAACCCAAATCAAAAATCCCCAATTTGGCCTAAAGCCCACCATGAATCCAAATAGGCCCAAATCCAAAAACCAAAGCCCATCCAAAGTTGAAAGCTCTTTGTTACACACCCATAAACATTTCTTAACATTAATTTTACATTAAATCCAACATTAGCCCAACATTAGCCCAAGTTAGCCCAATTTGCCCCACTTTGACCCTATCACTAAGGAAGCCCAAATTAAACCCAATTCAACTCCAAATTATTTCAAATTATTCCAAATCACTCATGACACATCCCTAAACTAAAACCAACATTTGTAAGGTCCAATCCTTACCAAAATTTTCATCCATCAACTTGATTTAAAATCTAAAAGTCCACTTGCCTAAAGCCTTTAAAAGCCCATTCCTAAACAATTCCAAAAACCCAAAATTGACCCTAAAGCCCACATATCATCTCTTTCCATCATTCATTTCAATTGAAGCCATCACGAAGTTTTAAATCAATGGTTAAATCATTCTAAATCAAGCCTCATGACAATCTCCCCAAAATTCATCAAAAATCCCTAAAACTGACTTCCATGAAATTGACTAAGCTTGGCCCCAAGCCAAATGGAGTCATGGAGCCATGCATAAGCCATATGCAAGCCATGAGGAGCCCTTTCCACCTCACAATACCACTTATGGTAAGAAGAGGGGAGCCTTTCTTAAGCCTTCACTGAGTTTTTTTAACCCCATTCATGATACACTTTAACCAAAATTAGCAACCTCACCATGGATGGGGACTTCACCACCTTCTCTTGGCTGACCCAAATGATTCCTCCCAGCCCAAAGTCAAGCCTTGGGGAGGTGCACCTAGCCTAAACCATGCCTTGGACCAAATCAAGCCAAAATAAGCCTTCCCCCCTTCTTGGACCAAAATAAAAATACCCTCTTGCTCAGTGAACTGAGGAGAGCAATATGGAAAAGAAATCAAGTCATTTTGTTGAGTATTTTATTTTTAATTAATTATTTACTCATTTCAATGTTTTAATTCTCCATTTGTGTAGATAATTCACCATGGCATGAGACCATAGGACTTTTGTAGCCTCTAATCTTGGGAACATTCCCTGAATTTTCCAAGGCCAGAGTCCATCTCTATGGCAAGTTATTGATTTTCCAAATTTGTGTGCCTATTTTGATATTTTAATTCCAGTAATTAGCATTTTACTTATAAAATTCTAGGAAAATTTGGGGAAGTATCTTAGGACTAGAGGACCTTAGAAAAATTATGGTTTGAGTTAATTCATTAAGAATAACCATAATTAGCCTAAATACTCAAAACTGAATTTTAATTAATTTGGGTTAACCATACATCAAAATAACTTGAAAACAATTCTCTACTGATCTTTAGGGTCAGAGGAGTCCCACATAAAAATTTGAAACCAATTGAAGGTGATTAGCCCCACTAAATGGACTAAATAAGTTATATGACCAAAATTAAACTTTAAAAATTCATAACTCCAAGAATACATTTTAAAAATTCACCAAAATGGTTTTGGGGCTTCTCTGATATTAGGGCAATCTAAGAAAATTAAAATTAAAATTTTCTATAAATTGTCATTTTTAATCATATTTTAATATTTTAATAATTAAAAAATAATAAAAATCATAAAAAATATTAAAAATCATAAAAATGTTATATTTTGCTTTCTAATCACTTAGGAACAAACCAAATATTTTTCTCAAGTCTCTAGGTTAAGATATTTAATTTTAAAGGCTTAAAACAAATTTTAATATTAAAAAATGAATTTCCTTACATTTTCACTAAATTAATTCTAATAAATCAAAGAAAAATGAGAAAAATATAAATTTTGTTTCTCTGAACTCCTTGAGGTCAGAGAGATTTATGAAAAATATAAAATCCATTTTTCAACTTTAATTTTATTTTATATTTAATTAAAACTCCAAAATTCAAAATAATCATAATAAATAAAATATAATTTGAAAAATCACCAAAATTGGTCCAAGTGCTCCTCTAATCAATAGGGACATCCCATAATTTTCTTAAGGATAGAAACCTTGCCTTGGTCATGTTGTTGAATTTCCATTGAAAATCCCTATTTTTCATTAAAATAAATATATAAATTAAATTAAATTCAGAAAAATCATATTTTCTCCTCTAATTTCTTAATTGAAATGTGATTGAAGTGAGATAAAAATTTCAAGCTCATTTGAGCTCAATTTGATGAGTTATGAAATAATTAGGCTTAAAAGGGCATAATCGTAATTAAGAATTTTAACCCCTAATTAAAACTTTAGGTTTAATCAAAAAGGAGGATAAAATATTTGACCTTAATTTTCTCTTAGATGATTGAAATTTTGGGTAATTAAAGTGTAGGAACCCATTAATCATTTCTAATAATCAAAGAGAAAAATGAAACCTTAATAATTTAAATTTTGGAAGATTAATTGAAATTTAAATTATTAAAATGGGGATGTAATTTAGGGAGACTATAATCACTTAAGTTAAGATCACTAAATAAATCACTTTAATAATATTCAACTCTTAATCAAACTCAAAAATGATAATTGAAATTAATAATTAAATAATTAAAAGGAAAATAAACCTTAATTAAATTAAAAGCTTAAAATATTGAATAACTTGATAATCAAATTGAAATAAATTTAAAACATTAAAAATTAATCTAAAAGATCACTTGAAAGCAAATCTAAAAAAAATAAATTTGAAACATTAAAGAAAATCAACCTCAAAAATAATTCATAATTAAAAAAAAATCAAACCAATTAAAAATTAACCTAAAATATTTCAATTAAATTAAAATTAAATCATTAAAATCTAAATTGAATAATCTAAACACCACTTTCAACCCAAATTAATCTAATACATTGAGATCATTTAAAATGTAAAGATTTAATTAAATTAAAACAACTTGAACACTATTCCAAACTTAAAATTATTAAAATTTCATAACTAAATTAAACCACTTTAAATCATCAATTCCAATTTTAAATCATTAAAATCTTTAATAAACTGATTTGCCCTTAAATGCTTGCGTTATCATAACTCTTAAATGGAGCATCAAGTGAAATGTCACTTCACTCATAGGATAATCAAATATCTTAGTTCACTGAGCAAGAATCAAAACTTAACTAAATTCTTGGATGATTAATTCACCAGTACGATAAAATTCATTTGGACTCAAAATAATCTCAGAAGTATTGAAAAGATGTTTAGGACTCGTCCTAAGCACTTTCTAAATATGATGAGATGTTTTAGAATAACAACTGAACTTAATTGTTCTTTGATGAAGAAAATCATCCTTAATAAAACAAAAGAACCTAGACGTCATAGGAATTGACTAGTTATAGGATTAGGACTTTGGTAGATAACCAGAACATTTCCTTAGCTTTACCTAGGTACTTGTTGCAAATATATAAATGCCTTAACATATGCTTTAAGTGTAGTTTGGAATGACGGGAAGACCCTCCAGGTATGCTTTTATTTTATTGCAAGTTACTTACATGTATTGCACTTTAATTTTCTTGCATGTTAAACAAGATTGTTGCATGAAAACTGAAACCTTTTAGGATAGCCACAAAACTGAAACCCAAAACTAAAAAAAAAAGTTACAACAAGATAAAATCCACAGCCATAATATTTCAAAATATAAAACAACTTAAAATTTAATCACAAACATAACACAAAACTACAACTATAACTAAATTAAAACGTCTTGTTGGATAATCGGGAATACCTGGGATGATGTAACCTACGTGTTGCTAACGGGATTTCCCACGGTCTAAATGAAAGTGTGGAACTCATTTAGTTGAGTTTAGCAAATTCATCTAAACTAAGTGAATCCAATGAAAATAACGGTGTCGGGATGACGGAACTGTGGGATCTTAATAGGTTCTGTTTAACCAACTTTAAGATTTGTTTTAATTAAAACATTAAAGACATTTGGAATTTAAGATTTCTCTAAACCAAAACACTTCTCTCATCTCTTGATTATCATTTTCTAAAACTAAACCTCTGCGACAATGACAAGGAGCTTGGAGCACGGTGGGCAGCACGACCATCTTCTTCAGCAAAACTTGGGTCTACTTCAGCTAAACCCTTCTTTAGAATTAAATAACCAAGCCATAGGATTTTGAGGTAGTTTGCCTGGTGCAACATAAATCCTCAACCTTTTCGTTAGGCACTTGCATAATCATTCTATGCAAATTAAGTCCTAACCGGTCTTAGGATTCTGAGGTAGTTGTTTGGTACGACATAAACCCTTCTATCTTCCAGGCTATTTGTATGATCATGTCATATAAATATAAGTCCAAATTAAATAAAATTGGCAGGATTACAACATTAAATAAACTTTTAAATTGAAGCCAAATAATAGGATAATTTGGGAAGTTTCCAAGATTCTTCTTGGATCCTCAGCTTCTCCTACTTCTCTTTCTTTGGACTCCCTAAAATAAACTGTTCCAAATTCAAGCTAATCCCTTTTGAATTTTCAAAATTCAATCCTTTGAAAACCTTAAACTTTGAAATTCTTGAGAGCAAAACTACAGATCATTATCGACAGTTTTCTTAAGTGTTTTCAGACATTTAAGATATAATTAACTATAGGGGCTTGCCATTATAGTGAACTTTAAGAACCCAGGTAATATAAAACCTATTTAATTCTTTTACATTAAGCAAGGGAACTTGTCGGCTTATAAAACTAGTTGGCAGACCAAACGGATGTCACAAATCTCCCAGTTTATTTAATCGAGCCCCATCATCAAGCAGTGTGTCTATTCTTGGAGATAGATACACGGTTTTTGGTGTGGTGTCGTTTATATAAACTATTTGGGATGTCAGATCGATTTGATTTCATATCTTAAAATTTTCAAAATTAAAATTATTTTCAAAATCAAATGTTACTTTCCAAAATATATATACTTATTCAAATTAAATTTAAAATCTAAAATTCGCCAAAAATTTTTGTAGGCGACCCCTTTTTAAAATGCAACATAACCTAAAATAAGCTGTACAGGCGCGCTCGACACCGCCTACGACGGGTTTTTCCCGAGAGCCCTGGAATTAATTGCATAAGGCTTGCCGACGGCGCCTTCGAGGCCGCTGACAGCGGGATTAGCGAGTGGGCAGTTTTTCGAGTTCGAAATGTCAGTTTTTGGCAGTATTTAGCGAATTCGTCCTTTATAAACTCCCATGGACGGTTCCTAAACACTTCAAATCCCAAAAATGAATGGAAACCACTTTCAATTCCTTTATAATGGCCTCAAATTTAGTAGATTACCCAAGATTTAAAGTTTACAATCAGAGAAAGTTTGTCAGTGCCGAGGCGCAGCTGCTTTTCAACAAGGTGATGTCCAAAAGAAGGTTAATCAAGGAAAGAGGATTCCTCAATTGAGGATTATGCAATTCTTCGTCACCAATTGAAGAAATGATTGTAAGGTAAAGATGGGAAGTGTTTTGCTATACTACTATCGCAGTAGTCGTTCCAGTGGTTAAGAAATTCTATGCCAATTTACATGGAATCAACCAAGGAAGCGTCTATGTGCGAGGTAGGTGGATAAAATTCAATTCTGGAAGAATTAATGAGTTTGACATGCTTGAGATTGTTCCTGTCTGCAATATTTAAATTTCGTGTTGATGTGAGACAATATGAATGAAATATACCAATTTTTTACGGACGAAACCGATGACAGGGAAGTTAGAGAAAACGGGTATGTTAATTTCTCGCAACACTTTTAAATCCCGTTTCAAAAAATTGGAACTTTTTCATATCTGCGAAGTTGTTGCTGAAGATGAAAATCGGCAAAGTCACGAATGAAAGTGCAATTTTGAACTACTGCATTCAAATGGGATGGCCCATTGATCCCCGACAAATATATGTGCGCCAAAAACTTGGTCGGCCGTTAAATATATGTGCTGATGATTTAGATATGAAAATTATGATTTTATAATATGGGATACTACGCAAGTATACATATCGTTTATCAAGTAATATAGGACTTTCTGATTAAGCCCCGAGATATCGAACCCACAGGGAAAGTGATAAATCTTTAAAGAAATAAGAAAATTATCTTTTTACTTTTTTTAATTGGCTTTTGAAAGTATGTTTTGATTTTGAAAAGTTTGATAGTTGATTTCACTCTTTAATTTTTCTTATAAAAGTTAAACAAGAAATTAAAATGATAATAACTGTAAACACGGTATGAAAAACACTATTAACTAGAATATCTTTTTCTTTCTTTTATAAAGTACTAATAATTGTGAAAGTATTGTTGTGAAAAATAGAAGCAAATGTATTCTTTACCCTTACTTGGTTCTATAAAGAACATTGGTTAATTTGAAATTTTATCATTTTGAACATGGTTAGGCAGGGAAGATACTAGCTCTCACTCTAGAGTTCCCTCAGTTCCCACCACCTGGGGGCTAACTTTTCATAACAAAATTCAAAACTTCAAACCAAATAAGGGGCTTTTAGCCTGTCACACTAAAAATACTCTAAATTTACTCACCTTTTAAAACATCTTCTAATATATTGCATTCAATTATATGAACTACATTTTTCACCCATATAATAGTATGTGATTCTTTCTAACTTTTATGAGACAATATCGCATTGGATCTTACATAATCTCACCACAAATGTTACATCTTAACAGGACAAATTAAGAAGTAAACAAAGTTTATAGAATCAATTTTTACAACTTCTTCCAACTTTAAACACATATACTTTCCACAACAATTCTTCATGAATTACTTACTTCTTCATTTAAGAAAGAAAAAGATAAAGTAAACTACTCAGAATGCATTGAGAAAATACAAAAACACATTGATTTGAAATTAAAAACCATAAGAAAAACAACAAACAAAAACAAGTATTAATCAAAAAACTAAATATAAGAACAAATGTAAACACTTATCTGAAAATTCTCTCCACAAGACTCATGAAGTTCCTCTGAAACTTTGACTCTTCACTAAACTACTCCTCAGAGCAAGTCTCCCAACTCCGATGACTCAGAATACAGACTTCAGACTTCAATAAAAACTAAACTAAAGGAAAGAAAAGAAGTGGAAAGAAGAAGGCTTCAATCCTACCATTTTCTCTTTTCTACTCTCTACTCCTACTCGTAATTAAAACTTTCTTCAAAATGGAAAGGAATGACCCTTCAAAATGCAAAGGAAGAGCCCCTTAATTTTTCCTAAGACTCTCTATTTATATTAAACCAAAAGGTACCTTGGTGTCCCTTCAAAATGTGTCCAGATTCAATGTGTCCACCAAAGATTGCACCCCTTCATTCAAACTTGCCGCCCAAAGGAAGTTATGGTAGTTAACACCAAGAGTTGCATCCCATCCCCTTTGAAAATGGCACCAAATTTAAATTAAACTTGATTTTTAACTGTGGCGGCTAAGCGCCGGCCCAGCAGCGCTTAGCCGCTAGTGCCCAAATTTTCATTTTTCATTTTTTTGCTCCAAATTTGATCCAATTTTGCTCCTTTCATCATAATCACACATTTTCATCATATCTGCAAGAAAAAAACAAATTACCTTCCATTAAAGTGCAATATCATCAAAAATAGGTATAAAAAATGTGCAGAAAAATACTATATATTTTAGGTGTATCAAAATCCCCCTAACTTAAAATGTTACTTGTCCTTAAGTGACAATTAATCTCATAGAAAAATTTTAACATGCAAATTATGTAATGAGTTTCTTAGGAAGATAACAAAATTTTGTTTTAGAAATGGAATAGTCCAATTTAGAAAAAATTTCATCAAGACCAACTTAAAGTTTAGAAAGTTCTTAAGGAAAGAAAAATGACAAATATAAGTCTTTATCTAATTCAGAAATATTTGTACATTCTTCAAAATATAGGATTCAAACATCTTATTTTTCTCACTTATAAATCTTTATTTGAAAGTAATTTTACTTACTATATTATAACCTTAAACTTTAGATTTTCTCTAAACTTATATGTTAAACTTTAGGTATGGAACCAATTTTTGATTAGGCCCTTAAATCCTCAAGCTTCTCCTCCCTTTTTACATACTATTTTTCACTTTTTCTTTTTCTTTTTCTTTCTAAGGCAACGATTAATGTATCTGGTTAGGTCTTTAATGATATTGAATTCCACCCTTCCATTTAAAATAAAAGTCAAATATATACCTTTCACTTAAAAATCATAATAATAGTATTTGGAAATTATTCTTCAATAAAAGAAATTTAAGCTTTGAAGAATAAAAGTCAAATCTTCTATTTATCCAAAAAGATAAAATTTCTTACTAAAGATAGATAGCTATATTTAACATTTCTTCACTAAGAAAATTTTAATTTTAAGTTTTTCATGATTACTATAAATTTTCAACTAAATTCTTTTATTAATTTATATATTCAAAATTTTTGTTCCCCTAATATAACTTCATATACATAATTGTTCTCAATCAAGAAATAAGATTTATTTTAAGTATTTTTTAGAACAAATAAAATTTTAGGTTTTTGAAAAATTTTTGTTTTTTTAAATTCTCCCCCAAACTATAATTTTTAGTTAGGATAAAACATTTAAGCATAAGAAATGATACATGGGTCAGAATTAAAGAATAACATAACATGCTTGCATGAATTTAAATATCCTAAATATGCAAGTATAATAATTTAAACAACAGGAGTAAAATGAAATCAAATTCAGTTTTTCAAAACTTTTTCTTTTTATAACAAGAAAAGTAAAAATTTCAAAAGACTTCTACAGTAGTGGAGGTTTTCAAAGCAAATACACATCAACTGAAATCACAGTGATACTAGATAGCAAATGGTAGTGGTAGATTTTTGTAAAGTTTTTAAGCATGCAATTTCCTAAATAGTAGTTTCTATAGAGTTCTCTAATCTCCTAACAGTTTTAGAATTAAAGTACATCCCTAAAAAAACTCTAGTACAACATACACATTAAAACATTTACTACCACATACACTACACTCAAAGAAACATATAAAACATCAATCCAACAACAATACATATGAATATGCATAACAGATAAATAGTACAACTACAATCTGCATACTATCAGAGTTCACATCACAACACAATCATCAAACAAAATACTAGACAAAGTTCATAATAACACAGCACAACGACACAACAACTAAAACAAACAACATGCATCTACTCTTCATCCTCATCATCATCATCATCATCATCCTGCTCATTCCAATCCCTAGATGGCACATAAGGTATGTAGAATGGATGAGGGGGCATCTCAGCACTCTGATCACCTCTAATCAGTCTATCTAAATAATGCTGATAATTCTCCTCATACTCATCATGTTCAACAATATATCTCTCCACATTATCCATCTTACCATCCATATCTTTCAGATGCTCTCGAGTAACACTCACTTTCTTCAAATTTTTTCTTAAAAAACCAGTCTGTGAATCAGTAGATGATGAAGCACGTGAAGTAGTAGCACGAGAAGTAGATGCAACAGAAGCAGAAGCAGAAGCCCTACCAAATCCTCCTCTCCAGCCAAATTCTGAATGTACAGTGTAAGATCCTATGTTTACATTGGTGATAGGTTTCAAAGGCTAAAGTACCTCTTCCCAGGTTTCAAATTTCACTTCAGACCGTTCACATATTGAATGAATCAAGGAAGGAAATCCCATACCTGCAGTAGTGATAGATCTGGCACAATTCACAATATAATCATAAATGATCGCTCCAATATCTATAGGCTTCCCTTGCTGAATGCAATGGTTCAAAATAGCTCTTTCTCTCGTCACTTCACTAGTATGACTTGAAGGCAACATTTTAGAAGAGATAAAATAATGCCATGCCTTAGAAGTGGCATTTAATTTGGAAGCAAGAAATTCACTCTTCTACTATTTGTTATTTTCCGTAATCCTCTTCCAACAGTGAAAAATCCCGTTATCTCATCTAACTCTCCCTCTGTAGGATGAAAATTAGAATAAAAACAAAACATAGTAGGATGCAGTTGATAGAAAGTGTTAATTACCCCAGAAGAAAAGTTCACATTTTGCCCCCTAACCATCACTAAATTGTCTTCTGATGCAGGAAAATTCGCATAGAATTCTCTAACAACAGAGACAACAGCAACAATGGAGAAGCAATAGTAGTTCTCCCAGTTCCTCCTAGCAATCATATCTTCAATCACTTCTGCTGGCTTACTGAACACTCTTTCAAGAATCAATTTACCTGACTGCGATGCATCGACGTATCGTTCCTCAGCCCTCGTACTAACAAATTTGTCAGAATCAAACTTCGTCTTTCCTTTAGCGTACTTTGACTTTGGAGCCATCTCTAAAAATTCACGAAAAATTTAACATAAATTACAAAATCACACTAAACTTGCTAAATTATCTTCCAAAAGATATTTCCACTAAATCTAAGCAATTTCTTAAGTTTTTCCTCAAATTTTCACCATGAATAATGATTTTAAGATTTTCCAAAATGTACTCAAAATACATGGTGAAAATAAAAAAATTTTACTTAGGAGTAGTGCCCTTACCTCAAGGAATCTAAATCTACAAATTTTTGTTGAGATCGGCTCTTAAATGGTTCAAATCAAGGATGCCCTAGACTCTTTCTCGCGTGAAAACGATGGGTTGAAGATGAACAGTGAGTTAAAATGGCTATTCATGATTTTTTAATGGGTGGGAACCAATTTTTGTGAACTGGTGCCTAAGCGCGAACCCTTCGGCGCTTAGCCGCGAAATTTGATGCTTAAGCGCCGGCACTTTGGCGCTTAGTCGCCAATACCCAAATTTTCACAATTAAGATATATGCTTTAAATCACTTCATTAATCACCCTTAATCTCTTCAAAATAATTATCTCTTCCCCATAAATCTTCCAATATTCCAATTCAAATGTAAAATATTCATCGATTCCAAATAAATTTCACACAAACACAAACTTATATTCATTAAAACAAACATAGCACTTAATACAATCCTAGAATTTCTATCCACATACATAGGATGAAATTCTCTAAATACAAGAGACTTAATCTCAAACAGATAAGTTTACATCTCTAGGATGTAACTATCACATCATAAGGCGTAATTCAAAACTCAAACATAAACACTAAACATACTAAACAAAACACATAAGAACACAAAACATATTAAAAAAAACACATAAGAACATTAAACATATAAAAACAAAGCACACTTAATTCCATTCTCCTTTAGGCGGATTATGTCCAGGACCACTATTCTCATTTGACCCTTCTGGAATATAAATCTGATAGAACGGGTGATAATTTTTCATTCTTACATCTTCTTCTTCAATCCATTTGTTCTTCAAAAACATCGCCTTATCCGCTTCTTCCATGTATCTTGAATGACTGAATTGTATCTTGAGTTGCCATCCCATGTGCTCCAACTGTAAGTTAGTTTCATTGATCTTTGCTTCCATTGAAGTCACTCGGGCTTCAATATTTGCAATCATTTATGTAATTCCTTGAATACTAACAGTGAGAAATCCATTGAATAACGCTTTAGCACTATCACTAATGAACTTACACTTGTCAGAATCTTGCTTCTTCTTCATCTCATTTTCCCAGGAAGACATGATGCACTCAAAATACTCTTCTTAAGACTCGGGAATGAAACTAGGACTTACGGCAAGTGTTTCTCTTAAATCAAGTTCTTTTTATAGACTTGGGAAGTTCTAAAACTACCCTAAGACGTTTTAAAACTCCAAAATAACTTCCAAAACTTCTTCCACACGATGTAGGCTTCTAGAATCTCATTTGTCACATTTTTTGTAACTTCGGCGCCTAAGCGCCAACTAGGCGGCGCTTAACCGCCAGTGCACAATTTAGCACAGGTTTGCCAAATGTCCAAATTTTCATTTTGACTCCTCTAAGTCATCAAATAAGGTCAAATAAACTCTATTTAGTTTAAAAACTCCAAATTACTACCACAAAAAATATAAAAACAAACCAAACAAAGAAAATAAAGCACACAAAACAAACATAAAGCAAAGCTCACCGATAAATATGGGTTGCCTCCCACAAAGCGCTTGGTTTAATGTCTTCAGCCTGACAAACCCAGAACTCATTCTGAGTGACCCAACATCAGATTCTCATCAGACTTAGATTACTCGACTGAAAAATATGGTTTAAGTCTATTTCCATTAACTTTAAATATTTTTCCAGTCTTAGAATCTTGAATATCCATAACTTCATAGGAATAAATTTTCATCACAATAAAAGGACCCATCCACCTGGACATGAGTTTTGCAGAAAAATTCTCAATCTAGCATTATACAACAAAACTTTCTGTCCTTGCACAAGATTTTTAGTAGTAATCTTCCGATCATGCCATAACTTCATCTTTTCCTTATAAATCTTAGCACTTTCATAATATTCATTCCTTATCTCTTCAAGCTCATTTAATTGCAATAATCTCTTCTCAGCAGCATCTTTCAAATTATAATTGAATTCTTTAATAGCCCAAAATGCTTTATGCTCAAGTTCAATAGGTAAATGATAAGCTTTTCCAAAAATCAGCCTATATAGGGACATTCCTATAGGGGTTCTGTAGGCAGTCCTATAGGCCCACAAAGCATAATCCAGTTTGATTGACCAATCCTTTTTATTTGAATTAACAGTCTTTTCCAATATTTTTTTAATTTCATGATTGGATAATTCAACCAAACCACTTGTCTACGGATGATAAGCAGTAGCAGTGCGATGATTAATATGATATTTCTTTGCTAACTTTCCAATAATCGCATTTCTAAAATGACTTCCCCCTTCAGTTATGATTACTCTTTGTATTCCAAATCTGCAAAATATATTCTTCATCAAAAACTTTGCAACAATTTGAGCATCACATCGAGGTAAAGCAGTAGCTTCAATATATTTGGAAACATAGTCTACTGCCATCAAAATATAAACATTTCCGAAAGATGGTGTAAATGGTCTCATAGAATCTAAACCCCAAACATCAAATATTTCAACTTCCAATATATAATTGAGGGGCATCTCATTTCTCCTAGAAATATTGCCTACACGCTGACATTTATCACAATTTTTAATATAAGCATTCACATCCATAAAAATTGTAAGCCAATAAAATCCAGATTGTAAGATTTTATATGCAGTTTTATCACTTCCAAAATGTCCCCCATAATCAGAATCATGCCATTTTTAAATAATTTCATAAGTCTCTTCTAAAGGTACACATCTTCAAATTATATGATCATTTCCTTGTTTATAAAAAAATGGGTCATCCCAAAAATAAGTCTTAGTATCAGACAAAAATTTCTTCTTTTCCTGATATGTCAAACCATAGAGTATAACATCACTGACAATAAACTTTACTATGTCTGCATACCACGGAAAACGCCACTCATTAACAGTGAACAATTTTTCTTCAAGAAAATGTTCATTGATTTCTTCAACATCACAGAGAGATTTTTCAATTTCAAGCCTGGAAAAATGATCAGCAATTTAATTTTCAGAACCCTTTCTATCTACTATCTCAAAGTCAAATTCTTGCAAAAGAAGAATCCATCTTATTAGTCTCAGTTTTGCATCCTTTTTTTCATTAAGTATTTAATAACAGAATGATCAGTATGCACAATACATTTAGCTCCAATTAAATATGATTGAAAATTATCAAAGGCAAATACTATAGAAAATAACTCTTTCTCAGTAGTTGTATAATTAATTTGAGCTTCATTAAGAGTTTTATTAGCATAATAAATAACTTTGAAAATCTTATCATATTTCTAACCCAAAACAGCACCAATAGCATAATCACTAGCATCACACATTAATTCAAAAGGTTTTTTCCAATTTGGAGAAATTATTACAGGTGCAGTGATTAATTTTTCTTTTAATGTTTTAAAGGTTTTAAGGCAATCATTATCAAAATTAAAAATTGCATCCTTTTCCAGTAAACGGCATAAAGGTTTTGTAATCTTTGAAAAGTCTTTAATGTAACACCTGTAGAATCCAGCATGTCCTAAACAACTTCTAATTCCCCTTACATTGGTTGGGCAAGGAAAATTAGATATAACATAAATTTTTGCAGGATCTACCTCCAAACTTTTTTCTGAAATCTTATGTCCCAAAACAATTCCTCCTGCTACCATAAATTGACATTTTTCTCAGTTTAGGACCAAATTAGTTTCATCACAGCGTTTTAGAACCTTTGATAAATGTTCTAAACATGATTCAAACAAAATTCCAAACACTGAAAAGTCATCTATAAAAACTTCAATCCCTTTTTCAATTAAATCACAAAAAATAGCCATCATACATCTCTAAAATGTAGCAGGGGCATTACATAAACCAAAGGGCACTCTTTTAAAAGTATACGTACCATAAGGACTGGTAAACGTAGTTTTCTCTTGATCCACAGAAGTAATTTGAATTTGGTGGTAACCGTATATTCATTCAGAAAACAAAAGTATTTATGCCCAGCCAGTCTATCCAACATTTGATCCATAAATGGGAGTGGAAAGTGATCTTTCCTTGTGGGAAGATTTAATTTTCTATAATCAATGCATATTCACCACCCTGTAACTTGTCTTGTTGGTATTTTCATTAACAGTCATAGTCACTCCTCCTTTCTTAGGAACACATTGAATAGGACTAACCCATGCACTATCTGAAATAGGGTAGATAATTCCACCATCCAACCATTTTAAAATTTCTTTCTTAACAACGTCTTTCATGATAGGATTTAATTTCCTTTGGGGATCAACCTGCAGCTTGCAATTAACTTCCATAAGAATTCTGTGCATACAAATTGAAGGACATATTCCTTTAATATCAGCAATTGTCCATCCAAAGGCTTTCTTGTGCTTCTTAAAAATTTCAAGCAAACTTTCTTCTTCTTTTTCAGTTAATTGAGAGGAAATTATAACTGGCAAGGTTGAGGATTCACCTAGAAAAACATACTTCAAATTATCAGGAAGCATTTTTAACTCAAGTTCAGGAGGTTTTCAATTGAAGGACCATAAGATTCATCTTTTTCAATCAAATCCAACAATTCAAAACTTTCACCAACATACTTTAAATCTTCCTCTCGAAAATCTTCAGAATCAAGTAACTCCTCTTCTTGCTTATGTTCCAATTCTTCTCTTTCAGATTTCTCTTCATAAGTTGATTTGAAATGACATTCACTCAAATATTTGATAGCATCCATCCTATAACATTCATCTTATTTACCTATAGCAGGATATTTCATCAATTTTGAAATATTAAATGTAACAGTCTGATCATTAACCCTCATTATTAATTCCCCTTTTTGCACATCTATCATTGCTCGGCCTGTAGCTAGGAAAGGTCTTCCCAAAATTATAGGTATCTCTTTATCTTCCTTCATATCTAACACAATGAAATCAACAGGAAAAATAAATTGATCCACTTTAACCAAAACATCTTCTATAACTCCTTTAGGATATGTAATCGAACGATCTGTTAATTGCAGAGTTACAGTAGTTGGGGTTATTTCTCCTAGTCCCAGTCTTTTGAATACTGATAGAGGCATAAGGTTAATGCTTTCACCCAAATCACATAAAGCTTTTCCATAGAATCTATCTCAGATTGCACATGGAATTGTGAAACTACCAGGATCTTTAAGCTTTTCAGAAAGCTTTTTCTGAATTATTGCATTGCACTCCTCACTAAGTGCAAGAGTTTCGTTATCTTCAAACTTCCTTTTCTTGTTAAGAATATCCTTCATAAATTCTACATAGCTTGGCATTTGTTCTAAGACTTCAGCAAATGGAATATTAATAGTAAGCTTCTTAAATATCTCCAAGAATTTTGAAAATTGCTTATCCAACTTTTGTTAACGAAGTTTCTGAGGAAATGGAGATGATGGTTTTTCTAAATTAACCTTAGGTGGAGAAACAGGTCTTTCCAAACCTTTCGGAGCATCCTCTTTTGGTTCTTCAATCTCTTCTTTCTCTACTTCAGTTTCTTTTTTAACTATATCTTCTAATTCTCTTCCACTTCTCAGTTGAATTGCTTTTACTTGTTCTTTATTCTTTTCTCTTAGATTTACTTCAGTATTACTTGGAAGCA